>JASPKZ010002324.1:0-600000 GCA_030220185.1 Diploptera punctata
CAGTTTTTCGACCTTTTTTAAATTATGTATTTTGTGAAAAAATCCAAGGTTTATATATACCTTGGAACAAAAAAACGATTTCCAATTTTTTGATTTTACCATTTTTTTTGCATTATAGTTCGCTGACTAGCCCTCTAGAATGTATTTTTGCACTTTTAGTCATTTTTGAAATTATGTAATTTTTGATAAATTAGCAAAGGTTATAGCCTTGGAAAAAGTAATTGGATTCCCAAATTTTTTTATTTTAAGCTGATTTTTTGCATTATAATACTCTAACTAGCCCTCTTAGATTGCATTTTTTGCAGTTTTCGACATTTTTGAAATTATGTAATTTTGTGTGAAAAAATCCAATTGGAAAAAAAAACAGATTTTTCCAATTTTTTTGTGATTTTTACCAGATTTTTTGCATTATAGTTCGCTGACTAGCCCTCTAGAATGTATTTTTTGCACTTTTAGAGACATTTTTGAAATTATGTAATTTTTGATAAATTAGCAAAGGTTATAGCCTTGGAAAAAGTAATTGGATTCCCAAATTTTTTTATTTTAAAGCTGATTTTTTGCATTATAATACTCTAACTAGCCCTCTAGATTGCATTTTTGCAGTTTTCGACATTTTTGAAATTATGTAATTTTTGTGAAAAAATCCAAGGTTATATAGCCTTGGAAAAAAAAACACGATTTCCAATTTTTTGATTTTTACCAGATTTTTTGCATTATAGTTTCGCTGACTAGCCCTCTAGAATGTATTTTTGCACTTTTAGACATTTTTGAAATTATGTAATTTTTGATAAATTAGCAAAGGTTATAGCCTTGGAAAAAGTTACTGGATTCCCAAATTTTTTATTTTAAGCTGATTTTTTGCATTATAATACTCTAACTAGCCCTCTAGATTGCATTTTTGCATTTTTCGACATTTTTGAAATTATGTAATTTTTGTGAAAAAATCCAAGGTTATATATAGCCTTGGAAAAAATAAACACGATTTCCAATTTTTTGATTTTTACCAGATTTTTTGCATTATAGTTCGCTGACTAGCCCTCTAGAATGTATTTTTGCACTTTTAGACATTTTTGAAATTATGTAATTTTTGATAAATTAGCAAAGGTTATAGCCTTGGAAAAAGTAATTGGATTCCCAAATTTTTTATTTTAAGCTGATTTTTTGCATTATAATACTCTAACTAGCCCTCTAGATTGCATTTTTGCAGTTTTCGACATTTTTGAAATTATGTAATTTTTGTGAAAAAATCCAAGGTAATAGCCTTGGAAAAAAAAACACGATTTCGAATTTTTTGATTTTTACCAGATTTTTTGCATTATAGTTCGCTGACTAGCCCTCTAGAATGTATTTTTGCACTTTTAGACATTTTTGAAATTATGTAATTTTTGATAAATTAGCAAAGGTTATAGCCTTGGAAAAATGTAATTGGATTCCCAAATTTTTTATTTTAAGCTGATTTTTTGCATTATAATCCTCTAACTAGCCCTCTAGATTGCATTTTTGCAGTTTTCGACATTTTTGAAATTATGTAATTTTTGTGAGAAAATCCAAGGTTATAGCCTTGGAAAAAAAAAACACGATTTCCAATTTTTTGATTTTTACCAGATTTTTTGCATTATAGTTCGCTGACTAGCCCTCTAGAATGTATTTTTGCACTTTTAGACATTTTTGAAATTATGTAATTTTTGATAAATTAGCAAAGGTTATAGCCTTGGAAAAAGTAATTGGATTCCCAATTTTTTTATTTTAAGCTGATTTTTTGCATTATAATACTCTAACTAGCCCTCTAGATTGCATTTTTGCAGTTTTCGACATTTTTGAAATTATGTAATTTTTGTGAGAAAATCCAAGGTTATAGCCTTGGAAAAAATAAACACGATTTCCAATTTTTTGATTTTTACCAGATTTTTTGCATTATAGTTCGCTGACTAGCCCTCTAGAATGTATTTTTGCACTTTTAGACATTTTTGAAATTATGTAATTTTTTGATAAATTAGCAAAGGTTATAGCCTTGGAAAAAGTAATTGGATTCCCAAATTTTTTATTTTAAGCTGATTTTTTGCATTATAATACTCTAACTAGCCCTCTAGATTGCATTTTTGCAGTTTTCGACATTTTTGAAATTATGTAATTTTTGTGAAAAAATCCAAGTTTATAGCCTTGGAAAAAAAACAACGATTTCCAATTTTTTGATTTTTACCAGATTTTTTGCATTATAGTTCGCTGACTAGCCCTCTAGAATGTATTTTTGCACTTTTAGACATATTTGAAATTATGTAATTTTTGATAAATTAGCAAAGGTTATAGCCTTGGAAAAAGTAATTTCATTCCCAAATTTTTTATTTTAAGCTGATTTTTTGCATTATAATACTCTAACTAGCCCTCTAGATTGCATTTTTGCAGTTTTCGACATTTTTGAAATTATGTAATTTTTGTGAAAAAATCCAAGGTTATAGCCTTGGAAAAAAAAAACACGATTTCGAATTTTTTGATTTTTACCAGATTTTTTGCATTATAGTTCGCTGACTAGCCCTCTAGAATGAATTTTTGCACTTTTAGACATTTTTGAAATTATGTAATTTTTGATAAATTAGCAAAGGTTATAGCCTTGGAAAAAGTAACTGGATTCCCAAATTTTTTATTTTAAGCTGATTTTTTGCATTATAATACTCTAACTAGCCCTCTAGATTGCATTTTTGCAGTTTTCGACATTTTTGAAATTATGTAATTTTTGTGAAAAAATCCAAGGTTATAGCCTTGGAAAAAAAAAACACGATTTCCAATTTTTTGATTTTTAACCAGATTTTTTGCATTATAGTTCGCTGACTAGCCCTCTAGAATGTATTTTTGCACTTTTAGACATTTTTGAAATTATGTAATTTTTGATAAATTAGCAAAGGTTATAGCCTTGGAAAAAGTAATTGGATTCCCAAATTTTTTTATTTTAAGCTGATTTTTTTGCATTATAATACTCTAACTAGCCCTCTAGATTGCATTTTTGCAGTTTTCGACATTTTTGAAATTATGTAATTTTTGTGAAAAAATCCAAGGTTATAGCCTTGGAAAAAAAAACACGATTTCCAATTTTTTGATTTTTACCAGATTTTTTGCATTATAGTTCGCTGACTAGCCCTCTAGAATGTATTTTTGCACTTTTAGACATTTTTGAAATTATGTAATTTTTGATAAATTCCCAAATTTTTTATTTTAAGCTGATTTTTTGCATTATAATACTCTAACTAGCCCTCTAGATTGCATTTTTGCAGTTTTCGACATTTTTGAAATTATGTAATTTTTGTGAAAAAATCCAAGGTTATAGCCTTGGAAAAAAAAAACACGATTTCCAATTTTTTGATTTTTACCAGATTTTTTGCATTATAGTTCGCTGACTAGCCCTCTAGAATGTATTTTTGCACTTTTAGACATTTTTGAAATTATGTAATTTTTGATAAATTAGCAAAGGGTTATAGCCTTGGAAAAAGTAATTGGATTCCCAAATTTTTTATTTTAAGCTGATTTTTTGCATTATAATACTCTAACTAGCCCTCTAGATTGCATTTTTGCAGTTTTCGACATTTTTGAAATTATGTAATTTTTGTGAAAAAATCCAAGGTTATATATAGCCTTGGAAAAAAATAAACACGATTTCCAATTTTTTGATTTTTACCAGATTTTTTGCATTATAGTTCGCTGACTAGCCCTCTAGAATGTATTTTTGCACTTTTAGACATTTTTGAAATTATGTAATTTTTGATAAATTAGCAAAGGTTATAGCCTTGGAAAAAGTAATTGGATTCCCAAATTTTTTATTTTAAGCTGATTTTTTGCATTATAATACTCTAACTAGCCCTCTAGATTGCATTTTTGCAGTTTTCGACATTTTTGAAATTATGTAATTTTTGTGAAAAAATCCAAGGTTATATATAGCCTTGGAAAAAAAAAACACGATTTCCAATTTTTTGATTTTTACCAGATTTTTTGCATTATAGTTCGCTGACTAGCCCTCTAGAATGTATTTTTGCACTAGCGATTGACAGTCCCTGACATGACCGGGAAGTGAGTTCCATGCTCTAGTCATAGATATTGTGTAAGATTCAGCGTATAGACATGTCCTGTGCTGTGGTATCAAAAGTAAAGAAGAGTCTTGTGATCTTGTTCCTAAATTGTGATGAGCCGATAAATTTTGAAAACGTGTTGTTAAATAACTTGATAAATATGTGTGCAGAATTTGGAATAGTAAGGTATGTGAATGTAAAGTTCTTGTCATTTAGGCGTACCCATGATAAGGCCTGAAATGAAGGAGACACGTGGTCATAACGACGGAGATTGAATATAAATCGAATGCACGCATTATGAGCTCGCTGTAGTCTGTCAGATAGATCAGTTGTCAGATTAGTCAGTAATATGTCGCAGTAGTCGAAGTGTGGCATTATAAGAGTCTGTAGAAGTATTTGTTTTAATTTTGTAGGAAGGAAGTTTTTAAAACTATTTAGGGAATGAAGAATTGAGAACACTTTCTTGCAGGTATTATTCACCTGGATTTTCCAGTCTAGGTGTTGGTCCATGTAGATACCCAGATTTTTTACTATTGAGCTGTAGAGGATGTTTTTGTCATTTAGGACAATGGTAGGGATATTTTCATATTTTATAATGCTTTGGATTCGCCGATGTCCTATAATTATGCACTGTGTCTTGTCAGCATTTAGATTAAGTCCATTTTTCCTCGACCATTGGGAAATTGAGTCTAGGTCACTATTTAATTTGTCTAGTGTGTCATGTACATCGTCAGGATGGGAGTAAATTTAAATTTGCAAATCGTCAGCGTATAGGTGATGTCGACAATAGGTAAGTCTAGTGGATATATCGTTAATATAGATAGAGAACAGAAGTGGTCCTAACACTGAACCTTGTTGGACTCCACCCTTCAGTGATAGCCAGGATGAGGAAAGTTCTGCACTGGATACGCATTGCTGGCGATCATGAAGATAGGATCCAAGCCAGTTAACAGCATTGTCCGAAAGATTCAGAGCGCGTAATTTTGCTATTAATATGTCAGTGTCTACAGTGTCGAAAGCTTTACTTAAGTCCAAGAGTGTAAATATTGTCATGTGGTCACTGTCCATTATTTCCCGCGCATCTTCGGTAACTTTAAGAAGTGCGGTTGCCGTACTATGGCCTGTCCTAAAACCTGATTGGTGTGGGTCGAATATGTTATGTGTGTTAAGGTAATCAGTTAATTGTCCATGCCTTAGATAGGACTGGGAGTCGTTTGGTGTTACAGGTAATTTAATTTTAGGGATTGGTCTGAGTATAGCTTTTTTTACACGATAAAAGATTATTTTTCCTGTTTCATCCTGAAATATTTTAATCTTCAATAGTATATGCATTACTTTCCATTCTGAGTATATATTAGAAATTTTGCTTTATATCAAAACACATGCTGAAAAACCATATGACAGAGATGTTGAAAAGCAAATCATCTATGAGGTCCTTTCAGATATAGAGGTTACTGGACATCATTATTTTCCAAAACATGTAACATAATGAGCTAGAGTAGGATAACTAATATGAATCCATATCCTACTTTTTGAATAACTTTGCTATTGTGGCCGATGCTTTTACATGTTTTGGAATATAAGGAGGTTATATATGTAATGTAAGACATTTAATTTTAATGAAAGACAAGCATTGCTTACAAACCAGGAAGAAAATTAAAAAATTACATATAATTTCACATTAGTCCACCGCTGTGGTCTCAAGGTAGCGTGCCGCCTCGTCACGCAGAGGGCCCGGGTTCGATTCCCGGCCGGGACAGGCTCCTGGGTGAGGTTTCTCCTCACCTGTAAGACAAATGTCACGAAGCTTAGGGCCAACAGTCCCCGAAAATCAAGCGGCCATCATCCTTATCATTATCATCATCTTTCATGGGTGTGGAAAGCAACGGGAAGCTACCACACCTATAATTCCCTAGTAAAGCTGCAAAGCACAGCATGAAAATACTATGATTGCAGTGAAAGACCTGCCCTCAGGCATTATTACTATGGATGGATGTCACATTATTGGCAAACTATTAAATAAGGATACTTTATCTATTATTCTATATTAATGTCTGAAAAATAAAAATACGAAAAAATAAGTAAAACAATTTACACATGCTCCTTCAATAAAATGTTTAGCTAATTTGTTTCTTAATTCCAGCCATACCTAAGCTTGTGCCGAAAAATAATAATTTGGCTTAAAACCTCGCTTTAAATTCTTGTAACTAACTCACAGGCTATATAGAACCCGTAGGTTCATGGCCGCACGGACATGCGCTCTCCACACATCCCTATCCTGAGCTAATGTTTTCCAATCATCCCCTGTATAATCTACTTCCCTCAAATCATGGGTGTAATTCTCCCACCTCATTCTTGTTCTACCAACTGGGCATTTTCCCTCTGGTTTTCCTACAAGCTTCCATGCACCTCTTTCATTCCCATACATGCCACATGTCCTGCCCATAACAGTTTACGAGACTTAACTGTTCTTATTATATCTGGCTTTCTATACATATCATGAAGCTGGTTATTACGTATTTTTCTCCATTCACTTGTCTGTTTATCTCTTTTTGGCCCAAAAATGTTCCTAAGAACTTCATTCTCAAATACTCGTAATTCCCTTTCCTTCCTTAAAGTAAGAGTCCATGTTTCGCATCCATATAAAGTGATAAGGGTCCTGCACCATAGCCAAGTGGTTAAGGCAAGATGCCTGGGGGCTGAACTATGGAACTTGCGCAGGTTCGGGTCTCCACGGGGGAGGATATTTTCTCATGAAATTCGGTCAGTATGGGACCGGCTGTGAGGCATTTGGGTAGCTACAATAAGTAGCGGCTCCAAACCACATGTCACCCCAACACTTGCTGGATTAACATATGTGGATGTGAGGCCAGGCCTGTCGCGCAGTGGAGAGAGAAAGTTAAAAAGTAATTTTGAGCCATGACTGCAGGGAAACCAGGTCATGTAACACGTGTTAAGCCTTACATTATGCAATTAGGAGGCCAAATGCCATGTATGTGGAATAAAAGAGGAGCATGGAATCTTCTTGCAAGGAAAGCAGAGAGCAAATGCCCAGATGATAGGCCAAGAATTAGATAAAACAACAATATTAACAAAGTTTTGAGTGATGTATAACAAACTGCACGTCAATGAACTTAGGATGGGAAAACTGTTCCACTTTCTCCTAATACAAGTTCAGGTGGTCTTGTTATGGTTCAAAGCTATGTTTTCTAATGGAATTCTTATCAGTACATAGAACCATTGCCTGTGAAATACTCCATGTACTTATGTCGAGTAGCAGATACAATTTTTTTAAAAATGTTATTCCCAGAGGATCCAAATTGTTAACACAAACAATAACTATACTTGCTAGATAATGACTGAACTCTGATGAGACCAGTAATATTATTGATATTGCTATCAGTTTTACCACTAAGCTTACAATTTTCGAGATTCTAATATACATATCAACATTAAGGCTCGAATCTATGAGCGCATTAGACCGTAAAAGTCGTTCTCTGCCTGTACTCTGCTGAGAAAGTTGCATCCAAATACGTTTTTGCGTACTCAAAAATCTGTTCATGCGATAATAATTGTTGCAATTCCTAAGCTACCTGGCGAGGTAACTTAGCAGAGAAACGAATAGTGAGCAACCCGATGGGAACCGATGTAGTTTGAAACCTTGCCGTGTACCTTGCTGCTTTATCCAAGATGTCGGACCTTGAAGACTTCGATCATGTTTTCGATATACGCGGAGAAGAGGAATTTGATAGTCTACCAAAGAATTCAACTGGAAGAACAGGAGAATCGGCGTAATATCGAGCGACGCAGACGTCGTATACGGTATTATTTGCGGGACGCAAGCGTAAATGCGTTCCTCTAGCAGACGACAATAACGGAAGTGGTTTTATCGCTGGGAATTCTGGGTAATTTCTTGCCAATATTACGAAAACGACGACTTTCATGCATGACCAGTTAGTGGGTCGCTAATTCGATCTTTGCACTTGCTCACGGAAAGTCAGCTCACCAATGATTGGAAGTAATTTGAGTAGAGACTAATGTATTTGCATGCGGCCCTAAAAATACCAAAATCGCATGAATTAGTGCACTACAATGGGGTTGGGAACAAGATGTAAGGATAAAAATAATTATTTTTAAATTATTATAAACGGAGATAAAAATCTAAAATATGTGACACATATATTATGGATCATGCACAGTCAGCTATTAATTACAGATGTAACAAAACTCCTAAATTGATGTTTTTGGTTCACGTGTGACAGTTACGTCAGCTCATTTGCTGTGAAGCTGTATAAATACTAACTATGTCCAAGATAATACCTATGATGTAGCCTAAAGCAAACAATTTTTATTTTGAAATTAATATCAGTAAGTATACTAATCTGCGATTTAATCTTTATGGCTGAGAAGAGTCAAAATTTGAAAATACTAATTGATTTCATGGCCACTCGACTGCAATATGTAATCTAGTTGGAAAGGACAAAATTTTGAAATGTGACCTTTTGTTTAACTTTTAATTTTTTAGTTTATGCCACAAAACGTGGTTTTGTTGACAATAGGTTCTATTTACAGTCATAACGTAAAACTAAATAATTATAAAGTCGTGACAAAATTCATGAATGTGTTGTTAATTACTTAAACAGTCATAATGGTACCAGCTGGTTTAATTTTTTTGTCCTCTCTCGTTCAGAAAGGGTCCGGTTCCAAAGCACAAACTAATGAATACCCACCACTTCCCCCCATTTTAAGCAACCATAACCTTATAGAAGAATACACTCACCAAAAGATCTGGAAAGGAATGGGAGAATCTACAAGCTTATGACATTACTACATTACAAAGAAAATCTGCATTAGCAACATTCAGACTGCTAATGGGACATGACTGCCTGAATAAACACCTACACAGACTTGGCATAACAGATTCACGTAAATGCCCTTTTTGCAATTTAAATGAAAATATGGAAAGGAACCATCTCCTCCATTGTCCAGCTTTTGTAGAAGAGACCAGTCTTTCTGCTAAATATTGGAGTGCAAGAGAGCAAATGATTTCATTATCAAGTGCTCGACATTAGATGCCAACCAACCATCCAGTTTTAGCACCAAACTTTAACACGAGCTTGCAGTACTCTAGACACTACAGACCAGGCCAAGAATATGTAACAATGCTTTCTCCAAGTAGTAGAGAAAACACTCAAACAAAGTTTACAAGATAGTGGCCACATTAATTTTGACTAAATGTAACTGTAAATTAATATAATCATATTTTCTAATAAAATGTATTAACCCATCAGCGTGGGGGGATTTAAATCCTCTCACAGTTCTCAGCTGAGGGAGGATTTCTTGGAATGGCATTTAAATATGTAAGTTAGAAAACAAAGTTTTGTAAAACGGTTATATCTTTTTTGATATTTAAAATATCCAAATAGAAATTTTAAAATGTATTCAGCTAAACGTGAGGCTAATTATAATAATTGTAAACTACAACAACACAAATAAAATTTATAAAACCGTATGTTAGAAATTAAGAGAGTTGAAATTGATTTGAAGCCACCCCTTCATACATAATCCCGCTTCATAATCAGAGCATCTAAATACTGTATCTTTCTGTTTATTTTTTTATAACACACAACACATATTTTGTTAGGGAGGGCTGTATTTCTTCTCAGTGGTATTCTTCCCAGAAAATGCCTTGTAACTAATCTCAGTACTGTTGAATGACATCCGGGAACCTTTCTTTCTACCCCACCCCTATGTTGTACAAGTTACGCTTCATCAAGTCAATGCGGAAAATATTTTGTGGTGAATTCTCCCTACAGATAATCATGCTGTTCAATTAGCAATGTTTAGAAGACGGAAAATATTTTCATGTTCTAGTTTTTATTTTCTTCCATTCCAACAAATATACATGTAACAAAATTAGTCTGTTAGGTCCAAGGATCCTATATTTATATTATAATCTGCAATGAGATTTTGTTTGTTTTCCAGTTCCTCATCTAAGCATTTAGTAATATTTTCACTATGTTTATTTGTAGGGGTCATGGCAAAACACTGCAACCATGGAGCTAGTCTAACAGGATTGAACAGAGTCACTCATTCAAGTTAGAATTTCTTTCACAAATTTGGTGCCATATAAGTGTCACATATTTCATTTGAAAGAAGGAACCTTCACCAACCTAGCCATATAAACAAAGTTTTAAATAGTTTCATGGTTTCCAAAAAGAGAGCAGAGAAACGCGAACTAACAGTCTCTAACGCAGTCCATAAAAACAATGAGGAACTATATGAACAAAAAAATATATAAAATATAAATTGTATGTTAATTGAAAGCTTGAGATCTCCTCTATAAGATTGCAGTTCACAAATTGTGTTGTCATTGTATATTTTTACAAAGAATGATAATAAATCAAATGCGCCGGATATAGAACATGCTCAATCAGCACTTCAAACTTACCCACATTTAACAATAAATTATACAATTTGAAAATAAGTTTTATTATTAATTTCATATATCAAATAAAAGCATATTCTTTCCTCTGCAAAATTATATTATTTAATCATTTATTTAGTGAATCATTCCCGAAAAATAAGAACTAGATTCGGTAAATAAATCATGCGGGGGGTGCTCGTCACTCCACACTGATGGGTTAAGTTTACTTGTTACATAAAATATCAACCATTTGTCATTAAAATAAATATATTTTTATCTACACCGGCCATGTAAATCAATAATTTAAAACTGACATAATTTGTATGCATTATTACAAAGAAATTATTTATTTATTAAACATATTCACATACAATAATAACATAATTTGATGAAAATTATTTTAAATAATCAAACATTTATAATTTATCTCATCATTAAAACCGGATATTTATCCCCATATAATAATAATAAGGGTTTTTGTTTTGTTTATAATTATATTTATTTATATGAAGAATGGACATCAGATTGATTTATAGAATTCAAATTTTTTTATAAGTATATAAAAAAAAATAACTGGTCAATATAAACTGTTAATACAGTTAGATGTTTTTATAACTGATGCAGTATGTAAAATACTTCAAATATTCAAATTGATAATTTTTATAAAGAAATAAATGGGATTGGACGAAGAGGATAGAAGTTAGCTTGAAAATACTCCTTCCTTTTCTGTTGGACCAATCAGAACCTAGAGGTTATTACATAATAAAAAAAGATGGCTACAATACTTGAAGATGGTCGGTCATGTTCAGCGACTGCTCCTTAAAGAATAAGGAAATAATTGTTTATTTTATTGATGTTGGTTGAAAGAAATAGTGTTAAAAGTATGAAAGATTATATAGTGATATAATAGTCATCCATCTTGGTGAAAAACAGTTTCTAAGTGAAAATAATGAATAATAATGACTGGATTGACCGTTAGCATTCGTCATCCATTAAATACATAAAATGGTAATCTTCTAGAAGTGAAAAATATCAACCTAAGCCGGAATCTTTTGGAACTTTTAAATTACAAGATTCATCTTAACCAAAGTGAGAGTTTTAAATAAACTAACTTATAGTTCAACTGTTAATAAAGTGTTGTTATTTGTGTAAGAAACATTTCCTCATTCCCCTGAAGAGAGTTATTAGTGCCGTGGCAGATTTAAAGTGATTTAAGTTATATCACAAATCTACAACTTGGGACATCTCACCGAGAAACCCAACTTTAAATGTCTCCACAACGAGGGGCACAAAATTAAATACAACTTCAAATGGCGCATCAACGAGGGCTCGAATGGGAATCGAACCAGGGACATGTAAACCTGAATCGAACCAAGGACCACGAGAATGAGGAAAGTAATAAAAATCTTCAAAAGTGAGTACAGTTAAAATTTATATGTGAAAAGTGAATTAGTGATAATAACAATTAATGCTTTTAAGAAATAAGAAAATATTAAAATACCCAACAATGGCCAATAACGAAAATACAACTTGTAAAACTGTTAATATTGAAAACGAACAAATTAGTGAAGGCCAAGAAAATTTAATTTTGTGTAACAATGAAAATAATGAAACTAATGATACACCTCCTTGGGTAGCATTATTAATAAGTAAATTAGAGAAGAATAGTGCAGAATTAAAAGAAATTAGGAAAGACAATTCAAATCTCAGTAATAAATTAGAAAAGAATAGTGATGAATTAAAAGAAATTAGGAATGACAATTCGAATCTCAGCAATAAAATTGATACAAATATTTCCAATCTTAGTAAAGAAATTAAAGAAAATAACTTAAAACTAGATGAAAAATTAGAAAGCATTAGGTTAGAATGCAAACAAAACAATTCTAAACTGGAAAAGAGAATAGTAAATATAGCCAAAGATTGTAAAAATGAGATAGAAAAATGTAATGAAAAGATTGATGAAACTCATAATCAAATAGAAACATCTTTGATTGAGGTAAGGCAAAGTTGCCAAGATAAAATCGAAGAATTAGGAACTAAAGTCGAAGATAGACTAAAAATTTCCGAAGAAAGTGTTATCTTAGGTAATGAAGAACTTCAATCAAAGATAACAAATGAAGTAATTATTATAAAAGAACAAGTTGAAGGATGGATAACTAAGATTGTTGAACTTGAAAACAAATATGTGTCAAAAACTAGTGAAAAGGAGATTGAGGTTATGTCAGGACATTCTAGTAATGTTAATAATGATCCTCCTTCTAGTAGTAGTAGTAGTAACAATGTATGTAAAATTCCTGCTAATCTTTTAGGGGAAATTAACTTACCTAATTTTGGTGATACTGTAGGCCAAAGCCCTACTGATTTCATTAGGGAAATTGAAGAATACTTCGAAATCAAAGGAATAGAAGACAAGTTCAGAATGTTCTTCATAAGAAAAAGTTTAAAAGACAATGCAGAGTCTTGGTTTAAGATAGCTTGCCATGATTCAATGACTTATCAAACATTTAAAAATGCTTTCTTAGGTTACTACTGGGGACCAGAAAGACAAAACAAACTAAGGTTAGACCTAACTAGTGGAAAATTCTCCAACAATGGTAAACAAGGTTATCTTAATTATTTCTTGGAGAAGGCAAAAATGGCATCATTGTTACAGCCTCCAATAGATGAGAGAACTTTAATTTCTATGTTATCGCATCACTTCCCAGATGAGATTAGATATCATTTGATAGTAGCCAGACCACAAAATGTATCTGAAATGTTAGAGTTGTTAGCTCTACTAGAGAATAAAAGAGAAGTAGATAAATGTAGTAAAAGAAATTTATTTGGGGAAGGGGCAGAGCCCTATAATAAGAAAGGTAATTTTGTAACTAAAAGAAATGATGAATATCATAATGAGAATAGAGAAAGAAGTTTCAAACAGGGCAACAATAATAATAGGTTTGTTCAAAATAGAAACAGCCCAAATAAAAATAGGATGACTAATAATTATAGTAACAATAACCAGAATGGATGGTTCAAACGTAATGAAAATAGGAATGACAGACAAATTAATTATATGGATGTTAACAGAGTAGGAGAAAATAGAAATAGGTATTGGACTTCTCCCTGTAGAGGTAAAAGAAGAAGGAATACCTATGGTAATGAAAATAAAGGGTATTTCCAACGACAACAAAATTGTCAAATTAATGAAACTAGTGATAGGACAGAGCAAAATAGAATAGACTCTGTAACTATTCACAACCAAAGTCAAGATATACCTAGTAATGAAAATGACCACGAAGTAAATCACAGGATACCTCGTGCTTTAAACGCATAGAAGGTACATTAAAGACTCCGCAATGTACCTCAATCGTTATGAACTTAGGGGTCCAAAATAGATGCTTTGATAGGTTTCAAAATTTAGAAATTGTACCAGCAAATATGAGAGGAGATAGTAAGTTATGTACCTCAAGACAGCGAGATAGCATAATATTGAATAATCATTTGAATATTTCTAAGAATCAGGATACTATGCCTGTTACTAATAAAGAATTAAATGTCATAGGACGACCACCCAAAATTAAAGTAAATATTTTTAACAATGATGTTACTTGCATAGCGGATAGCGGCTGCTCAAACACAACAATAGATCAGAAATTTTATAATTTCTTAGTCAACAAAGGGAATAAGATAATGACTGTAAGAATATGTGGAGTGTATTGTACTCTTGCGATAGGCAAGAAGAAACTGCCAATTAAGCTACAGTGCCTTCTAG
This sequence comes from Diploptera punctata, assembly GCA_030220185.1. Taxonomy (NCBI): domain Eukaryota; kingdom Metazoa; phylum Arthropoda; class Insecta; order Blattodea; family Blaberidae; genus Diploptera; species Diploptera punctata. The sequence continues at coordinate 14,237 of JASPKZ010002324.1, forward strand.
ATTTACGTATCGGAGGATATTACTTCAGTGCAATATGTTTAATTTCTCCATACTTGTCTTGTGATATGTTAATAGGCTGCGACCTGTTGGAGCAATATAATGCCATAATAAATTTTGAGTGTAAGAATATTTCCTTGTATAATGAAGATAATGTGAGAGTCGTCATCCCATTTGATAATGAATATGAGGAGAATAAGAATCTAAGTAAGAAGGAGAGTGACATTGCTGAAGAACACATTTTTATAGAGAATATTGTTGTTCACGAGGAGAGGGAATTGGTGAATGGCCGTGGATGCCAAATGCAAGATAATATTGCAGTTAATTGTACTTCCGACAAAAGTGTCGAGGGCGAAGAAAGCCTTACTAATGAAAATGGTTGTGCTGACGATTATGTCGCATGTAAATGTTGTGATTTAGAATGTGTCTCTTGCAATACTGAGTATGATGAAATTCCTCTATTATATTGTGTGAGTGACGAACTTGATAAAGACATCTGTGAAATGATAAAGGAAAAAGTCAAAGACACTCATGGCATAAACAATGAACAGAAAGGCATGTTGTATGACATCTTAATGAAAAATAAGAGTTCTTTTTCTTCGAAGCCGGGATTGTGCAACTGTTTTAAATATTCCTTTAAAGTGATGGAACATCCACCTATAAATATTAAAAGTAGACCCATCCCTATTGCTATCAGAGAGCAGGCAGATCAAATGATAGATGACATGTTAATGCAAGGAATAATACAGAAATCTGATTCTCCTTACGCCAACCATATTTGCTGGGTGTTAAAACCTAATGGCAAAATTCGCCTGTGTTTAGACAGTCGTAGGACTAATTCTTTCACTGTCCGGGATAATTATAGGCCCGAGACAATTGAAGCATCTATAGCAAATATGAAAACAGGTAGATTTATTAGTTCTATTGATTTAACTTCTTCATTTTGGCAGATAGAACTAGACCCCAAAGTTCGGCCCTATACAGCTTTTATACATAATGGAAAAGTATATGAATTTACCAGGTGTGCATTCGGTCTAAGAAATAGCGGAAGTGCGCTTCTTAGAGCCCTAGATATTGTACTATCTGATGATGTTAAAAGACATTGTACTATATATGTTGACGATGCAATTATTATTGATAATGTTTTTGAGAATCATATATCTCATATTGATTTAATGTTGTCTCAATTAAAGAATAGTGGAATGACAGTCAGCCTAGAAAAGTCTGTGTTTGTTAGGTCGGAGGTTCAATTCCTAGGATACAGGATCTCTAATAAAGGGATTACTCCTGACCCAGACAAGGTTCAAGGAATCTTAGAAATTCCTTCACCAAAGAACATAAAACAACTTCGTAGATTTTTAGGAATCTTAAATTACTATTCAAAGTTTGTCATCAACTATGCCTCAGCGGTTAGTAAGCTGAGAGGGCTGCTGAAGAAAGATAGTAAATGGAGATGGACAGAGGACCATCAATCTACTTTTGAATATGTTAAGAAGTTATTTGCAAATAGTATTTCACTACAGAGACCAAAAATGGACAGAGAATTCCATTTATACACAGACGCGAGTAAAACTGGCCTCGGTGCTGTTTTAACTCAATTTGACGATGATGGGCAACAGTATGTTGTGTCGACAGCTTCGCGCTCGACTACCATCATTGAAGGAAATTACACTGTTTCAGAGTTGGAGCTTACAGCAATATTTTATGCTCTAAATAAATTTAGAATTTATGTTTATAAAAACAAAGTTATTGTTCATAGTGACCACATCTCACTAAGTTTTATAAGTAAATGTAGATTATCCAATAATAAACTGAGTAGGATGATCATGGAAATAATTTCCTATGATATTGAAATAAAACACATAGAAGGAGAACAGAATGTGTTTGCTGACCTCCTGTCTAGATTGAAAAGTGTTGGGAAAATACCTGAAACTGTACATACTCCTAAACACGAAGTAGTAATGTTTAATGTAAAACTGTATAGAGACAAAGGATTTTCATTGTTGATGAAAAACATTGTTGAGCATCAAAAATCTGATATAGAGTTACAACGATTGAAGTATAGTGCGAGAGATATAAATAATGATGACAAAAATGGAATTGATTGTAATAAGAAAATCGGTATAAAGGATGACATTCTTTACAAATTACATGGGAGAAATGTGAAAAAATGGAAAGTTATAATTCCTAATAATATGGAAGTTCCACTATTTAGAACTTTTCATGTCGGCTTAAATCATGCAGGTTGTGAAAAATTAGCTCTCAACATAAGTGAATTTTTTTATGTTAAACATTTAGATAAAAAGTTGAGAAAGTTTACTTCTTCATGCATAACTTGTCAAAAAGCCAAATGTATGAACGTAAAATATGATATAGTTCCACAAAACATATTAAGGAACAAAGTAAATAGCTTAGTAGTAATGGATACTCATGGAGAAATGCCTACTACTCAATTTGGTTACAAGCATATTCTTGTATTATCTGATGTATTCTCAAAATTTGTAAAAATATATCCATTAAGAAGTGTAAATAGCAGAGCTTGCCTAGGTAAAATTGTGAGAGATTATTTACCTAATTATGGACCTATTGATGCACTACTTAGTGATAATGCTTCAGTGTTCTCAAGTCCTAAGTTTAAAGATAAACTTACTGCGATAGGAATTAAATTGTACCATTGTAGTAAATATCACCCAAAAAGTAATCCCTGTGAGAGAGTTAATAGGGAAATTACTACAAGTTTAAGAATTTTGACCCATCATAAACATTCTGACTGGTTTAAACATATCAGCGTCATAGAGAATGTTATGAATCATTCAATTAATGTCAATACTGGGGAAGCACCCATATTCCTAATGACAGGTAAACAACCTGACAGGTTAATTGCTAATTTACCATTACCTATCATTGATAAAAGTCAAATCCCGGAGACATCCGAGGAAATATGTAAAAGAGTTATTGAAAGGTTAGAATGTCGCGCAGAAAAGCGCAACAATAAGGTTAAAAGACATAAAAGGAAGTGGAATCCCAAAGTTGGAGACAAAGTTCTCATAAGGGATATTTCATTATCCAATGCTTTAAAGAAACAATATCATAGGATGAACCTATTGTATAAAGGTCCCTATGAAATATTTAAAAATTTTAATGATACTACATATGAGCTAAGAGAAATAGACACTAGAAAAGAAATTGGAAAATATTCCAAAGAACTGTTGAAACCATTTCAGACTCCTATTAATTAGTTGTAGCTGGTGACTTCAAATAGTTCAAAGTGTATTTAAAATATTGTATGTAAATTTTGTAAAATTAATACTTCTATTTCATTATGTAACATGTATTTATTATAATTGTGATGTATTACATTGTATTGATTCTAATACAGATGAATCTTGTATAGAAAGAAACTTGATATTTGGGGAAAGTGATTTATTTTAATTTAGCCTCACACTTAGTTGTAGCTAAGATTAAAATAAATCAGGGGCAATTTAAAACCGGATATTTATCCCCATATAAAAATAATAAGGGTTTTTGTTTTGTTTATAATTATATTTATTTATATGAAGAATGGACATCAGATTGATTTATAGAATTCAAATTTTTTTATAAGTATATAAAAAAAAATAACTGGTCAATATAAACTGTTAATACAGTTAGATGTTTTTATAACTGATGCAGTATGTAAAATACTTCAAATATTCAAATTGATAATTTTTATAAAGAAATAAATGGGATTGGACGAAGAGGATAGAAGTTAGCTTGAAAATACTCCTTCCTTTTCTGTTGGACCAATCAGAACCTAGAGGTTATAACATAAAATAAAAAGATGGCTACAATACTTGAAGATGGTCGGTCATGTTCAGCGACTGCTCCTTAAAGAATAAGGAAATAATTGTTTATTTTATTGATGTTGGTTGAAAGAAATAGTGTTAAAAGTATGAAAGATTATATAGTGATATAATAGTCATCCATCTTGGTGAAAAACAGTTTCTAAGTGAAAATAATGAATAATAATGACTGGATTGACCGTTAGCATTCGTCATCCATTAAATACATAAAATGGTAATCTTCTAGAAGTGAAAAATATCAACCTAAGCCGGAATCTTTTGGAACTTTTAAATTACAAGATTCATCTTAACCAAAGTGAGAGTTTTAAATAAACTAACTTATAGTTCAACTGTTAATAAAGTGTTGTTATTTGTGTAAGAAACATTTCCTCATTCCCCTGAAGAGAGTTATTAGTGCCGTGGCAGATTTAAAGTGATTTAAGTTATATCACAAATCTTCAACTTCGGATATCTCACCGAGAAACCCAACTTTAAATGTCTCCACAACGAGGGGCACAAAATTAAATACAACTTCATCATCATGCAAACACAAATATATATGAAATATGAATTTCTGAGCAGAATATTTATTACAAAATGATAATGTTAATAACTGTCTGCGTATGTATATGTCTACCAATTTGCGGCTTTAGAGTGCATGACTTATTACAAACAGAACATTAGAATGGCTTCTAATTACTATGCAAACATAAGACTAACCTTGTGAGTATATGACAATTTACAAAAAAGAATACTTGAATAGTTACTCATTACCATGGAAACTTTTAATATACATCAAGGTTACACTTTTGAATAACAGTTAATTTTAATTATTTCTCATTACGACAGATCATGTGAGTATACAAACAGAATAATTCAACATATTCTCATTAATATAGTAACGTAAAATGAACATAAGGACTCAACTTGTGAGTAAATAATTTATTACATTTTAACTGCTTCTAATTACTATGCAAACGTAAATGATTATTAAGATTGACCTTGTAAGTAAATGACTTGTTACAAAGATGACATTTGATTGGCTTCTCATTATGTGAACGTAAATGAATATTAAGATTACCCTTCTGAGTAAATGACTTATTACAAATGCAACATTTGAATGGTTTTTCATCACTATGCAAACGTAAATGAATATTAAGAGTGCTCTTGCCAGTAAATGACTTTTCACAAATAGCACATTTGAAAGGCTTATCATTATTATGTGAACGTAAATGAATATTAAGACGGCACTCCTGAGTAAATGACTTATTGCAAACAAAACATTTAAATCGTTTCTCATTATTATGTGTTTGTAAATGTAATTTAAGAGCGGCCTTTCGACTAAATGACTTATAACAAAAACAACATTTGAATGGATTGTCATTACTATGCAAACGTGAGTGTTCCATCAGACGCAACTTCCTAGTAAATGATTTATTACAAAGAGGACATTTGAATGGCTTCTCATTGCTATGCAATTGTAAATGTGCATTAAGACTGGCCTTCTTAGTAAATGACTTAGCACAAAGTGAACATTTGAATGCATTCTCATTATTATGCAAACGTAAATGTGCATTAAGATTGCCCTTCAGAGTAAATGACTTATTACAAATAGAACATATGAATGGTTTCTCATTGCTATGTGAACGTAAATGAACATTACGATTGCCTTTCTGAGAAAATGACTTATCACAAAGAGAACATTTGAATGGCTTTTCATCACTATGATTCGGCTTGTCAGTAAATTTATTATCAGTAAAAAAACAATTTTCACTTTCACCTGTAGAAAATGTCTCTCCTGTTTTTGAACACTGATTTCGAGTGTGTATTTCAACTATACTTTCTTCACTCAGGTCCCACTGAAAATGTCACATAATGAAATATCTGATATAGCACAAATCTAAGTATCTTTTACTGCACAGTATAGCATCAAATTTCTAATGCTACTCATAGAGGTTCTTGAAAATTTCCAAAATTCAATTCTATGCATTATTGTGAAATTACAACTTGGCACAATCGTCTAAAATGGTCATCAAAGATAAGCATGAAGCACCCTCCGTTATGCAATAATAGAATTAACTCATAAATTGGCAAAGAATCTTGTAAGATACCTTAATTTACTTGTAAATTGTATGCCCTCATAACTCCCATATTGTGTAGAACAAATTATATCATCTAGGAATTAAAATTAGCATCAATATCATGGACAATCTTGTACCCATTGGTGATAAAACTGTTGGAAGTAAAAAACAAAAAAAAATTGAAGAGAGGAATTGAAAAAAAAAATATGTCATGTAAAAAGTGCATAAACTAAGCAAATTCATTGCCAAATAGTACTTATATGGTCCGATGTTACTCTTTTACGCAGTATATCATACAAAATATATCATTATTTTTGTTAATTAAATCTAATACATATATTTCAATTGTGACAAAACAAACACAGCACCAGCTACACTAATATTTAAATTAGAGCTTTCAGGTAAACAGTTATTAACAATGGTCGGATTTCAATAATTTTTTAAGAATATATTTCTCGTCAAAGTTTAGTAGCATATTCAGTTCACAGTAATATAATGTACGGTTGAAATCTATAAAATAGTTACCATGTAGGTCCGTCTCCTCAACCGAAGTTATTTTAAAACTCTGTAGGCCTTTCGGGACTAGTCCCATCATCAGCAGAATGCATTAGGTCCATACTTGTTGACCCTTGTTGAAGCACTGACTTGGTTGTGAGAATTTTGTACAGAGGATTGTGTGGACTGGGTGTGTATTCATTTAGAATCAGACTGTTGTTGATTTCTCTTAGGATTGCAATTTCCTCCAGTATATTTATCCTCGTTGGAATGTTTTCTCTATGTACTATTGTGAAGGTGTTATCGATGTTATGCATGTGGTGTCCAGACTGAATTACATGTAACTTGATTTTCCTCCATTATAAATTAAATCTATGAAATGTTCCTTGAATCTAATGTTGAAGCTGCTGTTAGTTTTCCCAATGTAGAATTTATTGCAGTCTGTACATGTTAATTTGTAGATGCCTTTATTGTTGAATTCATCTATTTCTTTGATGTTTTTGTTTATTAAATTGTTTAATTTAATAGATGAGAAATAGATGAATTCAACAATAAAGGCATCTACAAATTAACATGTACAGACTGCAATAAATTCTACATTGGGAAAACTAACAGCAGCTTCAACATTAGATTCAAGAAACATTTCATAGATTTCATTTATAATGGAGGAAAATCAAGTTACGCAAAACATGTAATTCAGGCTGGACACCACATGCATAACATTGATAACACCCTCACAATAGTACATAGAGAAAACATTCCAACGAGAATAAATATACTGGAGGAAATTGCAATCCTAAGAGAAATAAACAACAACCTGATTCTCAATGAATACACACCCAGTCCACACAATCCTCTGTACAAAATTCTCACAACCAAGTCAGTGCTTCAACAAGGGTCAACAAGTATGGACCTAATGCATTCTGCTGACGATTGGACTAGTCCCGAAAGGCCTACAGAGTTTTAAAATAACTTAAGTTGAGGAGACGGACCTACAAGGTAACTATTTTATAGTTTCCAACCGTACATTATATTACTGTGAACTAATGTCTCAATGGAAACTTACCATGAATTTTACTAGTATCTATTCAGCATTGCTCCCCTAGGTAACGTTTTTATTTTTGCTTCAGTTTAATATTCACTTATAATTATTTATTTTTTCTCGTTAGTGAACTTATGTTTCTTAATTGATTAATATGTGGTGAATTTGCTTCTCAAACAAATTGTCTATGATAGAGCATTAACCCTCAAATTGGCAAAACACACATTTCTTTTGTCAATTATTTAAATGTGGCGTACCACGGTGAAAACGGTATATTGTATAACTGTTATTATTAGGTATTTTGTTCATAGTTAAACATGGGAAATAATATTATGAGGTTCTTAATTCGTAAAGTAATGAGTCATTTTTTAACATCTTACCTCATATTTTGTTTCTTCAAACACGGGAACTAGTTTTCGAGAGAAGGATCTCTCTCATTTTCAACCGACATTATGACTACCGGATATTCGTTGGAATCTCCATCAATAATATTGCCATCTGGTGTTGATTTGAAAAACGAAAAGAAATTTGGACACTCGCACTAAGGAACACTTCAGATATATTAAAAATGGTAAAAAAATTGAAAAATCAGCTATTGCAGCACATAGTTTATTGGAGAATCATGAAACTGAAAAAGAAGCCCTACTTTTAAAACATTTGGAAAAACCTTTAGAATTGACAATTTGGGAGAAGATATATATTCAGAAGAACAAATTTAGATCCATGAATTTCGAGATTCCTGATGAACGTGACCTCATCTCAAAGTTCATCAAATCAACACCAGATGGCAACATTATTGATGGAGATTCCAACGAAAATCCAGTAGTCATAATGTCGGTTGAAAATGAGAGAGATCCTTCTCTTGAAAACTAGTTCCCGTGTTTGAAGAAACATAAAATATGAGGTAAGATGTTAAAAAATGACTCATTAATTTAGGTATTTTGTATTAATTAGACTTATTTTTATTCGTTTTCTTCTGATTTATTTATAATATTAAATTAATTAAACCAACTGGTGTATGCTATAGGATACAATATGAATTTAAGGGTTAAAAAATATATATACCAAGAGGACGAAGATCACTGGGCCGTCCTATGAAACGCTGGAGGGAAAATTTTCTATAGGATCGTAACAGGCCTTGGCCTAATACTTGGAAGGAAGAAGAAGAAGAAGAAGGGTTAAAAAACATTAAAAATGTATTGCTGCAATAAAACTGCTTCAAAAGTTAATAAATTCACTTTGAAAGTGCAAAATATAATAAGTGGAACCTTCTATTGGTAAAGTCAGTATTACAATGAGCTACACAAAATTTTGTTATTTATTACATATGTTTACTTTACACGTCCAAGTGTAAAATGGCAATGTATAAAACTTATTTCAAACCCAGTTCTAACATATGCAGCTGAGACTTGGACATATACAAACGAGGACTAGAGCAGAATCCAAGCTACAGAAATGAAATTATTACGTGGAATGGTACATAAAACAAGGAGAGATAGAATAAGGAATGACAAAATCAGGGAAACATTAAGTGTAGAAAAATGAACAACAAACATAGAAAAAAGTAGAGTAAAATGGTCTGGACGTTTAAAAAGAATGGAAAAGGAAAGACTACCACAAAGACTGTTAAATCTTAAGATACAAGGAAAACGACCACAAAAAATATGGATTAACCAAGTGAAGAAGAGTCTACAAGAGAGAGAATATGACTGGGAAGAACTAAAAAAAAAGAAAGTATGGGAAGATAGAGATGGTTGGAGGCATATTTGGAATCGACCTTCCGAAAGGAGGACATGATATGAGGATGATGGTCATGATGACTTTACACGTAACAGATCCACAAAGTCGAAATGTTAACTTTTACTTTCTACTCATTTTATAACCATCAAACATTTTCATGCTTCCTATAAAATTTCCTACCAGCACTTAATATGGTTTGTTTGATTCAACACTCAACAAGTATACAAAGTATTGAGAAATTACAAAAGAAAGTAACATTATTTAAGAAGAAATGAAGAAAACAAGATAGAATTTGGAATTTATAGAAAGAATACACATATTGACAACTATATTAAAGCTTCAGGATTCAACCATTTTGCTCACAAAGAGGCAGTATTCAATAGTTTAACACATAGATTGGTAAATACACCTATGAGCAAAGAAAACTATGAAAAAGAAAAAGAACACATAATTAATGTTGCAATAGATAACGGTTATGAAGAAAAATGGTACACAAGAAAATAAATAAATTCAAAAGACAAAAATTAATTAATGAAAGCACACTTATAAAAGAAATGGAAAAATTAAAATTCAAGAAATTCACTTACCATCCATTGAAACACCATACATTTCAAAAAAATTTTCAAAAAGTTTAATATAGGATTAGCACCAAAGAATGAATACAGCCTTAATAGGATAATTAAAACCAATGAATATGAAAGAATTGAAAATGAAAACAAATCAGGAATTTATTACATCAAATGCCGGGATTGTGACAAAATTTATATTGGAAAAACGAAAAGAAATTTGAAAACAAGGGTGAAAGAACATCTTAGAAACATCAAAAATGGAGAAGTGGAAAAGTCAGCAGTAGCTGCTCATGCTTGGTCTGAAAAACATTTAATTGAATCAAAAGCCAGTCTAATTAAACAAATAGACAAACAAAAGGAACTCACAGTTTGGGAAAAGATCCACATTCAGAAAAACAAAGGAAAACTTATGAAGTTTGAAATTCCTGCAAAATTTGACCTGATCCAGAGGTTTATTGGTCCACCAACATAGGGAAGAAGAAGAGTTTCTTCTGATCGACATAACATCAGTCACCAAAGAAATACTGAAGATGAGACCATTATGGCCTCGAAATTGCGATCTACTTAGAAGATTTATATGAGGAGAGTTAAGAAACATTTAATTTTACCACATATAAATATATTAAAGCATTGTCATCTTCCTGATATTATTTTATTTCTTTGTTTCAAAACATCACAGTTCTATCTTCATGTTATCCAGACTGTCGATTCCTACATTGTCGGCCCTTGATGATCACTCCTACTCCCCTATTTTGTGGTCCAAACAATTTCCATGTCAAATATCTCTCCCCGGGAATTAAAAAATTCATGAATCTCTCCTTGTTCTCCTGGATGTAGTTTTTTTTTTCCCATACAGTGAGTTCATTTGGAGTTTTCTAACTATTTTAATAATTTTGTTTTAATAGGTTCAATATTTCTGTTTTATGTTTTTCTGACCAAACGTGAGCAGCTACTGCAGATTTTTCTGCTTCACCCTCTCTTTACATTTCATGTCTTCCTTAGTCCTTTTAGTTCTACTTCTCTTTGTTTCCCCCATGTATAAAGCACGGTAGCCAAAGTGGTTAAGGCAAGAAGCCTTGGCGCAGAGCTAAGAAACTTGCGCTGGTTCAAGTCCCCATAGGAAAATAAATTTTCTCATGGAATTGCAGTCAGTATGGGACCGGTGCCCACCCAGCATTGTGAGGCAATTGGGTAGCTACAATAAGTAGTGACTCCAGGCTGAGGAGACCAGCTATAACGGCTGGGGGACCTTACATGCTTACCACATGTCACCCCTACAGTAGCTAGATGATCATCTACCTCTGTGATTAAACACATGTGGATGTGAAGCCAGCTGGTATGCCAAGGGCCTTCTAGGCCTGTCGCGCTTGAAGTTTATAAATATCACAATCTCCACACTTTATATAGTATATTCCTCTTTTTTTTTGCCATCATCAATCTTTCCACTTTTGTTGGTTTTTATTACTTTATGTTGGCTGTAATCTTTTTGGTGCTAATCTGATAAAACATTTTTCAAAAATCTTTGCAATTTATTGTGACCAATGGATAATATCAAAATGGCAAAATATCAGGAATATACCAAATAAAGTGTGGAGATTGTGATAAGATATACATAGGGAAAACAAAGAGAAATTTAACCACTACAACTAAGGAACTCTACCAGTTATATTACATGGATGTGAAAGATGGACTCTTACTTTAAGAGAGTAAAGGAGATTATGAGTATTTGAAAATAAAGTTCTTAGCAAAATTTTTGACCAAAGAGAAATGAACAGACAGGTGAATGGAGAAGACTTCAAAACAGTGAACTACATGGTCTTTGTAGGAAGCCCGATATGAAGAGAACAGTTAAGTCGCATATACAGCGATGGGCAGGACATGTGGCACGAATGGAGAATGAAAAACATGCATGGAAGCTTCTTGTAGGAAAACCAGAGGGAAAACGCCCAGTTGGTAGACCAAGAATAACATTAGTGAGGTGGGAGAATAACATTAACCATAATTTGAGGAAACTACATTATACAGGGAATGATTGGAAAACAATAGCTCAGAATAGGGAAGTCCACGTGGCCTGGAACTTGCGGGTTTGATAGTGCCAGTGAGTTAGTTAGTTACAACTAAGGAACACATAATAAATATAAAGAAAAGGATAACTAAAACATCTTCTGTAGCTGCTCACATTAAGTCAGAAAAACAAAGAATTGATGTAAATGCCAAATTAGTAATATAGTTTGAAAACATAAAAGAACTCGCCACGTGGAAAAGAAACTACATCCACAAGAACGAGGAGGAAATCATGAATTTTAAAATTTCCTGGGAGAGAGATTTGATATGCAAGTTGTTTGGACCCCAGGTACGAGTCGACATCCAGGGCCTACAATGTAAGAATCCACAAGCTGAATACAAAACAGAGGTTTTTTAAACACATCCTAAAGAAATCAACTGAGGATGATGACAATGTCTCGACTTATTTATTAATACAAAATGTTGTTGTAATCAGAGAGGCAGTGAGCAAAGAATGAAATAAAACAAACTTACAAACAGATTATGATGATGGTTTTATTATTAATTTAACATTTCTCAATGAAAGATAAATTATATTTGAAGAGAAAAATTTTCGCCTAGACCGAGACTCGAACCCGGGATCTTTGGCTTGCCGGCCCAAATGCTCTACCAACTGAGCTACCGAGGCAAGTTGTGATCTAGATGCAAATTTTTCTCTTATATGAGAGGGAATTACAATGTATATAAGAGATCGCAACTCGCCTCGATAGATCAGTTGGTAGAGCATTTGGCCCGGCAAGCCAAAGGTCCCGGGTTCGAGTCTCGGTCTAGGCGAACATTTTTCTCTTCAAATATAATTTATCTTTCATTGTAAAAAAAAAAGTAAAGTGATCCCACAACAGGCCCGGAGGCCCTTGAGGTAGTAGGAGGTTAAGGCTCCCATTTTTTCTAGACAATTGGCACTTTATGTCAGCCGGGTAGTCAGCCCTGCGTGACGGCCGCCTTTACCCCAGAACTAGTGTCTGGTACTCATTTCCGTTAGAGGCTGAGTCGACCACAGGGTCATAGTGCCGCCAGAGGGTTTGGGTCAGTTTAAAAATCCTGACCCAATGGGACTTGAACCCTCGACCCTCCGGCTTGTAGCTCAGTGTCTTAACCACTACGCTACGGCGTGCCCCTTATCTTTCATTGAGAAATGTTAAATTAATAATAAAAACATCATTAGAAGCCTTACTAGCTTTATAAAGTAATGTTAAATTCCCAATAAATGTCTTCTTAACTAAGAAGCCGCCATTTCTAAAGATAGAAGCAATGGTTTCAAAAGCATTTGGTGAGAGGGAATTACAACGTATATAAGAGAAAAATTTGTGTCTAGATCGTAACTCGCCTGGGTAGCTCAGTTGGTAGAGCATTTGGCCTGGCAAGCCAAAGGGCCCGGGTTCGAGTCTCAGTCTAGGCGAAAATTTTTCTCTTCAAATATAGATTATGATGACATTGAGAAACCTATCTTCAGGGGAAGGCTGGAGGCTGTCATTCATTTTAAAAGATTCAGATTCAATTAAAAAGAGCTGAAGAGTGCATTATTCAGATTATTCGCTCTTAATTTCGATGTGAGTTATTTTATTTTTAGTGCGTTCCTTAAATCCTTACCAAATTAAAAAATATTTAAGATCACTAAATATGATTTTATGATACAGACTAATTCATGGTTTTGATTTTTAAATGGATGATATTTTTTATCTTGTATAAATATACAAATTTTAACTTTTAATTTGGCAGTAAAAATACAAATTTTAACTTTCAATTTTGCAATTTACTGACTCACTGACTTAAGGAACGCACTAAGAATAAAATAATAACCCACATCAAAATTAAGAGCGAATAATCTGAATAATGCACTCTTCAGTTCTTTTTAATTGAATCTGAATCGAATGACAGGCTCCAGCTTTAAAGGTTAGGTTTGGCACAGATCCCCATCTAGTGGATATGTGAATGGCGACCACAGAGTGCCCAAGCTGAGCAAAACATTGCTTCCAATTACTTGTGTTTTGCTCCTTACTTTTATATTTTTTGTATATAGCCTCTCTTGGCTAATTCTTGTTTTTTTTTACGCTGATAGCATTAGAGGATTTAAGGCCTACGAGATCTTTTCCTACATTCATTCCTCCCTCATCATCATCATCATCACCCCAGGGATTAGGCAATTGCCCGTTCCGACTTCATAATGCATCAGCCCAACGTCTTCTAGGTCTTCCAACACCACGTCTTCCTCTTGCTTGATCAACTTCTTGCTAACAATGGATATCTCTCTCCTTACTCATTCCATCCATATGATCAATCAATTTCTGTCTGTAATTCGTGACCTTATCCAATAAAGGCTGTACTTTCAATTCTTCTCTTATATCCCCATTTCTTATTCTATCAAGTCTTGTACATCCTTTTACTTGTCTTAAGTATAGCTCACAACGAGGGAATGGTGTCTGTATCCATATTGGGCGGCCACATCTTCGTCAAGTCTTCAACAGTCAACAGGGCGACAAGGAATAGCACAGCTAAACTTGTAGGGCTTGAAGAGCGGAAGAAGCAGCCCTCTCTTGGGGGGTGGATACCCAGAGGAGCATGTTTGGAGGCTCAGAGGAAGCAGCCCTTCCACCATCCTTGTCCTGCGAAGCACTTGTAATGCTTCCAGGAGACATTCATCTTACTGAAAAGCTTCATTCCTCCCTATTGATCTAATTCTTACAGCCTCTTGGACATTCATCTTGATGGGTGAGATGGGTTAACCTTGTTATTGACATGAGGTAAACATATGCCCACATCAACACTTAGCGACAAAAAGAATGAGCCGACTCTTGATCTCGAATTCACACGAGTAAATTAATTGCAAAATAGAGCTACAATATGTTTCCCTTCTTCCATTGAAGAGCATTCTTTCAAGTGGAATTAGCCAGCGTACACTTAGCTTAGTGCTTAGTGGCTTGATTCATATGCAAAACGTCACAGGTTTGATTCCCGATGAGGTAATTCTTTTTTAATTCTTAAAATGCTTTCTATATTATTCTGTCTGTCCATTCTTTAAGAAAAAATGTACTAACTATATGGAAGAATTACTATTTTTATTATTATTTATATATTTATTTATAAGCAGGTTTACACTGCAATAAAAATCTTCCTGTGTCCAAAGCTTTTTAAATGTTTATCTTTCTCCATTATTATTATCATTATTACATTATTATCATTATATTAAAAATCTAAAATGGATAGAATACGAAATAAAGAAATAAGGGAAATTATGGGTGTACAAGAGGAGCCGGACATCACAGACATTATAGAAAAGAAAAGATTACAGTGGTATGGCCATGTCAAAAGAACAAAGATTGCCTAAAATTGTTATGGAATGGATCCCAATGGAAAGGAGGAAGACCGAAGAAAACTTGGATAAAAGGGGTACAAGCAGCTATGAATATCAGAAGAATGGAGGAAGATCAATGGATGGACAGAGAGGAATGGCATTTGGTTTCCGGAAGACGGCGGCAGCTGCCATGATACCAGATGATGATGATGATCATTATATTATTATTATTATTATTATTATTATTATTATTATTATTATCGCAAGTATTGTTATTGTATAAAATGTTGTTTGTACATGAAATTTACATTGCTACATTTAATGTATCTATAACTGTTTATAATTAGTATAGTGTATATCTATATTTGTCAAATATGTATTTGTATTTGTGCTGGTTGAGTGGAAGAGAAGGCCTTATGGTCTTAACTCTGCCTTTAAATGAAACATTCATCATCGTCGTCATCGTCATCAACATCATCATCATTATTGTTATTATTATTCTCTATCTTCACATTCCAATTCTTCCAGACCTAGCTCCCTCATACCTCATCTTACATCATCCATCCATTTAAATCCAGGTGGATCTCTTTTTCCATTCCCAGGTGGAATCCATTCCAAAGCTTGTCTGGGTAATATTTTCTTTGGCATCCTATGTGTATGACCATACCATTCTAGTGTCTATATCTCACAAAATCTAATGTTGAATTTTGGACTTCCATTTATTGTCTGATGATTGTATTTCTCATTTTTTTCCAATATAGAATGACCAGTTGAGTATCTAGAACAATCCATTTCAGTAGACATAAGCTTTAAACTCAAATTTTTATTCACTGCCAAGTTTCTGCACTGTATGATGTTGAGTGATTCCGGGTTCTGTGGCCGTGGTCCATAGTTGGTGTTGATACCAGACGTTTCACCCTCAACTGCGGAGGGCATCTTCAGTGGCGAGTGCTTCTAGGCGTGTCGAATACGTAAATAACTTTCCTCCCCGTAGAGGCGTTTAATAGTTGAATGCAGGCTTTCACGGCCGGTAATCATGATGTTGAGTGATTCCGGGTTCTGTGGCCGTGGTCCATAGTTGGTGTTGATACCAGACGTTTCACCCTCAACTGCGGAGGGCATCTTCAGTGGCGAGTGCTTCTAGGCGTGTAGAAGCACTCGCCACTGAAGATGCCCTCCGCAGTTGAGGGTGAAACGTCTGGTATCAACACCAACTATGGACCACGGCCACAGAACCCGGAATCACTCAACATCATGATTACCGGCCGTGAAAGCCTGCATTCAACTATTCTGCACTGTATGTTAGCGTGCTTCGAATTATGGATTTATAAATTTCTACTTTCGTATCCATTCACATGTTTTTATTCCACAAAACGCCATTTAACATTGTTATTATTGATCTGCCTTTTTTTTTTAATTCTATATTTTATGTCACTTTCTTGGCTACATTTTGAGTTAATTTTGATCCCCAGTTATTACATTCTTCACATCCTTTGATACATCTCATTATTATTAATATTATAATATTAATAACATAATTGTCATCGTCACCACCATCATTATCATTATCATTATTATTATTATTACTACTACTGTACTATGGATGATGGGCATTAAAAAAATATTTTTTTTATTATTGTCCATCATCTATGGACTATTATTATTTTGGACTTAACATATATAAACTAAATATTTTTTAATTAATTCAATTATAAGGGCATATATTTGTCTTTTTATTAGATTAGATCAGATTTATTTAGCCTGGTGGAGTCAAGGCCGTGTGACCTTCTCTTCCACTCACGAGGACCAACATATATTACTTCAGAATATAACAATCTCAGTTAACACTAATATTAAATACTAAATAAAAATTTGATAAAAAAGATAATATCTATTATATTATGATCTATAATGCAACCAGTTAATGTTAGTTAAAATTAAGACTAAAACTAATAATAAAATGTATACAAGCAAGACATATTAAATTGTCCCTGTCTAATGTATATAAAAAACAAAGAAAAATAATGAGATATAGAAAACTAATTTTACGATTATACAATATTTAAAACAGAACAAAAGAAAATATTTGTTAATCTTAATATTATTTTCATAAATAATTAAATTTATTAATTGTTAAAAGAATACTATCAGTGAGGTGTATAAGTTAGTGTGTTATTAAATAATTCTTTAGTTTGTTTTTGAAGGAAGTTATAGTTTGACAGTCTCTGACATAGGGCGGAAGGGAATTCCATGTTTTGGTAAGTGAGATCGTAAAAGATAATGAAAAATATACAGTGTGATGAGGAGGGATATAAAGGACAATGTGCTGATGGGATCGAGTGTCAAGATTATGTGTGTCGGATAGTCTGATGAAGCGGCATGATAAATAATTAGGCGATGATGTGTGAAGTATTTTATAGAGAAGGGTTAGGGAATGGACAGTTCTACGATCTCTTAGACGAAGCCACGATAATTGTTCCAGGGACGGTGTAACATGGTCAAATTTGCAAATACCACAAATAAAACGTGCGCAAGAATTATGAACACGTTGAAGTCTTTGAGTGAAAATAATAGTTAAGTCTGTAAAAAGAGTGTCACAATAATCAAAATGGGGCATTGCAAGTGTATTTTAATTGAAGGGTGAAACTTTTTCCTCACTAATACATAAAAAATAAATAAACACATAAATATACAAAGCTATATTATCTGTTATTACATAAATTTACAACATTATTATTAAAACATGGTACTGCCACACAATTAAATTTATACCGGTATTAAATTATACCGGTAATAGTGTTGTAGAGTTTACGAAGGCAGGAATATTAATTAATATACTGTAAAGTGGACGTATATTACGTGGCAGGAATTAAATGTTATAGCACTTACAGGATGTATTACAAAAATACAAAAGAATAAAAAAAAACATTGTTGAAGGATTTGAACCCTTGTTTTCATACATATTTCATCTTCTTGTAAGTGGTTTAACAATCTATACTACTCGAATGTCGGATACTAGTTGTCTAAATATTGGTTGTCTTGTACTTTTGCACTATGAACAAGAGTTTAACTTTATTTGAAATGTCGCAATTTGAGTAATATTGCATTTGTAAATATCTAGAATCATGTCTCATTCACTGTCCTTTAACTATTTAAGACGATTACAAATTCAGCGCATTTAAAACATTTCAGAGTGCGTTACCTCGTGAATCACAGCTTTAGATTTTCGAGCATGCGCAGTGGGTCATAACAGGGACTCAGCTTTTTAAATCAGCTTATTCTTTTTGTCACTAAGTGTACATCAATGCAGCCCCATTGGCAACTTATACACAATATGGATTCTTTTATATAATAAATTTGGGAATTTTTTACATTATGAGGTCCAATTCTTGAGAATTAAATGAATCGTGATTTCTTCTTACCTGATACTTCTATGTTTTTTTAAACACAGCACTGCAGTATCAGTGACCATTGTCACCATCGTCAGCTGTTTTCATGACTGTCAATTTTTTTCTTTTGCCGGTAATTATCCAAACTGTCATCTGGTGTTCTTTTGAAGGAATTATTTTCTAAACTTTTCAGTTTATAAAACACCAGATGGCAATTTAGAAAATAATTCCTTCAAAAGAACACCAGATGGCAGTTTGGATAATTACCGACAAAAGAAAAAATTGACAGTCGTGAAAACAGTTGAGGATGGTGACGATGGTCGCTGATACTGCAGTGCTGTGTTTAAAAAAACATAGAAGTATGAGGTAAGAAGAAATCACGATTCATTTAATTCTCATAATGTGGATTCTTCTAAAGATTCATAAGTATGCAATGGATTCATGTCATCAGCTACAGTTGGATACACATAATGAAGAATGATCATTGAGAAACCCAGGATATTTTTATCAATATCCTCTCTCAAAAAAAACTCTTCTTCTTGAGCTACCTTTCAGAATAGTCTCTGTTGAAGAGAATTCTCTCAATGTTTATTTATATGATCCTGTGACTTACTCCTGGACAAGATTTCCTGCCTTTTACAACTATTGCATGCTTGAAATTTTACCACCATCTGTGTGTATTAAAAACACAGAAATAAGACAATTACCTCAATTTGTAAATTCTCAAATGCAAGTGAGTCAGTGGCTCGATATGACTCACTTCTGCTAATCAGATCGTCCTCTCTTTTTATTCTCATCTGCTTGTCCTGTAAAATAAAAATCACATATTATTAACAAGTAGACAGTTAACTAAATAAATTCATAGTTAAATATGGGAAATAACATTATGAGGTTCTTAATTCATAAATTAATGAGTCATTTTTTTAACATCTTACCTCATATTTTGTTTCTTCAAACACGGTAACTAGTTTTCGAGAGAAGAATCTCTCTCATTTTCAACCAACATTATGACTACCAGATTTTCGTTGGAATCTCCATCAATAACGTTGCCATCTGGTGTTGATTTGATGAACTTTGAGATGAGGTCACATTCATCAGGAATCTCGAAATTCATGGATCTAAATTTGTTCTTCTGTGGCACAAATGGGGAATGAAAGACATGCAAGGAAGTTTCTTATAGGAAAAGCAGAGGGAAAACAGCCACTTGGTAGACAAAGAATGAGGTGGGAGAATAACATTAACTATGATTTGAGGGAAGTAGACTATACACGGAATGATTAGAAAACATTAGCTGAGGATAGAGATGTATGGAGAGCTTATATCCATGAACCTATGGGTTCGATAGTGCCAGTGGGTAAGTTAGTTAGTTAACATGTGAGCTCTTATATTACACGCAATGTTTTAATTATATAAAATGAACTGCTATCTAGACTGTGCTTGGCACCTGTTAATGTTAGAACCACTACCAAGTAAAATATTCATTACCACTGTGAAACAGAACCAAGTGGTTTTTGGCAGTTGGAATTGGTTACAAAAACTGTGAAGTTTGAAATAAGCAAGCAACAATGTCAAGTGTTAGACTCATGCCATGTGAATCAAACAACAGCAAGAAAATTAATGAAATAGTCCTGACAGCAAGGAAAGGTTTTTAAAAAAAGAATAATAGATAATTCAGAGGTTAGTTTGGAATATGTATTTTACCAAATTACCTTATTTATTCTTTTTGCAGACGATTTAGCGCTTCTGGAACTTTCCGAAAATGATTTGCAACGATCAATTTATAATTTACAAAAAATAGGTGCCAAATTTAATATGGAAGTATCAATTACCAAAACTAAAATTATGGCATTTCATGGGAAGGACCCCATACAAAGTAAAATCTGTCTCCAGAATAACATTTTAGAGAGATATAATCAATTTAAATATCTTGGATATTATCTCTCTATCTGGGATGAAAAGGATATCCCTGAAAAAAATTACTAGTTATAAAAAAAGTTTGGGAATTATTAATCAAGTCATGAAACCATCCCTTGTACAAAAAACACCAGATTACGTTTATATAACACTTTGGCTAGACCAGTGTTGACCTATGCTAGTGAAGCATGGACACTAAAAAGACAACAAGAAAGCAGAATAACAGCTTGTGAAATGAGATTTATGCGCAGAACAGCGGGTTACACCAGATGGGATCGGAAAAGGAACACCGATATCTTAAAAGAATTGAAGACTACGCCAATTTTGAAATATATTAAACAGCACCAACTAAATTGGAAAAACCATCTTGAAAGAATGAGTTCAAATCGGATCCCCAAAGCTGTTTATAATTATATACCAAGATGACAAAGATCTCTGGACCGTCCTATGAAACGCTGGAGGGAAAATTTTCTATAGGATCGTAACAGGCCTTGGCCTAATACTTGGAAGGAAGAAGAAAAAGAAGATTTTTGCGCAATAGTGCGCTTTGTCATACTAACAGCAATGGCGATCATGATTGAAAGTTCAACTTCCTACATTTTGGGGTTGCCAACCTAAATATCTATACTGTAATATTACATATTACAAACCTCATGTGGGAAGTAAAACCACGGCCCTTTATGTATACTATGTACAAGGCATACACAAAAATATATCCAAAAGGTAGGGTTAATATACATTATTCAAAACAAATCACTGCATTTTAAATGAACTGAACTTTATTTGAAACAATATAAAACAATAAATACGTACTTTCCGCCATTTTATGACTGACTGGTGTCACAACCTGCTGTAATCTCAGCTAATAAACGTTGCCCACACTTAAATTATTGTAAATCAATGGTAGAGAAAAAACTGTATGCCTGAACTGGGAATCGAACCCCAAACCTTTAGCTTTCCGTGCTAATGCTCTGTCCACTTACCTAATTCAGGCTTCATTCCCATCCAAGCAGAAATCCTTCCTTTACCTTACTCTACTGAAGGATTTCTGCTTGGATGGGAAGGAAGCCTGTATTAGCTCAGTGAACAGAGCATTAGCACGGAAAGCTAAAGGTTTGGGGTTCGATTCCCGGTTCAGGCATACAATTTTTCTCTTTACCATTGATTTACAATAATTTAATTGTGTTCATTAACTTGCTTATTTCTATCATAGTAATAGCTTTACCTTCTTAATATTAATTTAATTGCTCACACTGTTAACGTTAGTCAGTTCTTTATAATGAATGCAAAGATTTCCAATAAAGATATTATTTTACTGTTATTTATTATTTTGAAAACACCATCGTGCAAAAAATAATGTACAATGCACGTTTGTGAAGTGTTTTATTGAATCTCGGAAATTAAAAACCTCCCTATCGCTTGATTTTTAAACATTTCCTCGCTTCTGTAAAAACCACTTCCCAACCTCGCATTGTTATTTGGCTATTGCAATATTTACAATGTGTTTAATAATAATTACATGCAATAATTATTGTCTTTGTGCAGTAACATGTCGTGGTGAACCTAGTTCCACTCTAATATCAGCAGTGAAAATGGTAATATCAGCATCTGTTACTCGTCTAAGTGCAAGGCAAGTGTTTTACAGTATTTTAGTCACTATCATTAAAAGTGTTGTGATTTTATTGTATTACTCATTCAATAACAGATCATTTTACTTTTTGTTCCATCCATAGTAATTCTGCCCGAGAGCAGGTCTTTCACTGCAATCATAGCATTTTCATGCTATGCTAGCAGCTTTACTAGGGAATTGCAGGTGTGGTAGCTTCCCGTTGCTTTCCTGAAGGATGATGATAATGGCCATATGATTTCGGGACCGTTTGGGCCTTAAAGTTTTCCTGACATTTGTCTTACAGGTGAGGAAAAATCACGATAAAAACCTCACCCAGAAAAACTGCCCCGACCAGGGATCGAACCCGGGCACGCTGTCTGATAAGGCAGCACGCTACCTCAAGACCACAGCGGTGGACTACTTTTTGTTATTAGATTCAAATTTTCATATTTTACTTGAACAGAATCATTATATTTCACAATAAAATGTTTTCGCGTTGATTGCATGAATACATAATTTCATGACAGTTCTCTGAACTCTATCAAAAGTGTTATTTTGTATTGAAACGTTAGTACAATGTGCCCATCTATTTACATCCCAAGATACAATCTTATATTTGTTACTTTCAATCCACCCAGTTCTAATTTATTACAACTTTGTTGTAATTCTGACCTTGATCTGCTGATTCATACTATATCAGCAGCATATGCCATGATTTGTGTCATCCTATTACAGATCATACCACCTGAATTCAGTTCTATAATAGGATATTAAGGTATTTGATATGATGGCCCAAAATCTCATTTCTGGATCAACATAGACTCCTCAAATGTGGCTAAAGAAGCCACAACTGAACTATATATATAGGGGATGAAAATATGCACCTTGTTAATGCACAACATTAAAATGGTGACACTGTATCTGAGGTAGAAAGCACAGATATGAGATATTTTACAGTTTTCCGCTGAATTGTCCACACTACATTTTCCATAGAAACATTTACATCTTTGATAAAAAAAAAAAGTATTGTAAAGAGAATCTGGTGTCAGTATTCAGAAAAGATCTGTGCACACAATGAAAAGAAGTAATCAATTTATGGACAGTTATCCATTCTCATTGAGAAACCTCATATCCAATCTTAGAACTTTCTCATTTATTCATAAGTTAACAAACCTTCTAGAGCTGTTATATGGCTGGAGTTTTGCCAACATACTTGTAAATTACAACACTCCATGAAACTATTACCTCAAGGGGTTCTGGATCCTGAGAAGAAAAGGAGTCAGCAGGTGGATACGTCTCACATTTAATAAAAGTACAGCTGACTTGACCATCTTCTTCATTTTTTATTTCCGTCTCCATGTCCTGTAAGAATAGAATAAAAAAGGTAGAGCAATAACAGCAATGATAAATGGAGTCTTATGGAACAGAAATATATTCAGGAAAAATAAGTTACAAATATATAATTCAATAGTGACAAGTACTGTTACATATGGAGCTGAAGTTTGGAAATTCAACAAAAACTTATGTCGATGGAAATGGTTTTCTTGAGGAGAGCAGCAAGATTTTCAAAATAAGACAAAATAAGAAATACTGTCATACGATAGAAAATGATTATTAGATATTCAATAGTAGATTATATAAGATACAAGCAGTTAAATTGGTATGGGCACGTACGATGAATGCAAGAAAGGTTACCCAGAAAAACATTGGAAATGTGTCCACCTGGAAGAAGAAGGAAAGGAAGACCTCGATACTCATGGATGCAAGAAATAAGAACTGGAATGAGAACGAGAGAACTGGAGGAAATGGAGTGGATGGATAGAGACAAGTGGAGAAGGAAAATAAAACTTTAGGCACAGAAAGATGTGTAAACATTGAAAACGGTTTATGTATAAATAAAAATGTCCTGTAAAATAAAATATCACACTATGTTCCTGAAAATGGCAACCTAAGCATCAAACAATGACAGATAATTGAATAAATGTTTGAACAATAACTTACTTCTGGTCCAATTTCAGATTGTGACACATGACATTCTTTCTTTATATTAATCTGGCAATCCATTATATTCAGAGACCTGCAAATGTTAATTGTAACATTAAATCATTCATGTTTGAGTATATAACATTTTTCACTAAGCACTACACACTCACATTTCAGGAATTATCAGAAAGTGATAATTTAGTTTATGTATAGGATAATTTCACAAACTAATGAACTGATTTTTAAACTTCAAATTATATTTCAACAAAGTAATTTTTAAGAAGAATCTATTGGGAATTCATTAAACTATATAACAATGATTTACCGTATGCAAAATTTTAAATAAAATAAAAAAGAAACATGACAGTACCATAAGACTAGTGTACACTTCAATAAATTAATATATGCATGTAATTTATTTTGTTATGTTAGGAAGGGAGAAGTTAGTGTACATCCATTTCTAATAAACATATGGGAATTTATGTTGAGAGAGGAATTTATTTGAAAGATTATTTCAAAGGTGCTGCCATCTAGCAAGAGCTCTATAAATTCTCTGTAGGAATTAAAAGATGCACGGTTTCACTAGCGACAGCTCTATAAACTCATGCGCATGTGTCCTGTTAATCTGTAGAACTTAGAAAATATATTGGGAAAGGCTCAACAGCAGATAAGCTTTCCCTTGATTTCCAATAGTATATTTTTGTAATACTGTTGCTCTACATACTTCTTCTGTCTTTAGTAACATTTTATAATATTTTTAATGTTTTTAACAATACCTATTTATTTACACAAAACACAGTAACATTATGGCATTCTTAGGCACCATTATGATACTCACAAGCTATTTTCCTACCACGTCCAATGCTGCCACCATCAACAACTAACTCAATTACACTAATTTTGTTGGGTTGTACTATTTTTGTTAGGTTAGTGTTAATGTACACTTCAATAAATAATATATATATATATATACATAATGTATTTTGTTACATTAGAAAGTGAGAAGTTAGCATAAATCCATTTCTAATAAATGTTTGGGATTATTATTGTGAAGGTTGGCCATCAATCACATGCTGCCATCTAGCGACAGCTCTTCAGACTTTCTGTAAGACTTCAATGATATGTGGTTCCACCTAGCAACAACTCTATAAATTTATACTCATGTGCACTGTAGGACTTAGAAAATTTATTGGGAAAGCTAAACTGATGTTTTTCCAAAAATTGTAAAAGACTGTTATAAGTATCGTTGAAAAACGTTTAAAATATTACAAAATATTAGTGAAGGCAGATAAAGTACGCAGAGTAACAATATCACAAGAATATACTAACGGAAAATCACAGGAAAGGTAATGTACTGTTGAGACAAAAAAAGTAGTAAGTGTCGTTGAAGAAAGTTTAAAATAGTCAAGACAGAAAAGGTACATAAAGCAAGAGTATTACAAAAATGTAGTGTGGAAAATCATAGTTAAAGGCCGGAAACTACACATATACCCTTTGTTATTAACACTGCCATGGTTATAGTTTACATTTGAAAGAAGACCTTGGTTGACAACAAGTAAATAACTACACAAACTTTAGACTTTATCTCAATAAATATACAATATACAAGAACAATATTTTAAATGGCTGAAAAGTTTCGTAGTCATTACCTCCTCTGGCTTTACATTATCTACATTTTCTCAACGAAATCAACACTTTTTCTATGCACACTGCACACATTATAATTAGCATGTTCAGAAGCCTTATGACTTTGTTAAACACGAGAAACTATGAGTATTTTAGGTTTTAATCGGCTTGACGCTTCTTCCGAAACGTTTTCATTAAAGACAGATACTTTTCTTGAAACATTTGTGTAAATGCGCCTTTTTACACAGCGATGTCAATAATGATGAATCAGTATTAGTAAAATTCATATCAAATTCCGTTGAGGCGAAGTCATATGAGGAAAGTTAAAAATTAAATTGTACCTGTTGGTAAGTGCCGTCGTCCTCATCTTTGTTAAAATGATGAAATAATAAATTTTAGGTTACGATGCAACGCCACTAAAATGTAGAATTGAAAAATATTGTAAATTAATTAATAGAATATTAATACCTCATCTCTCTATTTACCAAGGGCGGTTCCAGGACAGATTTTCGGGGGAGGGGCATGGATCCGTGTAAACTAACAAATAAATTAATTTGTAAATTTTAGCGTGCTAATAATGTGTTTTCAATCTATTAAGACCCGTTTTTAGCAGAATTTAACATTACAGATAATATCATAACTTTTATATTGTAAGTCGTAAGACCAAATAATAATAGGCCTAAGCTAAGCGTATGCTTTCTTCGCAGCTTCCAGTATTACAGTGACTGCAACGACAGCTTCAAAATACATTATAGTACAATTGTCAGTACCTATTCCTACACAGTTGTTTTATATATATATATATTATTTTTGCAATGCCCCAGGTTGTCATTTCGACATTTCTGGTGTTCCCCACTTCTGCCTGGATGGCGGAGTTAAGTTATCCCGATGATATGATAGGTGATAAATGGTAATGGAGCGCCAGGAAAGTTCTTAACCTAAATTCCAAACCATGGGCAACCACAGGAATAATTCCCTTTAAGGAAAAATTCCTATGATTTGACCGGGAATCGAACCCGAGACCTCATGAACAGTAGTCAGAAACGCTAACCACTAACCCATGAGGCTGTATAATATATACGTAAATTGTGACATATTGCATAGCGGTAACAATAAAAGTAATGACGTAATAACTGTGACGTTACGAAACAACGCCACTCAATGTTAAATTGAAATATATAATTTTAATTGATGTTTTGCAGATTAAATTAAAAACTGGTTCATCTATCATTTTATACAGTTGAGAGTTTTAGAGAGATCAATGGATAACACTTAATCAGGTAAACCTAAAATACATTTCCAAACACTGCTAGCTATTACATGGTACGTGCTGTAAATACAAAAACTAAATTCTTGTACAAAGAAACTTAACCCAAAAAAATTACAAATATTGTGTTTTACATTCATTCTGACAACATTTTATTACTCTCTTCTAAAATTGAACCTTCCTATTTCTTAAACTTCATGATGCGACTGACCTGCAAGATACCAGCCGACTGCCGACTTGGGCCACTTTCCAGAGATATCCGTGTGACATGCCGATTCTTCCAGCTGTTATTTAGAATTAGAATTGGCCCATAATCATCCCATTTCGGGCAAGGGCCTTCTGCGACTGCAGGGTGGCTTACGTTACATCCCCGGGTCAGCCAATCCCTTAGGACTATCACAGCTGTTATAGTCGTTCATTATATAATGCAAATGGACAGCTAGTGACAAATGAGGGAAATTTTGAGGAAGTGGCTGAATTCAAATACCTAGGAACAATATCACAAATAGGAATGAGATGCACAAAGAAATTCTTTGTTGAGACCGTGACAGGCCACATGGCCTAATACTTACATGGATGATGATAATTAAATATTCTCTTTTAACAGAAATTCACAGCTGGTCGTGAAAGAGCCGACATATTTTGGTCAAAAGCGTTATATTTTACACATATACAAAACCAGAACTACATTTCGCTTCCGAAGGAAGTCATACTCAGGGTTTTTACGCTTTGGAAAAGTCCATCAAACAATTTCAGCTCTAACCTCGGAACTAGAGTAAACACTCAGTTCACAGGGACTCATATATACAGGGTGTAAGTGCCGTCCTTTTCACAGTCATCGGGGACGGTCTACAGAATAAAAAATGTCCATTCAATCTTATTCTTGTAAGCCCATGTTTCCCTTAACAGAGATTTAGGCGCTCTCCCCCTTCAGGGAAGATTTGAACCATACTAATTTAGTTACACTTGCTTTCGTATAGATGTAATTTGAGTGGTCCGTGGTCAGCGTTACGCCTCATACTGACATCTGGGAAACCAAGGTAGTACTAATTCGGTAAATTTTGCTTAGAGGCCTTTTCATTCAGGCTTAAGGATCTTTTACGAGCCTGAAAATATTCACACTCGGGACCCACGGCTTAAAGTCCCTCCCGGAGGACTTGCTCCTTGGATTTTTCCATCCTAAAAAACCCATCGACCCCGGCCGGGTTTGAACCCGCAACCCTCGGGACCAGAGGCAAGGAGCATAACCACTTGTCCACCGCGGCCGATTGTTCATTCAATACAGGGTTTAAACTTCATAGTTTTCTTAGAAAAAATAATCACGTTTGTATTTTATTTGCGTAATACAAAGGAAGAAGGGAAACATGTTGTAGCTCTAGTGTATAATTAGTTTACTCGTGTGAATCACGCGTTAGAACTTGAAATATTCGAGATCAAGAGTCGGCCCATTCTTTTTGTCGCTAAGTGTACTTACTGTAATTGTTAAACAGTTAATAACTTTGTGTTGTTGGGAAAGTCTTTGTAAACAATCCTTACTTTTAATATAATTCTAAAAGACAAAAATGTATTTTTCTGAATTATCCGTAAAAGATAGACATATGCTGTGGACTTTTTTGAAAAAAATTTTCGAGATATTCAATTATGGTGTATTTGTTATGCTTTAGACAAAATAAGCAATTCAGGAGTCCAAAAACGTCTTTTCAGTGCACCGATCCACTTTTTTTTATTTCCCTTGCTCCGGTCCTATAGTACGTACGTTAATTTTCCCAAAGAAATTCTCTAAATGCTGGTAAAACCGCCATTAAATTCGGTCAAATAGTTTTTGAGTTCATAAAAGAAAATTCGTAGATGTTCATTTTTATATAATTCATCAAATAATAATATAAATTACAAACCTTGTGTTCAATTGAAGACGAAAACAACTCTTGCGTCCATTCCACACGCATTAAACACTCTATGCACGCTTTAATAACAATCGCAATTCTTATATGTAAGATTTATACACGACAGAAGCCAAGGTACGCCTACAGTGTTGCAAATTAATAAAACACAATCGCAACGTAGCGTTGTTTGTGTCATCTAGACGCAGTTCTGACAATATGAATAGATCGTCAATTAACATGGAAACGAAATATTTTAAAAACTTTGAAGTTTAAAAAAATATATGTGCTCTATGTAATTGCTCAGAGATGTTTTAATATTTTTTTTGAATAGCTTAATTTTTCAAAATTCTCTGAAAATGTTTATTTATTATGTAGCTTTGATAGTTTTCGTGTAAATGTCACAAATAATACAATATGTAGATTTGATTGAAATATTACACAGGCCATTGAGCTACTTATTGATTTTTCCGGAGATGGAGAATGACCAGTACATTGTTGCCACGTCTACATTATTTCTCAGATCATGTTTTGTAAACAGATTTCGCAAGTTAATCAGCCATTTTTTTCAAACTTTATAAATATAAACCAAACGTAACATAAAATCAACTGAAAATGTAAAATCTATAATAATAATAATATTTTTAATTATTAATAAATAAATTATAATTATTTTTAAATAATAACAATCATAATAGTAATAATAATAAACAATCCATCCATAGTAATTCTGTCCGAGGGAAGAACTTTCATTGCAATCATAGCATTTTCATGCTATGATTTGCAGCTTTACTAGGGAATTATAGGTGTGGTAGCTTCCCGTTGCTTTCCACACCGGTGAAGGATGATGATGATAATGATAAAGATGATGATGATGATGTCCGGATGATTTTCGGGGACTATTGGTCCCTAAGCTTCCTGGCATTTCCTTGCAGGTGAGGAAAACCCCCGAAAAAAACCTCACCCTGGAGCCTGTGCCTACCGGGAATCGAACCCTAATAAACAATAATATGACGAAAATACTGTACTATTTAAGAATAAAGTTCTTAGGAAAATTTTAAGACAAAAGAGTGATGAACAGACGGGCGAATGGAGAAGACTCCGTAACAGTGAGCTACATGATCTTTGTAGGAAACCAGATACAATAAGTACAGTTAAGTATCGTAGACTATGATGCGCAGGACATGTGGTACGAATGCGGAAAGAAAGGGATGCATTGAAGCTTCTTATAGGAAACTAGAGTGAAAACGTCCACTCGGTAGACCAAGAATGAAGAATGAGAATAATATTAACCATGATTTGGGGGAAGTAGATTATACAGGGGATGAATGAAAAACATTAGCTCAGGATAGGGATGTATAGAGAGCTCATGTCCGTGTGGCCATGACCTACGGGTTCCATAGTGCCAATGAGTTAGTTAGTTTAAACGACACAATTTTATACCGTGAAGACTCAATGAAAGAGGATAATGGAAGATTCTTGTAGGAAAACCAGAGGGAAAATAGCCAGTTGGTAGACCGAGAATGAGGTGGGAGAATAATATTAACCATGATTTGAGGGAAGTGGATTATACTGGGGATGACTGAAAAACATTAGCTCAGGATAGGGATGTATGGAGAGCTTATGTTTTCGTGGCCATGAACCTCCGGGTTTCATCGTGACAGTGAGTTAGTTAGTTTAAACGACATAGTTTTATACATTCAAGTATCGTAGACTTCGGTGAGCAGGCCATGTGACACATGAGGAACGAAAGAGAGGCATGGAAACAATTTGTAGGAAACTAGGCGGTAGGCAGTTAATATTAACATTGATATCACGGAAGTAGAATATACAGAATTGGGATATATGGAGAGCCTATGTCCCTGATTCGATAGTGACAGTAAGGTAGGTGACAATGTAGGCAAGTTAATGTATACAAAATTATTCGATGATCTGGCGCTCCATGTGTTGTCTCTTCCGTTTTATAACGTTAAAAAAAAACAAGTTTTATGTTGTACATATGCCGTTCTGGCGCTAAAGCCACCTAAATTCACATTCAATTTTAAGGCGTTTGTCGAATTTTTTTTTGGGAATTAATGAACCTACATGTTTTCCTAATGTAATTATTCGCATGTTGCTATAATTTTTTTTTTTTTTTCAATTTTTAAATTAAATTAACGTGGGTGGACTCTTGGCATGGAATCCGCTACCATGAGATTGAAGATAAACTTTAAATATATTATGTTAGTATGGAGAAATCGCCTATTGTGAATCTATAATAGTTATGACTGATCGCAGCTATTCAGCACAGCCATTAAGTTTAAAGCCAAGAAATATTTTAAAAAATAACCAAAATCCGATCGAATCGACATTTCATAGACAAAAATAAAACAAAAAATAAAGTTTGGATGAGATATTTTTGTTACTCTTTAAGTTTAAGACCCGTATACAGATAGTTTTTAAGGTTTAACTGTTTTATAACTGGTTATTTGAACAGTTACATCTGCTATGATGACGTCATACACATCTTCATATTTATTAAAATCCAAGATTTATTCTCGGCAGGCGCCTGGTTTATCCAATGTACGTCTACAGTGTTGCAAATTAACAAAACACAATCGCTTAGTGTCACCTTGCGTCACCTTGACGCAGTTCTGACATTACAAATGGGTCATCAATTAACATGGGTACGTAATATTTTAAAAACTTTGAAGTTCAAAATAAAATATATACTCTATGTAATTGCTCAGGGATGTTTTAATATTATTTTTGAATAGCTTAATTTTTCAAAATTGTCTGAAAATGTTTATTTATTATGCAACTTTGATAGTTTTTATGTAAATATTAAAAATAATGTAATATGCAGATTTGATAGAAATATTACCCAGGCCATTGAGCTGTTTATTGATTTTTCCGGAGACGGAGAATGACCAGTACATTGTTGCCACATCTACATTATTTCTCAGACCATGTTTTGTGAACAGATTTCGCAAGTTAATTAGCCATTTTTTAAACTTTATAAATATAAACCAAACATAACATAAAATTAACTTAAAAATTTGGTAAAACTATAATAATAATAATAATAATATAATAAACAATGTATTATTATACTATTTATAATTATTAATAAATAAATTATAATTATTTTATAAATAATTCATCCTTAGTAATTCTGTCCGGGGGCAGGTCTTTCACTGTAATCATACAATTTTCATGCTATGCTTTGCAGCTTTACTAGGAAATTATAGGTGGTAACTTCCCGTTGCTTTCCACACCGGTGAAGGATGATGATGATGATGATGAATGATAAGGTTGATTTTCAGGGACCGTTAGACCCTAAACTCTCTGACATTTGTCCTACAGATGAGGAAAAACCCCAAAAAGAACCTCACCCAAGAGCCTGTCTCGACCGGGAATCGAACCCGGGCCCGATGCGTGACAAGGCAGCACGCTACCTCGAGACCACAGCGGTGGTTTATAATTAATAATAATAATAATAATAATAATAATAATAATAAACAATAATATGATGAAAATACTGTACAATTTCAGAATAAAATTCTTAGGAAATTTTTAGGACAAATAAGAGGTGAACAGACGGGCGAATGGAGAAGGCTGCATAACAGTGAGCTACATGATCCATATAGTAAAGCAGATATAATAAGAACAGTTAAGTCTCGTAGGCTGTGATGCGCAGGACATGTGGCACGAATGGGGAATGAAAGAGGAGCATGAAAGCTTCTTGTACGAAAACAAGAGTGAAAACGGCCATTCGGTAGACTAAGAATGAGGTGGGAGAATAACAATAACCATGATTTGAGGGAAGTAGATTATACAGAGGATGATTGGAAAACATTAGCCCAGGATAGGGTTGTATGGAGAGCTATGTCCGTGTGGTTGTGAACCTACGGGTTCCATAGTGCCAGTGAGTTAGTTAGTTTAAACGACTTGATTTTATAGAGTCAAGTATCGTAGACTTCGGTGAGCAGGTCATGTGACACAAATGAGGAATGAAGGAGAAGCATGGACACTCATTGTAGGAAGGGTAGGCCAAGAGTGAAGTGGGGGGTTAATGTTAACATTGATATCAGGGAAGTAAAATATACAGGGAATTGTTAGAAAACATTTCAGGATAGGGATGTATGGAGAGCCTATGTCGGCGATGCTATGATACCCGGTTTCGATAGCGACAGTAAGGCAGGTGAGAAAGTTGGGAAGTTTATGTACACACGATTTTTGTATGATCTGACGCACCATGAGTTTTCGTCTCTTTCGTTTGTAAACGTTAAAAAAAAGCAAGTTTTACGTTGTACATATGCCGTTCTTGCGCTATAGTCACCTCAATTCACATTCAATTTTAAGTCATTTGTCGCAACTTTTTGGGAATTAATCAACATACATGTTTTCCTTATTCGCATGTTGCTATAATATTTTGGGCGTTTTCAATTTTTAAATTAAATTAACGCAGCTGAACTTTTGGCATGGAATCCGCTACCATGAGATTGAAAATAAACTTTAAATATACAGTAAAACTTGTTCAAAGCGGAATCGCATGGGACCATTTTTTTTCACATTAGACAAAATTCCGCATTATAAAAACTGAAACTTATTAATAGGCCTAATCTTAGATTATACAGTACCGTATGTCTTTTTGGGTTAATTGTAGTTCCGCTGCCTTTGAAAAATGAAGTGTAGTATATATGAGCGACTTCGACGGGAATGCGCGAAAAAAAAACAATTCCGTTTCGTCAGCGTTAAAAATGTCTCATGCGCGTATCCTTAAATTAAAGAATGCAGTTTCGGTTTCCGCTCACAAACTACACTTTCGTCCACATTCTTTTGATTCCCCGCAAATTCCATTCCACACTACATTGTGTCGTCTTTTAAAACTGTCCAGCCAACCTGAAGATGCTTTGAAAGCGTTATTCCCTAGGGATTTAGCAACAGCTTGACTTTGGAGCATTGGCCCGGAATTTGGAGATTTATCTTCAATCACCTTCAGTTTTCGTTTAATAAGAATGATACATACGTTTTAGCCACCTTTATTCCGTAAATTCAGAACGCTACCTGTGAAAATTCGGTCTAAGAACTTAAAACTAATTTAAGATTTTACAGTACAATGGTAATTTCTAAGACATGTATCTGTATTTCGCATAACGGGTTTGCAGTGAGGCCGAAATACAATTTCAGGTACAGGTATAATCTGTAATTCACCTGGCGGTAAGAATAATTCTTTTTTTTTTTTTTTTTTGCCTAACGGGAATTTAATGAAGTGCAAACTAATTTATTTCTCTCTATCATTCCATTATATATTCTTTTTCATGAATTGTGTAGAAATATCTTTCCGTTTTCGCGTTGGACAGATTCCGTTTTATGCAAAATAAATACACGAAAATTATTATTATTTCGCCAGGTCCAATACATTTGGTTGCATTGGAGATATTTCCGCATTATCCACATTCCGGATTAAACATGTTTAACTGTATTATGTTAGTATGGAGAAATCACGTATTGCGAATCTATAATAGTTATTACTGATCGCAGCTATTCAGCACAGCTATTAAGTTCAAAGACAAGAAATGTTTAAAAAATAACCAAAATTCGATTGAATCAACATTTCATAGACAAAAATAAAAATAAAAAATAAAGATTGGATGAGATATTTTTGTTACTCTTTAAGCTTAACACCCATATACAGGTAGTTTCTAAGGTTTAACTGTTTTAATAACTGTTATAACTGGTTATTTGAACAGTTATAACTGCTATGATTACGTCATACACATCTTCATATTTATCAAATATAAGATTTATTCTCGGCTGGCGCCTGGTTTATCCAATGTACGTCTACAGTGTTGCAAATTAACAAAACACAATCGCTTAGTGTCACCTTGCGTCACCTTGACGCAGTTCTGACATTACAAACGGGTCATCAATTAACATGGGTACGTAATATTTTAAAAACTTTGAAGTTTAAAATAAAATATATACTCTATGTAATTGCTCAGGGATGTTTTAATATTATTTTTTAATAGCTCAATTTTTCAAAATTGTCTGAAAATGTTTATTTTTTATGTAGCTTTGATAATTTTCGTGTAACTATTAAAAATAATACAATATGTAGATTTGATTGAAATATTATACAGGCCATTGAGCTGCTTATCGATTTTTCCGGAGACGGAGAATGACCAGTACATTGTTGCCACATCTACATTATTTCTCAGACCATGTTTTGTAAGCAGATTTTGCAAGTTAATTAGCCATTTTTTAAAACTTTATGAATAAAAATCATAACGTACAGTGCGTGCAAGCAATTAAGGAGCAGTTTATACATCTGCAGACAGTATTTAATGATTTGAGTGATGCAAAATTAAAAGAAAGGACATCAGATAACCAAGTTTTAGAGTTGTTTACTCCAAATGAACTTGCAGCATGGTAATAATTTCAAATAGTTTAATGAGTTCCTCAGCAACAAGAAGGAAGAAAGTAGTGATCAGCTAGTGCAGAACCTTCTTAAACATTACGTGAATTTAGGATGAAATATGTTTCAAAATTCACTTCCTGCATTCTCATTTATATCTTCTCAAAACTTTGGTACAGTGAGTGATGAACATGGCGAACGCTTTCTTCGGGATATTTTGGAGGTGGAACAGAATTACAAAGGGAGGTGCTGGTTCTTACAAAGCGAGGATAATACAATACACAATACACCAAAAGCATTTTACAGCAAATCTTGCCATCTTATAAATACATGTGAGTAGCCCTTTAGATAAATTTGTATGGAACACTCTTCATTCACTCAACTGCACATTAACATTCCCTTGTGTTGCTCTACGTACTTCTTGTCTTTACAAACATTTTGTTATATTTTTAATGTTTTTCAACGATACATATAGGCCTAACATTATTTTACAATTTTTAGGTATTCATTTATTTGCGAGAAACACGGTAATATTACAAAATCTGTAGATACTATCCCTATATCCACTAGCCATTTTCCCTCCTCTACCAAAGTTTCCGCCAACAACAACTCAGTTACACTAATTTTGTTAGGTTAGTACTATTTTTGTTAGATTTGTGTTAGTGTACACTTCAGTAAATAATTTGCATGTAATTTATTTTGTTAGATTAGGAAGGGAGAAGTTAGTCTACATTCATTTCTAATAAAGATAGATGGATAGATCATCGGTTGATTAATGTCTTTGACAATGTCCGTCGCTCCATCGAATCCACTGGTTGTAGATGCCCCTCCTTCATGTATAAATATATTCCCTGACTCCAGGAGGTTTTAAGTCTTCCTCTGTCTCGTCTTCCCTCAGGTTTTCATTCCTAAACAGATTTTGGTAGTCATCCTCTTCCATTCGCTGGACATGTCCGTACCATCTTAATTGCTGTGTTTTAATATACGTAATCTAAAATAGTGTCTTCAGTTTCTAATAAACATTTGGAAAATTATTGAGAAGGTTGGCCATCAGCCACATGCCGCCATCTAGTGACAGCTCTATAAACTTTCTGTAGGACTTCAAAGATATATGGTTCCACTTATAGCCACAACTCTATAAATTTACACGCATGCGCACTGTTATTCTGTACGAATTTGACAATTTATTGGGAAATTCTGCAATAGATATTAACGATGTAAAACGGATTATTTTATATCAAATTTTCTCAAAAGCTATAACTTACAAATGTAAGAACTCAAAATCAGAAGGTGCTGGTAACAATATTTACATTTTCGGGTTCAGCTTGCTCGCATGTGGATAATCTACCGAACATGGTGCGCGTGTGGCGCAGCGCACAAGTGTGTACGTACCTTTACAGCAACTCCCGCAAGCGCACTGCGATTCTGTAGAACTTGGAAGAATTCATGGCAGACAAATAGTGAACTTTTCTAATACTAATACTGACTCAAGAAACATGATTTCGAAGTGGTGTAGTTCAAATACTAATATTGTATCAGGAAACAAATTCACTAATATTGTATCAGGAAACAAATTCATAATGGCGTGTAAGCTTACTTACTTACTTACTTTCTTACTCACTGGCACTATCGAACCCGTAGGTTCATGGCCGCGCGGACATAAGCTCTCCATACATCCCTATCCTGAGCTAATGCTTTCCAATCATTCCCCGTATAATCTACTTCCCTCAAATCATAGTTAATGTTATTCTCCCACCTCATTCTTGGTCTACCAACTGGGCGTTTTCCCTCTGGCTTTCCTACAAGAAGCTTCCGTGCAAGTCTTTCATTCCCCATACGTGCAACATGTCCTGCCCATCGCAGTCTACGAGACTTAACTGTTGTTATTATATCTGGCTTTCTATAAAGACCATGTAGTTCATTGTTATGTAGTCTTCTCCATTCACCTGTCTGTTCATCTCTCTTTGGTCCAAAAATTTTCCTAACTACTTTATTGTCGAATACTCGTAATCTCCTTTCCTCCCTTAAAGTAAGAGTCCATGTTTCGCATCCATATAATATAACTGGTAGAATAATAGTTTCATATATTTTCAGTTTAACGTTTTTTGAAAGGAGTTGGGACATCAAGAGTCTCTGCAATACATAATAGCACGCATTTCCAGAATTGAGCCTATGTTTAATTATTTTGTGCATCTCATTCTTATTTGTGATTATTGTTCCTAGGTATTTGAATTCAGCCAATTCCTCAAAATTTCCCTCATTTGTCATTAGCTGTCCATTTCCATTATGTAATGTATTTCTACGTGTGACCATATATTTAGTTTTACGCTTACCGTTTGTTAATAATATTGTCATGATTACAATGAAATATTTTACATCTGATAGTTCATTTCAGCGAAATCCTTGCTTAACTACAAATACATAATTACATAAATTATAAGTTTCTCTCAATAATTATACAATATAAATTAAGAATTAAGAAGACTAACAGAATTAGTATCTCATTATCTGATACACGTCCTCCTTTGACGCTAATGGAAAAATGTGTATGTAAGGAATTATATGTGTTATAAGTAAGCAGGGATTATCTATGACGTAAACACTAATTTATGTTTTAAAATACAATAGGAAGTAACATTAATAATAGTAATAAAACAAGTTGTGCATGAATCTAACTAAAGTTAATGTGTTCTACACTACTTTTTCACAGTGTCGTTAGTCTGTGCAGGTCTCAATTATTGATTTGGGTAGTCTTTTACATGATGTAATGTGGTAACGGTCACACGATAGTTCACAAAGTTCACATACACATGTTGAGTTAGGGTCGTGGTAGGTCTTCAAATTACATACTTTGTGGTGGTATCCATGCGTTGCCAGGGAATTTACAAAGTGGCGTAGGTCTTGGTTGGTTTCCATCCATGTTCTATTTACCATTGCTTCTGTGGAATAAAATTCGGGCCAGATCTCTACTGATTTCTGTCTTCTTACATCCGTTAGCTTTCCCCAGTTCTCCGTAAATGGTAAGTTAAATTTGGTCCTGAGATCTTCTATTAGGAAAGTCTCTCTGGCAAGTTCGTATACGAGTCGTGATCGGGTGTGTTTGGATAATCCAAGTGCTGACTTCAGGAACCGGGCTTTGGCGGCCTCTATTGTTGATAGGTCTTTTATTCCTAGTTTTTCCCAGATTAGTTCTATGCCGTATGTTAAAATGGGTATGATCTTGGCGTCGAAGAGATTCATGGCGGTTTAGAGATAATTTGGATATTGACCTTATGTCAAGGATTGCCTTTGTGGCTGCTGTTGCTCTTGCTTTGATGTGAATCCTGAATGATTTCATTGTCGTTTGGAGGGTCACGCCCAGGTATTTGAAGAAGTTAACTGTTTGGAGGTATTCATTCTTATATATTATTCTGTCCTGTGGGTTCTCTCTTCCACCTTTCCTGAGGTTCATTTGAACTGTTTTCTTTGGGTTGATCTGGAGTTTATTTTCGTCGGCCCATGTTTCTAGCACGTTAATCGCGTTTTGAAGGTCATTTTTGTCTGGTGATCCGATGGCCATATCGTCCGCGTACATATATAATTTTATGTTGATTGCTGTTTCCTTTATTTTGTCGGCTAAATCATGCGTCGCCACGTTAAACAGTAGTGGACTGAGTGAGTCTCCCTGCAGTACCCCGTTAGTCTGCTTGACTTCCTTGGAGATAGATACATTGTCAGAGATATGTATTGTATTGCTCTCTAACATGTTGTGGATCAGGACTGCTAGTTGTTTTCTGTCTGTTAGGGCTTCTAATTTTGCTGAGATTATATTTCTATCTAGTGTATCAAACGCTTTCGAGTAATCTACAAATACTACGTGGAATTTTCCTTGTGGGAATCTTAGATGGTTTTCAATGTCTTCTATAAGGATCCGAACTGCTTGAAGGGTGTTTCTTCCTTTCCGAAAACCAAACTGCTCTTCTGGGAGTTTGCAGTCAATTTCATTTGTTAGTCTGCTTGTTATTACTCTCGAGAGTACTTTTAGGAAGTTGTTCTCCAGCGCTATGCCTCTGTAAGAGTTGGGATCGGTCCTGTCTCCGTCCCATTTATACAGGATTCTGATGGTTGAAGTTTTCCATCTGTTTGGGTTGGTGCCTGTTTTGATATAAAGATTTATCAGCTTAGTGAGTGCTGGTAGTATAACCTCTACGGAAGCTTTAAGGTGTTCGTTGAAGATTCTGTCTGGCCCTGATGCTTTATTATTTTTCAGATTCCTTAAGGTTTGTTGGACCTCCTTTTCGGTGAAAAAGTTGAAGTTATTGAACGAGAAGAACAACGCCATCTGGCCCGACTTCTACTTAACAGACGCCATGACAACAGAGGAATGGAAGCAGGCAAACTATGAGCTCCGCCGACACATAGTAACACGATTCGCTACGCTGACTGACTGACTGTAGTTGACAGCTGTTTGCGCTGCCCAGTGTGCCTTTTGCTGGGACTGTTATTTGTCCCTTGACGGCGAATTCGCGTAGGTGTGTGCAGTATTGGGTTTCGCTGTTTTTCCCTAGCCTATACGGCGGTTATATGGGGATTGATTCTATTTTAGCATGTGCTATTGATATAATGTGGATGTTTGATTCCAAGGCAGATAGATCTCGCTTAATTGGGGCATCGGAAACCGTGTCGCTGATAACTTTCAGACCGGAATGAGCCACGCCAATCTGCGCTAACCCCTCTGATCTTGGTTATTTCATGCTGAATACTACGGGTGGTTTAATGTGTCGAATATGTTTCTATGGTTCGCTACGCACGGCTTTCATTACAAATTCTGCCAAGACAAGACATTCCACCAACCGAATGATGATTGCGTGTGCAAACTGTGTAATAAATACTGTGAAAGATGCCATGCACAAAACTGCAAAAGAAGAAAAGTGTCATAATAAAATCAGGACTAGAATAGTTAATCATCGATATTTTTCACATTGTGCGCATTTAACTATTATTATGTTCTGAATCAAAGAGAACGAAGTTCTAAACATAGATCAAGAATCGTTCTCTATGATCAAGAAGGAATCCCTGGTTCTGAATTGTGTTTTGTTTATTTTACGATTGCTGTTGTAGTGATAGTGTTAAAAAGGTTTCCGATTTAACTTTTAATTTATGGTTTGTGTTTTAACTGCTATTATATCAAGTCGTGGAGGAGGGTTCTGCATTTTGGGCCCTGTGCGGTTGTGTATTGTGTTGTGGACCAACGGCTCTTATTAGTGGGTTTTCGTGTTTGGTTGTGTTACGAGTTTTTTTTTGTCAGTCTTAGTTGTTCTTGGGCGGTCCATTTGAGAGTTTGGTACTATTGTTTCTATATGTGGAGCCATTCTAGTCATTACTCGCTATAATACCTTCCCCAATGTGGTTTATAAGGCATTTTAAAATCACTGCGTTTAATGGAAACTTCAGCCTATGTAATTTGTCCCATTTGTGATTCTTATTTTTGTCTAAGAAGTTTTCAGAGAATAAACAATTCGAGAAATATAAAATATCTCATGGCTAATCAATTGGTTAATCTCTGGTTGAAACCCTATTTTTAAATGTGATTTTTCAACTATTAGACCTATTTGTTCTATGGAATACGTTCAAATGTAGTTATTTTACACTTCCCTAGAAGTACCATAACCTATCATTGTAAACATAAATTTCCACTATTGGCAAAAAGATTCTGATAATATTTCCCTTTTTAGTCCTTTCTTGTGCCTTGGTGTGCGTGTAAATTGCTTTTTTTTTTATGTCAGTGTGTTTCTTTATGCTGAATACCATAAGATCTCGGGAATTTTTAAAATACCCATATGAAATTATTGGTTTACAGATTTGTTTTTACTAACATCTCCTACTATTTAAACACTTTCTAAAGCTTCATAAAACATTGTTTACTATATAAAATGTTTTGGCTCAAGTTTGCAACATGGATCAGAGATTTTTAAAGTACCTTACATAGATTCTATCTTATTTTGCTTTCATGGATTAATTTATTTGCCTTGATTTTTATAGTATATTCTTCTAATACTGTTGCTCTATTACTTCTTCCTTCTGTCCTTACTAACATTTTGCAATTATAACATTTTTTTACAATTATTAAATATTTATCTATATATGCAATGATTTCTTTGCAGAATCATTGTGTGCTTGCGCAGATGTTTAAAGTCACTTCTGCTAAATGATGGAAATATCTGTGAAATTAAAATGGCCAACATTCAAAAATATATTTAAAGAAATAGATGTTCACTCACTTCAGGAAAAACTGCACTTAAACTAGCATGAAATATAGAACAACAGTGCACATGCGCAGAGTTTATAGAGCCAGTGATAACCCGCAACTGAACCACATGTCGATTATCATCCTCGATTACTGTCGGTCGCAATAAAATTTAAATGACCAATATTTGCAATAAATCCCCAAATGTATGTTAAAAAATATATTAATAATATTAAAATTATCAAATGTTTATTAAAAATGGGTGTACACTTACTTATCACTCCCTAACGCTGATCCAACCAGCGATAATCCAAAACAGCGATAGAAAAATCATAGACTAAGTAATATACTCTGTGGAGAAAATAGCAGTTAGCATCACAATATTATCTAACAGTGTCATAATGTTGTGATTTGCATATTTAAATAAATACTTCGTCCCGCGCCGTAGCCGAGCGGTTAAGGTAGGAAGCCTTGGCACAGAGCTACGGGACTTGCGCTGGTTCGAGTCTCCATGGGGGAAGAAATTTTCTCATGGTATTTCGGCCAGTATGGGACCGGTGCCCACCCAGCATCGTGAGGCAATTGGGTAGCTACAATAAGTAGTGGCTCCAGGTTGAGGAACCAGCTATAACGGCTGGGGGACTCGACATGCTAACCACATGTCACCCCTACACTGGCTGTTGATCATCTACCTCTGTGATTGACACATGTGGATGTGAAGAGCCAGCAGCCGGCTGGTAAAAGGGCAACCGCTGAAAAGTGGAAAGACCCTCAATCGGAAAAATAAATACTTCAAAATTATCAAATAATGTTATAAAACTTGTTTGAAAAAGTTTTAAATATTAAAAAATGTTAGTAAATACAGAAGAAGAGCTATAGTTTACAATAACTAAAATATCGAGGGTAACCATAACTGCTGTTCAGCCGGGAATTTATTCCAAACGTTGATCATGTCGATTTCACAGCTAAGTGGTTCCATCTAGCGACAGCTCTATGAACTTTCTGTAGGACTTGACAGATAAGTGGTCCATCTAGTGATAACTCTATGAACTTTTGCGCATGCATCACTGTTATTCTGTAAGACTTATAAAATGTATTGAGAAAGGTAAACTAAAGGTTTTCCACAGCCAACACATACTTCAGAATTTAAGAAATTACCATTTACACTACCTACTTCTGGGTGTTGTATTACATGCCATTCTATTTCATACTTTTATAGGTTAGACTACCTTAAATAGTGTTAGGTTAGCTTTCAGGTTATTTTAGGCCCAAAAAAATACTTTAATATTGTCAACGGGCATTCTGTGCTTAAAAACTGGGCTGAGGTTACCTATTTGTCTGCCACAATTTTCCATACAACATTCTTATGCCACTGTTGCAATAAACAATTTTTGACCATTTATAATAACTAGGGCAAGGATTTTAATGCAGTAATAGTTAAGATTGTGATATCCTAGTATTATTAGAAGTGAGACTTCTTGCTGCTTTTTGTCTTAATTTCACATATAAACAGTTGAATATTATGAGAAGTTAGACTTCTGACTGTCTTTTGTTTTGGTTTCACATATAAACAGTTTAATAATATAATAAGAAGTTAGACTTCTGACTGTCTTTTGTTTTGGCTTCACATATAAACAATTCAATAATATAATGAGAAGTTAGACTTCTGACTGTCTTTTGTTTTGGTTTCACATATAAACAATTCAATAATATAATGAGAAGTTAGACTTCTGACTGTCTTTTGTTTTGGTGTCACATATAAACAATTCAATAATATAATGAGAAGTTAGACTTCTGACTGTCTTTTGTTTTGGTGTCACATATAAACAATTCAATAATATAATGAGAAGTTAGACTTCTGACTGTCTTTTGTCTTGGTATCACATTCAAACAGTTGAATAATATAATGAGAAGTTAGACTTCTGACTGTCTTTTTTCTTGGTATCACATACAAACAGTTATATGATATATATACTATCTATGATCCTGACAGCTATGCCAGCGGTGGCATTGCTGCCAATAGGGTTACCCATGCCGGACTGGTCGAAGGTGATAAGCCAGACGAAAATAGTACCTTGGTCGAAAGAGTGACGATCTTTCACCATAAAAATAGAACTGTCAAGAAATGCGGACATGGGTTCAACTGGGGTAAAATTTTCCGGAGGTCAAATAGTCCCCCATTCGGTTCTCCGGGTGGGGACTACTTCAGGGAACCCATGCCAAAGGGCATTTAGAAGAAACAGGTCTACCACAGATCAGATTTTTAGTCTAAGACAGATTTTAGAAAAGATATGGGAATATAATGACACTGTACATCAACTATACGTAGACTTCAAAAAAGCATATGATTCAATTAAGAGGGAGAAGTTATATAGTATCCTGTTGGAGTTTGGAATTCCTAAAAAGTTAGTTAGACTTATACAAATGTGTCTAAATGGCACAAAGAGTAGGGTGCACGTAGGCAAACAGTTTTCGGACACTTTTGAAATCCAGAATGGGTTGAAGCAAGGAGATGCACTATCTCCTCAACTATTTAATTTTGTACTAGAACATGCCATTAAATCTTTAGAGAATGAGGAAGGCTTACAACTCAATGGTATTCATAAGCTGTTAGTTTATGCTGATGATGTAGTACTACTGGCCGATAGCGAGGAGATACTAAAGGACAACACGCTCACACTGTTGAGTAACACTAAGAAATTAGGACCGGAAGTAAATATCAGTAAAACTAAATACATGGTCACACGTAGAAATTCAGTGTATAATGGAAATGGACAGCTAATGACAAATGAGGGAAATTTTGAGGAAATGGCTGAATTCAAATACCTAGGAACAATAATCACAAATAGGAATGAGATGC
Organism: Diploptera punctata; assembly: GCA_030220185.1. Classification (NCBI taxonomy): domain Eukaryota; kingdom Metazoa; phylum Arthropoda; class Insecta; order Blattodea; family Blaberidae; genus Diploptera; species Diploptera punctata. The sequence goes on from JASPKZ010002324.1 coordinate 58,492, forward strand.
ATAAAGAAATTAAACATAGGCTCAATTCTGGAAATGCATGCTATTATGCAGTGCATAGACTTTTGATGTCCCAACTCCTTTCAAAAAATGTTATGCTGAAAATATATAAAACTATTATTCTACCAGTTATGTTATATGGGTGCGAAACATGGGCTCTTACTTTAAGGGAGAAAAGGATATTACAAGTATTGGAGAATAAAGTACTTAGGAAAATTTTTGGACCAAAGAGAGATGAACAGACAGGTGAATGGAGAAGACTACATAACAATGAACTACATGGTCTTTATAGGAAGCCAGATATAATAAGAAGAGTCAAGTCTCGTAGACTGCGATGGGCAGGACATGTTGCACGTATGGGGAATTAAAGACTTGCATGGAAGCTTCTTGTAGGAAAGCCAGAGGGAAAACGCCCAGTTGGTAGACCAAGAATGAGGTGGGAGAATAACATTAACTATGATTTGAGGGAAATGATTTGAGGGAAATAGATTATACAGGGAATGATTGGAAGGCATTAGCTCAGGATAGGGATGTATGGAGAGCTTATGTCTGTGCGGCCATGAACCTACGGGTTCGATAGTGCCAGTGAGTAAGTAAGTATCTATGTAGCAATATTAACTTTTAGTGCATTAAAATCCTTGCCCTACTAATAATGCTTCGTACTATTTTTAACATTTTGGAACCATTTTATAAACATTTCTTACAATTTTTAAACATTTATATAATTACATGAATATTGTACGCGCAAATGCTTAATGTAACATCCGCTAGATGACTCTCAAATCAGTGTTACCAACATTCTCAAATAATTCCAAACCGTATTTCAAGAAATGCCAACTTCAGAGCCATCTACTGGAAGCTACACTAACCATTACAGCAACTTGTGCATTTGCAGTGTGATTCTGTAGAACTTGGAAGAATTCATGGCAGTCAAATAGTTCAATTTTTCCAATAATTGTATCCACTTTCATCTGCTGGAACATGTGCCTGGTGTCTGCTTCAGACTTAGAAAAATTTCCGTGACCACTGTTGGAAATTTTGTCAAATGTTTTCATTACATCACCCAAGAATTTTTTGATACATGTATGCACGTTATTTATGAAACCAGTTTGACCAAACTTGACAATAAATTTACAAACATGTTTTGAAGGTAGTAATTTATTAGAAATGAAATTCGATTACTATTTTGTAGTGTGCACTAGTTTATATTGACTATTTAACTCATGCCCCAAATGGGAGCCAATGACCAATCACATTTCAATGATTTTTTACTTACAACCAATCACAATCATGTTTTGCCTAGAATTTACCAACTAAAGTTTATCATAATAAAGAAAACACCTCCTTTTTAACATTCTGAATAGGTCATAGCATTATTTTGCAGTGACTGACTCTATAAGAAATACGGCTACTAGATTGTATATATACTGCATGAATATCAACACGTAGCGCATGCTGGAGTTAATATAAAAACATTTGTAGCAATTGATTATACCACCAAAAAAAGAAACCACTGTTTGCACTTTCTTAAATTTATTTTTTCCCAGGTAATAACATTCCAGAAAAATATAATTGTCATATTTGCATGATAGCATCAGAAATGAATTAATATACAGTTTGATGTGTTACATTTTTTCTCCACTAGAGTGCATTCTTACAATATTGCGTTCCTTTGGCAATAAATAATATGATCTGGTTGCAGTGATGAACAAAAGAAGCAAATAAAGCATACCAATCATTTCTCATTTGTTTTCAAACTTTGCCACTTACATTAAATATATAAATATTTTAAAATAACTATATTTAAATAATGATTTAATTTTATTCGTTAAATAGTCCTAACAAATGCCACTCTTGATTTCCAAATTCTCTAGATAAATTTGGAAATCACTCGTGGCATTACTTATGAATAATATGTAATTTATTTTGTTGTGTTAGAAATGTACATCCATCTGTAATTAGTTTTATATATGTATATATATATATATATATATATATATTCCACTGCTGTGGTCTCGAGGTAGCGTGCTGTCTTGTCACGCAGAGGGCCCGGATTCGAATCCCAGTTGGGACAGGTTCCTGGGTGAGGTTTTTTTGGGGTTTTTCCTCACCTGTAAGACAAATGACAGGAAGCTTAGGGCCCAACAGTCTCAGAAAATCATCTGATCATCCTTATCATTATAATCATCATCATTATCCTTCACCAGTATGTAAAGCAACAGGAAGCTGCCACACCCATAATTCCCTTGTAAAGTTGCAAAGCATAGCATGAAAATCCTATGATTGCAGTGAAAGACCTGCCCATGGGCAGAATTACTATGGATGGATGGACACTAATAAACATGTTGGCAATTGGCAACAAGCCAATAGCTTTGTCTAGTCCCAGACTGGCACATTTTATCTGTATGGCTACCAGCCAGCTGCTGTCATCACTCGCAGAGATGGAACCAATATGGTGGTGCCATGTGCCAGAATGTTGGCTCACTCAGCTGGTTCTCAATTTGAAGCCTCTAAAACATTTATTCTCCCAGTTATATTACGTGGATGCAATAAAACTAAATATGTGGGCACACACAGAAATGCATTATATAATGGAAATGGACAGCTAATGACAAATGAGGGAAATTTTGAGGCAGTGGCTGAATTCAAATACCTAGGAACAATAATCACAATTAGGAATGAGATGCACAAAGAAATTAAACATAGGCTCAGTTCTGGAAATGCGTGCTATTATGCATTGCAGATACTCTTGACGTCCCAACTTCTTTCAAAAAACGTTAAACTGAAAATATATAAAATTATTATTCTACCAGTTATATTATATGGATGCGAAACATGGACTCTTACTTTAAGGGAGGAAATGAGATTACGAGTATTTGAGAATAAAGTACTTAGGAACATTTTTGGACCAAAGACATATGAACAGACAGGTGAATGGAGAAGGCTACATAACAGTGAACTACGTAGTTTTTATAGGAAGCTAGGCATAATGAGAACAGTTAAGTCTCGTAGACTGCGATGGGCAGGTCATGTGGCACGAATGGGGAATGAAAGACTTGCATGGAAGATTCGTGTAGGCAAACCCGAGGGAAAACAGCCAGTTGGTAGAACAAGAATGAGGTGGGGGAATAACATTAACTATGATTTGAGGAAAGTAGATTATACAGGGAATGATTGGAAAGCATTAGCTCAGGATAGGCATGTGTGGAGAGCTTGTGTCCATGCGACCATGAACCTATGGGTTCGATAGTGCCAGTGAGTAAGTAAGTAAGGATGTGAAACATGGACTCTTACTTTAAGGGACAAGAGAAGATTATGAGTATTTGATAATAAAGTTCTTAAGAACATTTTTGGGCCAAAAAGAGATTAACTGACAGGTGAATGGAGAAGACTACTTAATAGTGAGCTACATGATATGTATAGGAAGCTAGATATGATAAAAACAGTTAAGACTCATTATCTGCAATGAGCAGGACATGTGGCATGTATGGGAGATGAAAGAGGAGCATGGAAGCTTGTGGTAGGAAAACCAGAGGGAAAATGCCCATTTGGTAGACCAAGAATGAGGTGGGAGAATAACATTATCCATGATTTGAGAGAAGTAGATTATACAGGGGATGACTGGAAAACATCAGCTCAGGATAGGGATGTATGGAGAGTTTATGTTCTTGTGGCATGAATCTATGGGTTCGATAGAGCCAGTGAGTTAGGTAAAGCTTATTGTGGCTACCCAAATTCCTCATGATGCTGGGAGGGCAACAGGTCCATACGGACTCAAATTCCATGAGAGAATTTCTTCCCCGTGTGAACTTTTATCGCTGCAAGGACCCTCGTGCCTTGAACCTCTTGGCTATGTCACAATCTTACCACACAAAAATAGATCAATATGGCTCAACTGCACTTCCACTAGCGCTTGATTTTCAGTTATATTGTTGTAAACTGTAGCTCTTCTTCTGTATTTACTAACATTATTTAATATTTTAAACTTTTTATAACATTATTAGACAATTTTGAAGTATTTATTTAAATATGCATATCACAATATTATGACACTGGTCCACTGCTGTGGTCTCGAGGTAGCGTGCTGCCTTGTCACACAGCGGGCCCGGTCGGGACAGTTTTTCTGGGTGAGGTTTTATTGGGGTTTTTCCTCACCTGTAAGACAAATGTCAGGTTAAGGCCCAAACGGTCCCTGAAATCATATGGCCATCACAATCATCATCATTCATATTCATCTTAGGTTAAGTTTAGGATTAGGGACTCTCCTGGTGCACCATTATCATCACCCATCATATCATCGGGGCAACGTAACCCCGCCTTCCAGATGCCCCAACCTCAGAACTGGGTTACAAGTATGCCATGCCAGGAGAGAACACCAGGAATGTCGAAAGATAAACCTGGGGCATTTGAAAAAAAAATATATATATATATATATATAAGACAAAATTGTGATGCTAACTGCTATTTTCTCCACAGAGTATATTACTTAGTCTATGATCTTTCTATCGCTGTTTTGGGTTATCGCTGGTTAGAGTGATAAGGAAGTGTACGCCCATTTTTAATAAACATTTGGTAATTTTAATATTATTAATGTATTTTTTAACAAAGATTTGGGGATTTATTGCAAATATTGGTCATTTAAATGTCATAGCGATGGATAGTAATTGAGGATGATAATCGATATGTGGTTCGATTGTGGGTTATCGCTGGCTCTATAAACTCTGGTGCATGTGCACTGTTGTTCTATAGGACTTAGAAAATATTTCACGCTAGTTTAAGTGCAGTTTTTTCGATCAATTATTTGTATTTTAATATTATTATTAACATTTTCAGATAAGAGCGAATGATTTTATTATCAAGTACTCGGCATTAGATACCAATCAATCAACATTTTCAGATAATTTGCCAGTTTGCTGTCGGGAACAAGGATCATCCAACAAACATGGAACCTGCACCACAAGTAAGTCACTGAGCAACATTATATTTAAATGTGTAACTCACTGGCACTATCGAACCCGTAGATTCATGGCCACGCAGACACAAGCTCTCCATGCATCCCTATCCTGAGCTAATGTTTTCCAATCATCCCCTGTATAATCTACTTCCCTCAAATCATAGTTAATGTTATTCTCCACCTCATTCTTGGTCTACCAACTGGGTGTTTTCCCTCTGGTTTTCATACAAGAAGCTTCCATGCACATCTTTCATTCCCCATTTGTGCGACATGTTCTGCCCTTTGCAGTCTACGAGACTTAACTGTTCTCATTATATCTGGCTTCCTATAAAGACCATGTAGTTCATTGTTAAGCAGTCTTCTCCATTCACCTGTCTGTTCATCTCTCTTTGGTCCAAAAATTTTCCTAAGAACTTTATTCTCAAATACCTGTAATCTCCTTTCCTCCCTTAAAGTAAGAGTCCATGTTTCGCACCCATATAATATAACTGGTAGAATAATAGTTTTATATATTTTCAGTTTAACGTTTTTTGAAAGGAGTTGAGACATCAAGAGTCTCTGTAATACATAATAGCACGCATTTCCAGAATTGAGCCTATGTTTAATTTCTTTGTGCATCTCATTCCTATTTGTGATTATTGTTCCTAGGTATTTGAATTCAGCCACTTCCTCAAAATTTCCCTCATTTGTCATTAGCTGTCCATTTCCAGTATATAATGAATTTCAACGTGTGACCATATATTTAGTTTTATTGATATTCACTTCCAGTCCATTGGGACAATAGTGTGTGTGTGTGTTGTCCTTTAGTATCTCCTCGCTATCACCCCATAGTGCTACATCATCAGCATAAACTAAAATAGGAAGTAGATGCACAAAGAAATTTAACATAGGCTCAATTCTGGAAATGCGTGCTATTATACATTACAGGAACTCTTTAACGTCCTAAATTCTCTCAAAAAAAATTAAACTGAAAATATATAAAACTATCATTCTCTCAGTTATATTATATGGATGCAAGACATGCACTCTTACTTTAAGGGAGGAGAAACGACTACATATATTTTTAAAATAAAGTTTTTAATAAAATGTTTGCATAAAAGAGAGATGAACAATCAGGCGAATGGAGAACACCTACATAACAGTGAGTTGCAGATGTAATAAGAACTGTTGTCTTGTAGAGTGTGATGGGCAGGACATGTGGGCAAGTGAAAGGGGGACATTGAAACTTCTTAAATCAGAAGGAAAATCTCAGTTGGTAGACCGAGAATGAGGTGGATGAATAATATTTACCATTGATGTTTTTATTGAAAGTAGTGATGGAAAAAGGTCAGAAGAAATTTTAATAAATCAAGGAGTTAGACAAGGGTGTAGTCTATCGCCCACTCTTTTTAATATATATATCGACGACATTATGAAACAATGGAAAATTATAATGGACAAAGGCCTTAGATTGAACAATAACTCAAGTATTAATAACTTACTTTTCGCCGATGATTTAGTCTTACTACACCATGATGATCTGTTACAATTGGCTGCTTACAAACTAAATGCAATATGTAGCGATTATAATTTTAAAATTTCAATAAGTAAAACAAAAGTAATGGCATTTTGTGGAAATACTCTGCGTGCAAAAATAGTAATTAGAGACGAAATTATTGAACAAGTATCCCACTTTAAATATTTAGAATGTGACATCAGCTATGGATATGATAAAGATATTGAACACAAAACACATCAGTTTCAAGCTATTTGTGGTACAATAAATAGAACATTGAATAATAAAGCCCATAAACAAACAAAAATTTAAATTTTATAAAACAATGGCTGTCTCTGTCCTTTTTTATGGGAGTGAATCTTGGATTACCACTACCAAACAAGAAAGTAAAATCCAAGCACCCGAGATTAAATTTTTAAGAAGAGTAAACGGCTGGACTACAATGGACCAGATAAGAAACGAGGATATCCGGTGAAAAACTGCAGATCTACTCCATAAAAGAAAAGATATTTAACAACAAGATATAGTGGAAAGAACATGTAGAAAGAATGGAAGAAAGTAGATTACCAAATAAAATCTTCCATTATTTTCCAAGAGGAAGAAGAGATGTCAGACGTCCTCGGAAGAGATGGTCTTACATCTATTAGTGAAGACGGAACAGGCAACTCTTGCCTAAACAGGAAGGGAAGAAGAAGAAGATGTTTTTTATTATTAATTTAACAGTTCTCACTGATGGATAAATTATATTTGAAAAGACTATTTAACTCATGTCCCAAATGGGAGTCAATGACCAATCACATTTCAATGATTTTTGATTTATAACCAATCACAGTCGTGTTTTGCCTAGAATTTACCAACTAAAGTTTATCATAATAAAGAAAGCACCTCCCTTTTTAACATTCTGATGTTTGAAAACAAATGAGAAACGATTGGTACGCTTCATTTGCTTCTTTTGTTCATCACTGCAACCAGGTCATATTATTTAATGCCAAAGGATCGCAATATTGTAAGAATGCACCCTAGTGGAGAAATTTATAACCAACATTATAGGTATTAACAAGCGAATGATGACAAATCAAGCTTCAGAACATTTGAATACTACTATAATAAGGTATTAATTAATTTTTGATGTCCTATGATTATCTTTCTGCAACGTCGTTTCCTGGAAAACAATTCATTTAAGAAAGTGCAAACAGTGGTTTTTTTTTTTGTGGTATAATCAATTGCTACAAATGTTTTTATATTATCTCCTGCATGTGCTATGAGCTGACATTCATGCACTATATATACAATCTGGTAGCCGTATTTCTTGTGGGGTCAGTCACTGCAAAATAATGCTATGACCTACTCAGAATGTTAAAAAGGAGGTTACTTTAGTTGGTAAATTCTAGGCAAAACACGACTGTGATTGGTTATAAATAAAAAATCATTGAAATGTGATTGGTGATTGACTCCCTTTGGGGCATGAGTTAAACAGTCATTGTAATTACTCACGTCTTCCTTGGAATTGAGTGCAAAGGTTGCATCTGCTTTCCATGTCACAGAGCTTTGAAGTCAGGAACCACACAAGTTAAATAAAGTCTCAAATCACTTTCAGCACAAAGTCTGTTTCTCTATTTATTTTTTAAATAGGCATATGAAGAAAAGACTTTTCACACAAATATTTAGATGAAATATAAATTTATTATTATTATTATTATTATTATTATTATTATTATTATTATTATTATTATATTATTGCAATGCTGCAGAAATAAAGGAAACAATAATAGGTCTAACATCGAAAGCCGCCATTACAGAAAATTTTTGGCGAACCCCTTGAAATATTTTGCAAACCCCAGGATGGGATAAAATGTTCTACAGGTTGTTTCAATTTTCCTTATGTCTCATCTGACTCCAGACATCTCGTCCTCCCAGCACTTTTCATTCCATCTTTATTGACAATTCTACTCCTCCTCCTCATAAATTTTTCTATATGTGTTCTATCCACTTCATTCTTGGTCTTCCAAATGCCCTCTTCCTACTTTTTATTTCATTTCCAATGCGCTTGTTGGTAGTCTCTCTAATTCCATCCATTTAACATGAACAAACCATTGTTAAGTGAATGGCATTAGAGACGTTACCAAGAAGAATATTGAAAATTAAATTAAAAAAATGTAAGATGATTGGGAAGACCAAGATTGACATGAAATGCCACTTGAAAGGCGGCCAATGTTTAAGAACTCTTCAAATGGCAATCCTCTTAAGTTTACAAACAAACAAGTTTTATATAAAAGTTAGATTAAAAAATAGGGACAATATTGTCAGCACCACCAGTCATAGCGCTGTGTGGAGACAAGCTTGTGTGGTGAATAAATTCCATAACATGACAGGCCTAGAAGGCCCTTAGCCTACCATCCGGCTGCTGGCATCACATCCACATGTGTCAATCACAGAGATAGATGATCATCTAACCAGTGATGGGGTGACATGTGGTCAGCATGTCGAGTCCCCCAGCCGTTATAGCTGGTTTTCTCAACCTGGAGCCGCTACTTATTGTAGCTACCCAAATGCCTCACGATGCTGGGTGGGCACCGGTCCCATACTGGGTGAAATACCATAAGAAAAATGTCTTCCCCCATGAAGATTTGAACCAGCGCAAGTCCCGTAGCTCTGCACCAAGGCTTCTTGCCTTAACCACATGGCTATGGCGCAGGATTTGGTGATGGTTGTTCATTATTGTGCAGAGCCTTGAAGCACAAGTCGTTAAACCATAGGAATTTTTCCTTAAAGGGAATTATTCCTGTGGTTGCCCATGGTCTGGAATTTAGGTTAAGAACTCTCCTGGTGCTTCATTATCACCCATCATATCATCGGGGTAACATAACTCTGCCTTCCAGGCGCCCCAACTTCACAAGTTGGTTACAAATAAACCAATGCCAGGAAAGAACACCAGAAATGTCAAAATGGCAATCCAGGGCATTGAATTAAAAATAAATAATAGTTTAAAAAAACTAAAACAGCACTCTTTATTAGAAAACCGAACTAAAAAATGAAAAATAATTTTAATTTCCAACATGCTTAGGATAAAATTAAAGTGGTCAACAAAAAAATCATCTCCAACACATAGAGAATAAAACTAGAGTTATCTAAAAAAAAATAATTTTACCATCAAAAGCATGTGATGCTCTATATCAATTAATATATTTGATAATAAACAGATATTGGTAAAATTAAAGTCCCTAAGAGGAAAACGTAAAAACCATAAAAAGCACCCTATGCTTTTGATGGTAAAATTATTTTTTTTTGTAGATAACTCTAGTTTTATTCTGTATGTGTTGGAGATGATTTTTTTGTTGACCACTTTAATTTTATCCCAAGCGTCTTGGAAATTAAAATTATTTTTCATTTTTTAGTTTGGTTTTCTAATAAAGTGTGTTGCTTTAGTTTTTTTAAACTATTATTTATTTTTTTTATTTTTTAGTTTTAATATATTACAGAATAAGATAAAAATGTAAATATCTTTAAATTCGATACTATTGTAGTATGAGCTAAAAGTAATACTCTAATAGAAAGAAATCCTCCGGGCTGGATTTGAACCAGTGACCTATGGATTCCTGAAAATACATACCACTACAGTCCACCGCTCTACCAACTGAGCTCTTACAACGATTGAGTAAGAAGTTGATAAGTCCGCAATCTATTATACCAGTTTTTTATTATTTTGATTTTCTGCTGATCTGGCCAGAATTTTAGAAAAAAATGAAATTATTGTATTGTCATTGGTCCTCTACAAGTGTACAAAGTTTCAAGTTGATCCAATGATTTTAAGTGGGTGAAAATCGTGTTGAAAGATTCCGTTACATAATTTCACAGACACTTTTTTGATTTTCTGATGATTCTGGCCAGGAGTTTAGAAAGAATTTATGAAATTATTGCATTGTCATTGGTCCTTTACAAGTATACAAACTTTCAAGTCAATCCAATGATTTAAGTGGGTGACACTTTTCTGATTTTCTGATGATTCTGGCCAGGATTTTAGAAAACATTTATGAAATTTGTATTGTCATTGGTCCTTTACAAGTATACAAAGTTTCAAGTCGATCTAATGATTTTAAGTGGGTGAAAATCACGTTGAAAGATTCCGTTACATAGATAGATACAGGTCAAGCTAATATAAAGCTTGTAAAAAAAAACATGTGATTAGTGCAAAGTCTGTAATAAATGTTCTCCAAACAGAAGCACATTTGTTGAACTTTGGTGCACAGGGAGTAAGCGAAGCAGCATTGCCTTATAGCACAGTAGCAAGTATTGGAATGTCTCCCCTTACCAATGACGCCTCATTTGCATGTTTCACAAAACACTTTCACCCATCACGTCACTATGCATCATTAGACCCCAGATTCGTATGCGAAATGCATGGTTTTTTTACGCATTAAAAAGTATGCGGAAATTATTTACATGTTAAGTGTTCCCTTCACAAGATAATTTGAGTGGTATTTGATAATCCATAGAAATGCATATTCCAGGGGAAAATGCTTATTTTAGGTTTTTAATGCATAAATGTATATTTTACTCTTAAATGTGCTATTAAATTACAATTGTCCCCTCAGCTAATTACTATTAAGTAAATAAAACTTAGTTTTATTTGATTTTCATGTTTATTAAGATATAATTGAGTGACAGCTGTACCTTCTTCAGGCATGTTATTATAATAACACAATTCATAAGTTGTTAACATGATTAGGACTGGAAGTAAATATCAATAAAACTAAATATATGGTCACACGTAGAAATGCATTATATAATGGAAATGGACAGCTAATGACATAGGAGGGAAATTTTGAGGAAGTGACTGAATTCAAATACCTAGGAACAATAATCACAAACAGGAATGAGATGCACAAAGAAATTAAACATAGGCTCAATTCTGGAAATGCGTGCTATTATGCATTGCAGAGACTCTTGATGTCCCAACTCCTTTCAAAAAACGTTAAATTGAAAATATATAAAACTATTATTCTACCAGTTATATTATATGGGTGTGAAACATGGACTCTTATTTTAAGGGAAGAAATGAGATTAAGAGTTTTTGAGAATAAAGTTCTTAGGAAAATTTTTGGACCAAAGAGATGAAGAGACAGGTGAATGGAGAAATGGTCTTTATGGGAAGCCAGATATAATGAGAACAGTTAAGTCTCGTAGACTGCGATGGGCAGGACATGTGGCACAAATGGGAATGAAAGATGTGCATGGAAGCTTCTTGTAGGAAAACCAGAGGGAAAACGCCCAGTTGGTAGACCAAGAATGAGGTGAGAGGATAACATTGACTGTGATTTGAAGGAAGTAGAATATACAGGGAATGATTGGAAAACATTATCTCAGGATAGGGATGTATGGAGAGCTTATGTCTGCATGGCTGTGAACCTATGGTTTCGATAGTGCCAGTGAATGAGTAGGTAATGCTCCTTAGGAGCCTTGACTTCATGACCCAACTGCATATCAATAACACCTGTGGTATTTGGCTGCCAAGAAGCCTTATCTGGTTCCAGGAAGCAGCACCTTGGGTGATGCAAGTCATCGCTTACACTCTGTCATTAAACATAGACCATAACATATTTGAAATTTTTCTAAAATGCCTGAAAATATTTGCATGTCTAACTCATCATCATCATCATCGTCCAGGGAGGATTAAGCCTGTTGGCTCGTTTCGGTTTCATGAAAGCTAGAATTGTTAAAATTGTTCAGACCATCTGTGTGGGCAACCAACATTTCTCTTTCCTTGCGGTTTATAATTTAGCAATAATTTTGGAAATATTCCTTCTGGCATTCTATCAATATGTTCTTTCCAGTCCTTCCTATATTTAATTATTCGGTCTGTAAGTTTGAAAATATTTAGTTCCTTTCTTATATCTTCGGGCGAAGACCTTAACGGCAAGAATAACAAGATGGAACAAGCTTTCAAATGTTGTAATTGGTGGAAGAGGCTACCCTCTCCTTAGGGGTAACAAGGAGAAAGCCCTCAACGGTCTGAGAAGAGCAGAAGAGGCAACCCTCCCACTAGGGCTGATATAATGGGAGGTTATGACGATGAACCTTAAGAAGGCAGCCCCTTCAATCATCTGATCCTGCGAGGTGCCAGGGGACAATCTACATTACTATATGTTCTCATGAAAGCATATCTATCTATCTTGGGGTTTTTACAGCTGCTGCCGTGTTCCTGTGCCAAACCTCCAAAGCCTACAATCTTGGGAATCTTCAATGTTTAGCCCTCTTGCTTGCATTACTATCCTCGTGCTTTCCTTGCATGTCAACTTTGTCTCCCTCTTTTCATCTTTCTGGTCGTTTGCCATTGATATAGTTGTTTCGGCCATCGCTCATCTTCCATTCTTAAAACATGTCCTAACCACTTTAATTCCTTCTTCTCAATTCTTTCAATTATGCTTTCTTTTGCTTCCATTATGTTTCTAATTTCCTTAATTGTGACACGTTCTAATTTAGACTTTCTAGCACTTCTGCGTAAATAATCGATTTCTAGAGCTATTAGTCTATTCTTGTAGTACTTATTGATTGTCCATACCTCACTTTCATACATTGCAACAGATTCCACCAATGTTTTACCAATATATATTTTTGTGTCTTTCCAAATATGCTTATCCCACCATATGGAATTTAACAATGATATTATTTTACTACTCAATTCAATTTTTACTTACTTACTTACTTACTTACTTACTTACTTAATTACTTACTGGCACTATTGAACCCGTAGGTACATGGCTGCGCGGACATAAGCTCTCCACACATCCCTATCCCGAGCTAATGCTTTCCAATCATTCCCTGTATAATCTACTTCCCTTAAATCATAGTTAGTGTTATTCTCCCACCTCATTCTTGGTCTACCAACTGGGCTTTTTCCCTCTGGCTTTCCTACAAGATGCTTCCATGTGCGTCTTTTATTCCCCATCGCAGTCTACGAGACTTAACTGTTCTTATTATATCTGGCTTCCTATAAAGACCATGTAGCTCATTGTTATGTAGTCTTCTCCATTCACCTGTCTCTTCATCTCTCTTTGGTCCAAAAATTTTCCTAAATACTTTATTCTCAATTTAATTAAATTCTATGCTTTATATTTTCTTTGCCTATATCTTCAATGTTATCCATAATTATTCCCAAATATTTAGTTTATTTCACTTGATTTCCGTAATACTGTCTTTAGAAGCATAGATTTAATTTGATGATGATACAGTGTGATTTCTATTGAACAGGAAGTGAAAATGGAAGTAAAATCAGAAGGAGAAGATGAAACTGACTACATTACTACTGATCAGCAGACATTCGAAGATGCAGAACACAAGGTAATGTTTTTATTGTTAAATTCACAAGTTGGCAATGGAATTACAGCAAACTCCTGATTATCCATGCACATATTATCCGGTTTGCAGATTATCTGGGAATACTCTTTTTACTTATTTTTTAAAAATACAGTATTTTGTATTGTTATGAAAAAAGCTAATGACAAACGAGGGAAATTTTGAAGAAGTGGCTGAATTCAAATATCTAGGAACAATAATAACAAACAGGAATGAGATGCACAAGGAAATTAAACATAGGCTCAATTCTGGAAATGCGTGCTATTGTGCATTACAGAGACTCTTGACTTCCCAACTCCTTTCAAAAAACGTTAACTGAAAATATATAAAACTATTATTTTACCAGTTATATTATATGGATGCGAAACATGGACTCTTACTTTAAGGGAGGAAAGGATATTACGAGTATTTGAGAATAAAGATCTTAGGAAAATTTTTGGACCAGAGAGAGATGAACAGACAGGTGAATGAAGAAGACTACATAACAATGAACTACATGGTCATTATAAGAAGCCAGATATAATAAGAACAGTTAAGTCTTCTAGACTGCGATGGGCAGGACGTGTTGCACGTATGGGGAATGAAAGACGTGCATGGAAGCTTCTTGTAGGAAACCCAGAGGGAAAACGCCCAGTTGGTAGACGAAGAATGAGGTGGGAGAATAACATTAACTATGATTTGAGGGAAGTAGATTATACAGGGAATGATTGGAAAGCATTAGCCATGAACCTATGGGTTCGATAGTGCCAGTGAGTGAGTAAGTAAGTAAGAACCCGACTTTGAAACATTGAATGATGTGGCTATTGTCAAAGTGTGTGAGGGAGGGGAAGGAGAAAGTGAAGACAAAAATTCATTGCCGACTGAAAAACTAAATTAGCTACAAAGAAGCATCAAAATGTATAGATGTCTTATTAGAATATATGGGACAAAATTAATTTGATTATATTGATGTCTTAAGTGTTGGAAAAATAAGAACTATTCACAAAGAGTGTAAATGATAAGTTTAAGCGGAGGGAAATATCGGATTTCTTGGTGTAAAACATGTGGTTTCAACAGAGGATTTATGATTCCTAGACATAAATTTTGCTTAAATTAATTGTAAGTACAACAGTTTTCGAATTACAGTCTTCTTGTAAGCCCATGTTTCCCTTAACAGACATTTAGGCGCTCTCCCCCTACAGGGAAGAATTTGAACCATACTAATTTAGTTACAGTTGTTTTTCGTATAGATATCATTTGAGTGGTCCGTAGTCAGCGTTCCGCCTCATACTGACATCTAGGAAACCAAGGTAGTACTAGGATGGGAAATTTCAGTAAATTTTGCTTAGAGGCCTTTTCATTCAGGCTTAAGGATGTTTTACGAGCCTGAAAATCTTCAGACTCGGGACCTATGGCTTAAAGTCCCTCCTGGAGGACTTGCTCCTTGGATTTTTCCATCCTAAAAATCCATCAACCCCGGCCGGGTTTGAACTCGGGACGAGAGACAAGGAGCATAACCACTAGATCACCGTGCGAATTACAGTACTGTAATAAATACTGTATATGTTTGTTGTTAGAATAACTTAGTTAGATTATCCGTGTTTTTCAATTTTCCATGCATATCTCGGTCCCAATTAACACTGATAATCAGGACTTTGCTGTAATAGAACTGTTTACTTGTAATAACTAATACAGGATCTAAAAGAGGATGCAATTTTATTGAGTTGTTTCTTGACTCACCTCATACTTCATAACTCCCAAGCAGATCTAGATTTCGTCACTGTATTTGTGACATTCTCAATGCTGTTCACGTTCACAACTGATGTCCAATGGTTGCCTCTCCTGCAGACTGACCTCCGCGCCATCTGATGGCTGCCGTCGGTCAGGAGAGGAGACCATTAGACGTCAGTTGTGAACATGAACAGCATTGAGAATGTCACAAATACAGTGACGAAATCTAGATCTGCTTGGGAGTTAAGAAGTATGAGGTGAGTCAAGAAACAACTCAACAAAATTAAAATAAACCTCATAGTGTTATTTCCTACCTACATAACTTAATAAAGAGGATGCAATGTTGCTACTCATACATGGAGTGAAGGCAGTGACCATCAACTCTCCAGAAATTGTGATTTAGATGTGGTAGCATTTTACAGTGAACAGTAACACACAACAGCTGCATAACTAAGAAATTTCCTCAATGAGTCAAATTTTATTCTGATTTTGCTGGTTGTATCTTTGTTTTGTTAATTAGGGAAACATGTCCAGTTTTGTTGTGAAGTAACAAACTTTCCAGTCAATAGAGCAATTTTTTTAATTTTTGGTTTCTGTTAAACCTGCACTTCTAATGGCTGGATTTTTATGAATTTTTGGAGAATTTATTTATTTTTGTTATTCAGTGACAATCGACCACGGTGGACTAGTGGTTATGCTCCTTGCCTCTGGTCCCGAGGGTCGCGGGTTCAAACCCGGCCGGGGTCAATGGATTTTTTAGGATGGAAAAATCCAAGGAGCAAGTCCTCCGGGAGGGACTTTAAGCCGTCGGTCCCGAGTGTGAATATTCATGCTCGTAAAAGATCCTTAAGCCTGAAAGAAAGGCCTCTAAGCAAAATTTACCGGACTCTCCTGTCCTAGTACTACCTTGGTTTCCTAGATGTCAGTATGAGGCAGAACGCTGACCATGGACCACTCAGAGGACATCTATAGGAAAACAAGTGTGACTAAATTAGTATGGTTCAAATTCTTCCCTGTAGGGGGAGAGCGCCTGAATCTCTGTTAAGGGAAACATGGGCTTCAGAAGAGACAAGAAGATATTCAGTGCTTTACAAGTTGTTTTGTTGCAGATAGTAGAAGTTTTTTTGCATTCAAGTTGATCCACCACTCCCAATATTCTGAATTAATTAATTGTTGTATTATATTTGAAGAGGAAAATAATACGCTCAGACTGGGGCTTGAAGCCAGGACCTTTAGCTTTCTAAGCCAATGCTCTTCCACCGAGCTACCTGAGGAACTCCAATCTAAAAACAAATTTTTCTCTTATACATGTTAATTCCCGATTGCTGAATGCTTTGATCATGCAAATGGCAGCTTCTTGTTTAAGAAGACATTTATTGGGAATTTAAACACTACTTTATAAAGCCAGTAGGACTTCTATTGATGTTTTTATTATTAATTTAACACTTCTCACTGAAGGATAAATTATATTTGAAGAGAAAATTATACATTCAGTTTGGAGTTAATTGTTGTATGTTGAGTTTTGTTAGGAAAAAACAATAATTATTGCCTCTACGACATGAACACACATTTATGTATATATTTTTTTTGTGGTCATTTTCAATGTCTAGTAAAATCGATGAAAATTTCTATTTTTAAAATCTTTTCATGACATCTACATATTTTCATCCAAATTCAACCTCTACTCAACCAACACTTACTAACCCATGTTCTGATGATTCACATGGTCACACATAGAAATAAATAAATATCTTTTTCTTCCTTCCAAGTATTAGGCCAAGGCCTCTTACGATCCTATAGATAATTTTCCCTCCAGCTTTTCATAGGACGGCCCAGAGATTTTCGTCCTCTTGGTATATAATTATAAACAGCTTTGGGGATCCGATTTGAACTCATTCTTTCAAGATGATGTTTCCAATTTAGTTGGTACTGTTTAATATATTCCAAAACTGGCGTAGTCTTCAATTCTTTTAAGATATCGGTGTTCCTTTTCCGATCCCATCTGGTGTAACCCGCTGTTCTGTGCATGAATCTCATTTCACAAGCCGTTATTCTGCTTTCATGTTGTCTTTTTAGTGCCCATGCTTCACTACCATAGGTCAACACTGGTCTAGCCAAAGTGTTATATAAATGTAATCTGGTGTTTTTTTGTACAAGGGATGGTTTCATAACTTGATTAATAATTCCCAAACTTTTATTATAACTAGTAATTTTTTCAGGGATATCCTTTTCATCCCACATAGAGAGATAATATCCAAGATATTTAAATTGATTAGATCTCTAAAATTTTATTCTGGAGACAGATTTTAAATATTATATATATATGAAACAAATTTGATTTCAGTTCGAATCAATAACACACAAACAGAATGGACCAAAATTAATAGGGGCATAAGACAAGGATGTGGCCTCTCACCCTTGCTCTTTATCATATACATGGATAGAATACTCCAAGATTGGCGACAGATGAGACACGGTTCTATCCAAATTAATAGGAACCATAAAATAGACTCTTTGCTTTTTGCATATGATTTGGTATTAATAGCTCCAACAGATTTACAGTATTCTATACACAATTTTAATATAATTGCAAAAGATACAATATGGAAATCAATAAAAAGAAAACTAAAGTGATGGCCTTTTGTGGGAAATACCCTATACCTAGCAAAATTGTTTTGGATGATGAAATTTTAGAACGAGTAAACGAATTTAATTATTTGGGTTATAATTTAACATTTCAAGATGAAGCTGATATATCAAAGAAAATCACAAACTTTACAAAAACAATGGGGATAATTAACAGTATAATGAAACCATCTTTAGTACAGAACACAAGATTACGCCTTTATAAGGTTCTCGCAAGACCAGTATTAAGATATGGTAGTGAAGCATGGATAATACAAGGAAGAGATGAAAGCCGAATAACAGCAAATGAGATGTGATTTATGCGCTGTACAGCAGGCTACACAAAGTGGGACCATAAAAGAAATGAGGAAATTATGGAAGAGTTAGATGTAGAACCCATTCATCACCATATACAAAACTACGAGAACAACTGGAAACTCCATCTTCAACAAATGCCATCTCATAGAATTCCAAAAGCCATACTTCGCTACTTCCCTCAAGGCAAAAGATCTCTGGGACGTCCAAAAAAGCGCTGGATGGAAAATTCATCTTTGAGGCTGTAACAGGCCACACGGCCTAATTCTTGCATGGATGATGATGATATATATTTTAGATATTTAATGGGGAACGCCATAGCATAAGGCAGTGCATTGTAAACCAGAAAAATTGGAGGTTTCACTCTCATTGAGATGAGAATTTTTCAACTCTCCTAACCTTAAAGTACCTCCATGCCTTCAAGTCGACTCAGCCTTTAACGGAAATGAGTGCATGGTGCTAACTGTGGGTTTACTCGGTTTTTTCGCTGCGCTCAAAACCCAGCTGACATCAAATGCCAATTTTGTAAAAAGACATAAGACTTAACCTCCTTCTACCACACACGCACGTGAACTCACACAAAAAATTATGTGAAAAGAAAAATTAATTTGAACTCGAGACCTCTAAATTTTGATTTCCAAATGTCAAAAGTTTATTATATAATAATAAAAATGTATGAAGATGTACTGAAAATTTGTCTGAACTTTTACAGGTTACATCAGATGCTATGAAGGATGAAATTGATAACATAGATATTAAAGATGAGCTTATTGAGAATTTGGTAAGTTTACTATATAATATTTAATTTTAGGAAGTGATATTTTGAGGTTATTTTAATTATATTATTTTTAGTCTGATCATCTTACCTCAATATTAATGTTGATTTGTTCTTGGACATGTTTCAAAACAATTCTGTTTTATCGTCAGCTTGTCCAGACTGGTTTGATTTATGTTGCACACCCTGGATGTCGATGTCAGCTCCATCCTGTGTTGGCCAAAGAACCTCCAAACAAGGTCACATTCCGTCGGTATTTCAAAATTCATAACTCTGTTTTTGTTCTTCTGAATATAGATTTTTTCCCAAATAGTGAGCTCTTTTGTATTTTCTAACTGTTTTAATAATTTAGTGTCTGAATTTATGTTATGTTTTTCAGACCAAACATGAGCAGCAACTGCAGATTTTTCTATTTCCCCATTTTTAATATTTCTTATGTGTTCTTTGGTTCTAATTTTTAGGTTTCTTTTTGTTTTTCCTATGTATATCTTTTCACAACCCATGCATTCAATTTTATATATTCCTGACTTTTTATTTTTATCATAAGTAGATTATACAGGGAATGATTGGAAAACATTAGCTCGGAATAGGGATACATGGAGAGCTTATGTCCACATGACCATAGTGTCTGTGTTAGCTAGTACATAATTATGTATGTATTTAATAATTTATTTATTTCTATTTTCCTCATCTCCTATCTATTAGCCTGATATGGTCCCAATTCATCACCTAAGTGGGTTTCCCAAAATTTCATTATTCACTCATACTATAGATAATGCAGACAACTTTATCAAATCTCAATATCAAGAAAATAGATTCATAGATCATAATGTTTATAACATCCTAAATTATATAGAAGAATAATTAAAAGCTAACAAATGATTGGTTTCTATAAAAAATTACAAATAACTACTGTGAAAGCAACTGGTATATCCCGATTTTATAATATTTGACGCTGCTGCTGAGCATGTTTTAAATTCTTTGAGTGTGTATGATATGTAGAATAGTGCTACATTGTGACATATCTGTTATCATAATGTGTTATATTTTCAGATAAACCACACCGAAGAAGGGCATGCTAAAATGTACAGTCCTAATCAGAGATCACAAATGGAAGACATAGACATAAAACATCCATCTGTAAAATATTTTGTTTATAATAAGTCATTTTCTAGTAAGACCAGTCTTAATAGATATTTACATATGCATAGTAATGCAAAACTATTCAAATGTTCTGTTTGTAACAAGTCATTTTCTAACAAATACGCATTTAATACACATTTCCATTTGCATAGCAATGCAAAACTATTCAAATGTATTGTTTGTAATAAGTCATTCTCTCAGAAGGCCTATCTCCATTCTCATTTACTTGTGCATAGTAATGAGAAACTTTTCAAATGTTCTGTTTGTAATAAGTCATTTTCTAAAAAGTCCTACCTTAATACACATTTATTTGTTCATAGTGATGAGAAACTATTCACTTGTTCTATTTGTAATAAGTCGTTTTCTAGAAAGGCCTACCTTTATTCACATATATTTATTCATAGTAATGAGAAACCATTCAACTGTTCTGTTTGTAAGAAGTCATTTTCTACTAAGTCCTATCTTAATGCACATTTACTTATGCATAGTAATAAACAATTTGTTTGCTCTATTTGTAATAAGTCATTTTCTCGAAAGACCTACCTTAATTCACATTTGCTTATCCATAATAATGAGAAACTATTCGACTGTTCTGTTTGTAAGAAGTCATTTTCCACGAAGTCCTATCTTAATTCACATTTACTTGTGCACAGTAATGAGGAAGTATTCAAATGTTCTGTTTGTAATAAGTCATTCTCTCTGAAGTCCACCCTTAAAAAACATTTACTTGTGCATAGTAAAGATAAACCATTCAAATGCTCTATTTGTAATAAGTCATTCTCTCAGAAAGCCCATCTTAATTCACATTTACTTGTACATAGTAATGAGAAACTATTCAAATGTTCTGTTTGTAATAAGTCATTCTGTCGGAAGTCCACCCTTAAAAAACATTTACTTGTGCATAGTAATGAGAAACTATATAGATGTTTTGTTTGTAATAAGTCATTTTCTACAAAGTCCTACCTTAAGACACATTTACTTGTACATAGTAATGAGAAACTATTTGAATGTTCTGTTTGTAAGAAGTCATTTTCTACAAAGTCCTACCTTAAAAGACATTTACTTGTGCATAGTAATGAGAAACTATTTGATTGCTCTGTTTGCAATAAGTCATTTACTCAGAAGTCCAATCTTAATGCACATTTGCTTGTGCATAGTAATGAGAAACACTTCAAGTGTTCTGTTTGTAATAAGTCATTTTCTACAAAGTCCTACCTTAAAACACATTTACTTGTGCATAATAATGACGAACTATTCAAATGTTCTGTTTGTAATAAGTCATTTTCTACAAAGTCCTACCTTAAAACACATTTACTTGTGCATAATAATAACAAACTATTCAAATGTTCTAATTGTAATAAGTCATTTTGTAACAAATCCACACTTAATATCCATTTACTCTTGCACGGTAATGAAAAACTATTCAAATGTTCCATTTGTAATAAATCATTTTCTAATAAGTCCAATCTTAATATACATTTACATGTGCATAGTGATGAGAAACTATTCAAATGTTCAGTTTGTAATAAGTCATTTTCTAGTAAATACAATCTTAATAAACATTTATTTGTGCACAGTAAAGATAAACTATTCAAATGTTCCGTTTGTATTAAGTCATTTTCTAGTAAGATCAATCTTAATACACATTTACTTGTCCATAGGAATGAGGAACTATTCAAATGTTCTGTTTGTAATAAGTCATTTTCTAATAAGTACAATCTTAATACACATTTACTTCTGCATAGTGAGGAATTATTCAAATGTTCCATTTGTAATAAGTCATTTTCTAGTTACTACAATCTTAGTAAACATTTATTTCTGCATAGTAATGAGAAACTATTCAAATGTTCCATTTGTAGTAAGTCATTCTCTCAGGAGTCCAATCTTAATTCACATTTACTTGAGCATAGTAATGAGAAACTATACAAATGTTCCATATGTAATAAGTCATTCTCTCAGGAGTCCAATCTTAATGCACATTTAATTGAGCATGGTAATGAGAAACTATTCAAATGTTCCATATGTAATAAGTCATTCTCTCAGGAGTCCAATCTTAATTCACATTTACTTGAGCATAGTAATGAGAAACTATACAAATGTTCCATATGTAATAAGTCATTCTCTCAGGAGTCCAATCTTAATGCACATTTACTTGAGCATAGTAATGATCGATTATTCAAATGTTCTGTTTGTAATAAATCATTCTCTCAGAAGTCCAATCTTAATGCACATTTACTTGAGCATAGTAATGACAAACTATTTAAATGTTCCATATGTAATAAGTCATTCTCTCAGGAGTCCAATCTTAATGCACATTTACTTGAGCATAGTAATGAGAAACTATTAAAATGTTCTGTTTGTAATAAATCATTCTCTCAGAAGTCCAATCTTAATGCACATTTACTTGAACATAGTAATGAGAAACTATTCAAATGTTCCATATGTAATAAGTCATTCTCTCAGGAGTCCAATCTTAATGCACATTTATTTGAGCATAGTAATGATCAATTATTCAAATGTTCTGTTTGTAATAAATCATTCTCTCAGAAGTCCAATCTTAATACACATATACTTGAGCATAGTAATGGCAAAGTATTCAAATGTTCCATATGTAATAAGTCATTCTCTCAGGAGTCCAATCTTAATGCACATTTACTTGAGCATAGTAAAGAGAAACTACTCAAATGTTCTGTTTGTAATAAATCATTCTCTCAGAAGTCCAATCTTAATGCACATTTACTTGAGCATAGTAATGAGAAACTATTCAAATGTTCTGTTTGTAATAAGTCATTCTCTCAGAAGTCCAATCTTAATGCACATTTACTTGAGCATGGTAATAACAAACTATTCAAATGTTCCATATGTAATAAGTCTTTCTCTCAGGAGTGCAATCTTAATGCACATTTATTTGAGCATAGTAATGAGAAACTATTCAAATGCTCCATTTGTAATAAGTCATTCTCTCAGGAGTCCAATCTTAATGCACATTTACTTGAGCATAGTAATGAGAAACTATTCAAATGTTCGGTTTGTAATAAATCATTCTCTCAGAAGTCCAATCTTAATGCACATTTACTTGAACATAGTAATGAGAAACTATTCAAATGTTCCATATGTAATAAGTCATTCTCTCAGGAGTCCAATCTTAATGCACATTTACTTGAGCATAGTAATGAGAAACTATTCAAATGTTCTGTTTGTAATAAATCATTCTCTCAGAAGACCAATCTTAATACACATATACTTGAGCATAGTAATGACAAAGTATTCAAATGTTCCATGTGTAATAAGTCATTCGCTCAGGAGTCCAATCTTAATGCACATTTACTTGAGGATAGTAATGAGAAACTATTCAAATGTTCTGTTTGTAATAAATCATTCTCTCAGAAGTCCAATCTTAATGCACATTTACTTGAACATAGTAATGAGAAACTATTCAAATGTTCCATATGTAATAAGTCATTCTCTCAGGAGTCCAATCTTAATGCACATTTATTTGAGCATAGTAATGATCAATTATTCAAATGTTCTGTTTGTAATAAATCATTCTCTCAGAAGTCCAATCTTAATAGACATATACTTGAGCATAGTAATGACAAAGTATTCAAATGCTCCATTTGTAATAAGTCATTCTCTGAGGAGTCCAATCTTAATGCACATTTACTTGAACATAGTAATGAGAAACTATTCAAATGTTCTGTTTGTAATAAATCATTCTCTCAGAAGTCCAATCTTAATGCACATTTACTTGAACATAGTAATGAGAAACTATTCAAATGTTCCATATGTAATAAGTCATTCTCTCAGGAGTCCAATCTTAATGCACATTTACTTGAGCATAGTAATGAGAAACTATTCAAATGTACTGTTTGTAATAAATCATTCTCTCAGAAGACCAATCTTAATACACATATACTTGAGCATAGTAATGACAAAGTATTCAAATGTTCCATATGTAATAAGTCATTCGCTCAGGAGTCCAATCTTAATGCACATTTACTTGAGTATAGTAATGAGAAACTATTCAAATGTTCTGTTTGTAATAAATCATTCTCTCAGAAGTCCAATCTTAATGCACATTTACTTGAACATAGTAATGAGAAACTATTCAAATGTTCCATATGTAATAAGTCATTCTCTCAGGAGTCCAATCTTAATGCACATTTACTTGAGCATAGTAATGAGAAACTATTCAAATGTACTGTTTGTAATAAATCATTCTCTCAGAAGACCAATCTTAATACACATATACTTGAGCATAGTAATGACAAAGTATTCACATGTTCCATATGTAATAAGTCATTCTCTCAGAAGTCCAATCTTAATGCACATTTACTTGAACATAGTAATGAGAAACTATTCAAATGTTCCATATGTAATAAGTCATTCTCTCAGGAGTCCAATCTTAATGCACATTTACTTGAGCATAGTAATGAGAAACTATTCAAATGTACTGTTTGTAATAAATCATTCTCTCAGAAGACCAATCTTAATACACATATACTTGAGCATAGTAATGACAAAGTATTCACATGTTCCATATGTAATAAGTCATTCGCTCAGGAGTCCAATCTTAATGCACATTTACTTGAGCATAGTAATGAGAAACTATTCAAATGTTCTGTTTGTAATAAATCATTCTCTCAGAAGTCCAATCTTAATGCACATTTACTTGAACATAGTAATGAGAAACTATTCAAATGTTCCATATGTAATAAGTCATTCTCTCAGGAGTCCAATCTTAATGCACATTTATTTGAGCATGGTAATGAACAATTATTCAAATGTTCTGTTTGTAATAAATCATTCTCTCAGAAGTCCAATCTTAATACACATATACTTGAGCATAGTAATGACAAAGTATTCAAATGTTCCATATGTAATAAGTCATTCGCTCAGGAGTCCAATCTTAATGCACATTTACTTGAGCATAGTAATGAGAAACTATTCAAATGTTACGTTTGTAATAAGTTGTTTTGTCACAAGGTCAATCTTAATACACATTTACTTTTGTATCATAATGAGGAACTATTCAAATGTTCTGTTTGTATTAAGTCGTTCTCTCAGAAGAACAATATTAATACACATTTACTTGTGCATGGTAGTGAGAAACTATTCAAATGTTACATCTGTAATAAATTGTTTTCTCACAAGCCCAATCTTAATGCACATTTACTTGCGCATAGAAATGAGAAAGTATTCAAGTGTTACGTTTGTAATAAATTGTTTTCTCACAAGCCTCATCTTAATACACCATTACTTGCTCATAGTAATGAGAAACTATTCCAATGTTCCATTTGTAATAAGTTGTTTTCTCAGAAGTCCAATCTTAGTACACATTTACTTGTGCATAATGATGAGAAACTATTATGATCCATTTGTAGTAAGTTTTTTTTTCTCAGAAGTTGAATCTTAATAGACATTTACTTGAGCATAGTAATGAGATGCTATTGAAATGATTTCTCTTTGTAATTTCTTATTTTTTTTATGAAGTATGGACTTAATAAACATGAAAAGAGTAAAGTAATCCCACTACAGGCCTCAGGAGGCCCTTGGGGCAGTAGGAGGTTAAGCCTCCCACTATTTTTGGACAATCGGCACTTGATGTCAGCCGGGTTGTCAGCCCTGCGTGACGGCCGCCCTTACCCCCAGAACAAGCGTCTGGTACTCATTTCCGTTAGAGGCTGAGTCGACCCCAGGGCCATTGTGCTGCCAGAAGGTTTGGGTCAGTTTAAAAATCCTGACCCCATCGGGACTTGAACCCTCGACCTTCCGGCTTGTAGCTCAGTGCCTTAATCACTACGCTACGGCGTGCCCCTAATAAACATTTACTAAGACATAATGACTAGGAAATTTGTATTTAGTTGCATTAACTTTTTTAAAAATATAATTTTCATTATTTTATTAGCTTTTTATACAACACTTCAAAAATATATGTATATATATATATATTGGAACCAAACATAACCAGTTACTGTGATTTAATGAATTTTTATAGTGAATTATTTACAACAGTTAAATTATTTTACATTAAGTTGATAGCACTTTGAGCTCCCAGAGAATGGTCCCATCCTTTTTTTATAAATTGTGTTCTGAATTTTTATGAAAGTGTTTAAATAAAACTTTTCAATCTTAATATTTGCCATTTTTTATTACTAATTTTGTTTTGTGGAAAATACTTTGTGGTTTGTACTGATTATCACTTACATGATATGAATTGCATATTGAATACAGATTTCATCTGTATGATGCTGTATCTCCATTTACGAGCATAGGGTTTCAGTAACATCTTTCCACTGGACACTATTACTGGCAACTTAAAAATATTGATGGCAACAGCCTTCAAAATTAATGTCAGTAGGAAGTACATCATCATTTCCTTTCACTCCTAGTTGGAGCATAGGGCTGTAATGAAATTTCTCCATTTACCTCTATCATCTGCGAACCTCTTCACCTCCAACCAAGTTTTTTTTTTCTCCCCATTTCCCATATTTCTCCTTCAACAGTCCTCTTCCAATCATTTTTTGGATTTTCTCTCCCACTTGAACCTCGAGGATTCCAGGCCAGTGAGAATGTCTCAATTCAGTAGCGGTTTTTCAGGTGAAGTGCCGCTTCACCTATATTCTAATTATATAACAGTGCAATTGTTTTATTTTATTATTTATCTTCTTCTGACAAAACAATGTCTATTTTACGTCAGCCTCTTAAGAACTGGTTGCTGATAGTTTACATTGTGTCCACTAGAGTGTTCCTAACTAAAATTTAATGGTTTATATCTTTGACACTTAATAACTTTGATTAAAAATTTTGCCTTCTCACGGTTGCTATGGCAACTGCAACGTCAACCGATATTAAGGATATCCAGACCATAGAGAAATGGTTCTAGACTTAAAATTCTCATTGTGGTGTACGGTTTAGCGAAACACATCTGCACTTAAATTGTATCTGTGTTGAACAATAAGGGTGTTTTGGTTTAGTACTTTGTTTTCAATTGGCACCACAGTATCTGCATTTCAGATTTGCCTTTAGTTTGACTCAATGGTGAGTATTTTTGAAGCCTCATGGCATAGAAAGCCAAATCTCCTGGATTCAACCCCCAGGCTGAGCATATATTTTTCTATTGTTTATTTTTTATCATTTCACTCACCTCATACTTCATAATTTATAGCAGACCCAGGGTTTCTTCACGTAATTCGTGACATTGTCAATGCTGCGTCATGTTCACAACTGACGTCCAACGGCCTTCTATCCTGCAGACTGACCTCCGCGCCATCTGGTGGCCGACCGAAGAATTTCCAAATCAGGCCTCTTTCTTTATAACCGGGTATTTCAAAATTCATAGTTGTATTTTCATTCTTGCATATGTAAATTTTTTCCCAAATTGTGAGTTCCTTCGGTTTTTCCAATTGTTTAAGTAATTTTGTTTTGGTTTCTATTCTATGTTTTTCTGACCAGGCATGTGCAGCTATTGCAGATTTTTCGGTTTCTCCATTTTTAACATTTCTGAGGTGTTCTTTTAATCTTGTATTTAGATTCCTTTTTGTTTTTCCTATGTATATCTTTTCACAATCTTTACAATTAATTTGATAAATTCCCGATTTTTTGCAGTCTTCAATTTTTTCATTTTTGTTGGTTTTTATTAAATTACCTAAGCTGTAATCATTTTTCGGTGCTAATTTAATGTTGAATTTGTTGAAAATTTTTTGAAACTTGTCAAATACGAAAGGATGGTATGTGAACTTCTTGAATTTTTTGCCTATATTTTTATCTGTCTGAAGAGTACTTTCATTGATGACTTTTTGTTCTTTGAATTTATTTATTTTCTTGTGTATCATTTTCTTGTGAAAACCATTATCCTTAGCAATTTGTATGATGTGTTCTTTCTCTTTATTGTAATTTTCTTTGCTCATGGGGACATTCACAAGTCTGTGTGTTAAACTATTAAATACTGCCTGTTTGTGTGAAAAATGGTTAAATCCAGTAGCTTTTATATAATTGTCGATGTGAGTTTCTTTTCTGTAGATTCCAAATTCTATTTTCTTTTTCTCTTCTTTCCTAATCAATTTAAGGTCTAAAAATGGTATTTCATGATTATTTTCTATTTCCATTGTAAATTTGATTGTTTTATTTTGAATATTTAACAGTTTAATGGCATCTTCTAATTGTTTCTCTTTTACTATATACACAAGAAAATAAATAAATTCAAAGAACAAAAAGTCATCAATGAAAGTACTCTTCAGACAGATAAAAATATAGGCAAAAAATTCAAGAAGTTCACATACCATCCTTTCGTATTTGACAAGTTTCAAAAAATTTTCAACAAATTCAACATTAAATTAGCACCGAAAAATGATTACAGCTTAGGTAATTTAATAAAAACCAACAAAATGAAAAAATTGAAGACTGCAAAAAATCGGGAATTTATCAAATTAATTGTAAAGATTGTGAAAAGATATACATAGGAAAAAAAAAAAGGAATCTAAATACAAGATTAAAAGAACACCTCAGAAATGTTAAAAATGGAGAAACCGAAAAATCTGCAATAGCTGCACATGCCTGGTCAGAAAAACATAGAATAGAAACCAAAACAAAATTACTTAAACAATTGGAAAAACCGAAGGAACTCACAATTTGGGAAAAAATTTACATATGCAAGAATGAAAATACAACTATGAATTTTGAAATACCCGGTTATAAAGAAAGAGGCCTGATTTGGAAATTCTTCGGTCGGCCACCAGATGGCGCGGAGGTCAGTCTGCAGGATAGAAGGCCGTTGGACGTCAGTTGTGAACATGACGCAGCATTGACAATGTCACGAATTACGTGAAGAAACCCTGGGTCTGCTATAAATTATGAAGTATGAGGTGAGTGAAATGATAAAAAATAAACAATATTAAAGAACCTCATAGTGTTATTTCCTATCTACATAACTTAATATATTTTTCTCTTCAAATATAATTTGTACCTAAATTACTTTGATTTCTTAAAACACAAATACCTTATCACTTCTCATTCCACCAGGCTCATTCAATGGTATTGCCAAGTCATATAATCTTCATTTAAAAAATTCTTGGTTTGAACAATACTCATGGTTATGCAGTCGTGTGACATTACAAAATCTCTTCTGTTGACCATGTGTTTTGTTTAGTAATAAATTTGGTGTCTTGGAATAAAGAAGGGTTTTGTGACTTTCAAAATGTGAAGCATGCTTTAAATAAGCATGATGATTCTGAGGAGCATTTGAAGTGACATTTGCAGTTGAAAACTTTCGAAAAAAATTGCAATACAATCGCAGATGCTCTAAGGGAAAATGCAAGACTGTGTACTCTTCGATTTAATGAATGTGTTTCTTTGAATCGACAAAATCATGAGGCTAGTCATAATTTTTATATCCACAAGCCACCACTGTTTCAATTGCAGTTTGATGTTTATGCAGAGTATGTCCAATCCTATGCTATTTTCTTTCCTTTAATTGTTTTTCGATATGTGGATGCTGAGTTTTGCACCATAGTTCTTGGTTTGAGATTATATCAGGCCATCTCACATTCAATATCCAATGTAAACACCTGAAGCAAGTTAATTATTTCTTTGGTCATCTTCCATGTTTCACATCCATAAAATAAAAACTGATTTTACATATGTGTTAAATTGTTGGATCTTATTTTAATATAATAAATTTGGTAATTTTTAACATTGAGGTTTTATTGATAAGAATCAAATGAATCGTGAATTCTTCTTACCTCATACTTCTATGTTTTCTCACAGCACTGCAGTATTGGCGACCATCATCAGCTGTTTTCACGACTGTCAATTTTTTCTTTTGCCAGTAATTATACAAACTGCTGTTCTTTTGAATGAATCATTTTCTAAACTGCCATCTGGTGTATTTTTGAAGAACTTTGTAATCAAACTTGGTTCGTCCAGAATTTCAAGGTTCATGGTTCTAGTATTTTTTTTTTAATATATATCTTTCCCAAACTGTTAAATCCATAGGTTTAGATAGATGTTTCAAAAGTTTTACTTCTTTTTCAATTCTATGATTCTCTAATTCTCTAATAAACTATGTGCTGCTATAGCTGATTTTCCAATTTCTCCATTCTTTATGTTTCTAAAGTGTTTTTTCTTTTACGAGTTTCCAAGTTGCTTTTTGTTTTTCCTATATATATATTCTGTTGCAATCTTTGCAATCAATTTGATAAATTCCAGATTTTTTGTTGTCTGGGGTGTTAACTTTATTATTAGTTAACAGAATATTACCCAGGCTGAATTTGTTAATTGGAGCCAATGTTATATTAAATTTTTTTGAAATTTATTATGAACTTCAGGATGGTAAGTAAATTTCTTTAATTTTTCATCTTTCGTGGAATCATGTTGTAGGGTGGTGTATTCCTTTAACCTTTTCTGTTGTTTAAATTTCTTTATTATGTCTTCATCAAAATCATTTATTTTAGCAACATGTACAATATGATTATATTCATTATCAAAATTTTCTACATTAAGTGGAATATTTATCTATCTGTGTAATAGACTATTGAAAATTGCATGTTTATGTGACACATGATTAAAACCTGAAGATTTTATGTAGTTGTCCGTATGTGTGTCTTTTCTATAAATATTAAATTCAATTCTTTGCTGTTGTTCATTTCTTATTAAGTATAAGTCTAAAAATGGGTTCTTGTTCAGTTTCAATAGTGAATTTCACTGACTCATCTTGAAGATGAAGCAATTTCAATGCATCTTGAACGTATTTTGCATCA
Organism: Diploptera punctata; assembly: GCA_030220185.1. NCBI lineage: Eukaryota > Metazoa > Arthropoda > Insecta > Blattodea > Blaberidae > Diploptera > Diploptera punctata. Next base: position 89,616 of record JASPKZ010002324.1, read on the forward strand.
ATTACAGCGATAGATCTTTGTTTTGGTAGAAATGTTTTTATTCTTCCACTCTGTGTACATCAGATTAAATGCTCCGTTTGCTTTTTTAATATGAATCTGGACATATTCTAATGCACCTCCGTCTGTAGTAATTGTAATTATACCTTATGTAAAAGCTTGTACTTCTTTTATTTCTTGTTAATGCAGAAATATGTTTTAAATTTGAATTTTGTTATCTTAGCTCTACAATAGCCATTATACCTGTAATATTATTGTTGGTTTACATAATATGATTATTAACTCCTGCGTAAAAGTTGTTTGAAAAGAGTGAAAATATCTGTTTCTTTGTCCAACTTAGGAAACAAATACTGGGAAACATGAGAGAAGAGGTGCTGATTAACAATAGGAGAAATTTTTTTTTATTAACTTTGTACTGGCATTAATTTGTGAAGGCAGCTGACAGTAACAGTGTCTGATGGAAATTCGTAGTGCCCTATGCCTATCATGTTTATTTTAATAATCTCAGGCCTCAAAATATATGTGATGAATTAGCGGCTTTTTCTATGTATTTTCAGAAACTTTTCTTGTCCCAATTTGTATCTTAAAATCTATCTGCCACTAATACCAAATATTTGCTCATTTTGTACATGATGGGACAATCTTTCGTTGCTTAAAAGTTGCAAATTGCATATTATGACATCCATATGTGTAACTTATAAAAAATATTGTTGTAATTACTATTAAAATGTATTCATCACATCTTTAAAATGTTTAATTTTGTTGTTATCTCATGTACAAGTTATTTGGAACTTTACTTTTTTTTTCAGGATTGTTTCTGTTATTTACACAGGTATCCTCAACCAAAATATACATTTTTTTTTTTTCCTTCCACACTTACCCATCTTATGTGTCTGCTTTCATCATATTTCTCTTCTTCATCTTTTCTTATATTCCCTTTATCCACGTTGGCTTTGGTCTAGTAGGTTTCCCTTTTCCACGAGGTATCCATTTCAATACTTATTTGTTTATAACAATTAAATTAATCGTGATTATTTCATACCTCATACTTCTATATTTCTTTAAATACGGCACTGCAGTATCGGCAATTTCTTATCACCATCATCAGCTGTTTTCACGATTGTCAATTTTTTTTCTTTTGTTGATAATTATCCAAACTGCCATCTGATGTTCTTTTAAAGAATTATTTTCTAAACTGCCATCTGGTGTTCATTTTAATTAATTATTTTCTAAACCGCCATCTGTTGTATTTTTGAAGAACTTTGTAATCAAGCTAGGTTCATCTGGAATTTTGAAGTTCATGGTTCTAGTATGGTTTTTTTTAATATATATTTTTTCCCAAACTGTTAAATTTAAAGGTTTAGATAGATGTTTCAAAAGTTTTGCTTCTTTTTCAATCCTATGATGCTCTAATAAACTATGTGCTGCTATAGCTGATTTTTCCAATTTCTCCATTCTTTATGTTTCTGAAGTGTTCTTTTTTTACGAGTTTCCAAGTTCCTTTTTGTTTTTCCTATATATATATCCTGTTGCAATATTTGCAATCAATTTGATAAATTCCAGATTTTTTTGTTGTCTGGGGTGTTAAATTTATTATTAGTTAACAGAAGATTACCCAGGCTAAATTTGTTAATTGGAGCCAATGTTATATTAAATTTTTTGAAACTCATTATGAACTTCAGGATGGTATTTTTTTTTAATTTTACATCATTTTGGAATCTTGTTGTAAGGTGGTGTAATCCTGTAACCTTTTCTGTTGTTTAAATTTCTTTAATTTATTTTTTTATTTTGTCTTCATTAAAACCTTTGTTTGTTTCTGTGTCCCTTCTTCTCATATGTCCATACCATCTTAGTTGGCTTTCTTTACTCTTTTGTACAATATCCTTTCCTGTATTTCAAGTCCACGATCGAGATGTTTCTACATGGAACCCTCTCATCTTCGATGTTTCGCGAACGGGGGAATAGATGTTCATAGAAATCTCTGGCTTATTAGCCGAGAAAATCCTCCAATGCGAGGTTTCTCTCGCCGGCCTGCGCATTTTAAACGACACTACTACAATGCGGCATAATATATAAACCCCACTATATAATATATATATATAACAAACTTCATTTGTAATCAAGATAAAATTCATCAGAAGAAGGTACAAAGTACTGAAACAGCTGTTATGAATTTGTATTTTAATAAATATGAAAATCATATAAAACTTTTAAGTTTTATTTAATTAATATGTAAATTAATTATTTGATTGATATTATCATATGGTAAGATAGTAAAAAAGCAGTAATTTTGAACACACCCTTTTTTTTGTTAGGAACATGATTTTGTTGGCAAAATATATGAAATTTATTTAAAGTAAATTAAATATGCAGTAAAATCCAACTGATTGTGATAGGCCATTGAAGAGACTGGCATTTGAATTCTGAGACAGAATGGGCTATTGATGGCCTAAATCATTGAATGTGCAATGATATACATGTACATTCTCCCATTGTTTTTACATGCTTGTTTGTATATTATAGTCCCGCGCCATAGCCGAGTGGTTAAGGCAAGAAGCCTTGGCGCAGAGCTGCGGTACTTGTGCTGGTTCGAGTCCCCATGGGGGAAGAGATTTTCTCATGGAATTTCGGCCAGTAAGGGACCAGTGCCCACCCAGCATCGTGAGGCATTTGGGTAGCTACAATAAGTAGTGACTCCAGTTTGAGAAAACCAGCTATAACGGCTTGGGGACCTGACATGTCACACCTACATTGGGGTATGATCGTCTACTTCTGTGATTAACACATGTGGATGTGAGGCTAGTAGGCCTGTTGCGCTTGAAGGGGCTTGTATATTATTATTAGTAATATATATATTTTTTTGCAAATCATCTCAATGCATTAATTCTTCATATAATTTCCCTCCATTCGTCTCTATTATAACACAGTTCTTCCTCTATTTCCCAGTCCTTCAACGTTTCTCTAATCCCTTGGATCCTCATGAGATTTGGTCGTCCTTTCCTTCTCCTTCCTGATGGTGTCCATTCCATTTTTTTTTTTTTGTAATCTTTTATCCTCCATTTGCTTAAAATGTCCGTACTATTTTAGTTGTTTTTCTTGGATAAATTCTAAAATCGAGTTTTGTACATCATGTTCTCCTTTATAACATCATTTCTAATTATTAAAACATTTTGTCTGTTCGTTCTTACCTCTTATAGTTGTTTTTTGTCAAACATATGTTTCAAGGCTTCTTAGCCCCATCGTCAACGATAACTGTAATCATTGATGATGGGGCTAAGAAGCCTTGAAACATGCCTATGTTCAACAAAAACAACTATAAGAGATAAGAATGAACAGACAAAATATTTTAATTATTAAACAAACCTCTTAATGTTACTTCCTGTTGTATTTTTAAATCATTTCTAATTTTCTCTCACCTTGATGTCCTAGCAGATCTTCTCCAATAGTCAATTTCTGCTACCATTATTTTTCTTTTCATCTGATAATTTATAGTCCAAACTTTCTTCATAATTACTGTAATTCTCTACTATTTATTAATTTTGTTCGTATGTCTAAAATAAATATTAAATGATATCTCTATTATTTGAACCTTTTCTTGAGAATCAGGGTCATCCTTTCTTTAATTCTAAGAAAATGTTAAGCAAATAATAATGTTATTTATAAAAAGAATTTGAAAAGAAATAAATTTACATGAATACTATAAAAGAATTAATTGAATTATAAACTATTATTCCAGTTTTCTAAGACTAATCAACTGTTTTTCTGATGTTGGGAATATATTCCTTGTATTGGGTAAAAACGTAAGTTAAGGGTCTTGGGGATTGAGAAGATGAAATTCTATGATTTTATACTGTGTATTTATAACACGAGATTTTATTTAATAATCCATCCATAGTAATTCTGCCCGAAGGCAGGTCCTTCACTGCAATCAAAGCATTTTCATGCTATGCTTGCAGCTTTACTAGGGAATTGTGTAGGTGTGGTAGCTTCCCGTTGCTTTCCACACCGGTGAAGGATGATGATAATGATAGTATTATTTAATAATAATAATCAAATTTTACAGTTTGCCTCATACTTTTGTAAAACTGAGGACCGGTTTTCGAAAGAAATTTCTCTTTCAAAACTCGTCCTGAGTTTTTCAATAACATGAGGAGACCTTTAAAATCTGATTAATTATTATTATTCTAGGAATTATTTTAAATGTATTATAAACACCGAAAATGACGACTTAGCCACCGAGGTCAACATTGATTAATTAGAACCTTGTTTCGACGCAGCATGCTACAAACAGAGAACCAAAATTGTCAAAGCGCTACATCAAGCAAAAAAATCGACGAACAAGAACCAGGATCTAGAGTATTATGCGGAGTGCAGAAGAAAATTCAAGCAGCCCCGTAGGCAAAAACACATCGAGAAAATCGGCACTCAAAAGAAGGGATACAACGCATGTGCCATGTATACAGTCATGGTAACCACATTTCCAGTCAATTTTAAATCAAGAAAATAAAGATCAAGCTTATGACAAAATGAAACACCACAACGCACGAAGTCCTCAGGACGATAGACAAGCTCAAGAATAACAGCGGCTGGACCTGACGGAATTTTCAAAGAATCGACAGCAGAACTAAAAACGACATGGGTCGAGCTGTTAAATGTTTGGAACTAGGAGAAATTCCAAATGCATGGAGACAGGCCACAATAAAGGTGCTTTACAAAGGAAAACGATCCTAACTCGTACAGAGGGGTCGCCCTAGAAAACAACCCAAATGAACTATTTACGAACATCCTGAACACACGAATAATAAATTAGACAGACCAACAGTTCGGATTTAGAAAAAGCCGCCCCACTGTACAAGCAATAGACAGCCTACTTAAAGACATACAAGAAGCACTGAATAGACCGATGCAGAAGTTCTATGCTGTATTCGTAGATTACTGCAAAGCTTTTGACAATGTAGACAGGAAACTACTGATCCCCAAGTTAAGAAACATGAATGAAGTGGACGAACATACCCTAACACATATCCATAACATACTAGCTCAAAATTGCTTAAAGATAGACGATACAGATCGGCAATCAAAGGAAGTCATTCAAACCAGAGGAGTCCTTCAAGGGGACCCTTTAAGCCCTCTTCAATGTGATGATAGCAGATGTAACCCTGATATGCTGCCCATCAATAAAAATGTGTATGTACACCGACGATATGGTACTCGGAGCGACAGGTAAGGAAGAACTGCAAGAAATAATATCCCATGGGCAAAAAAAATGGCTTCGATATAAACCTATCAAAAACTGTAAAGATTGTATTGAGAAAGGGTGGTCGACTGGTAGATAGCGAACACATACAACTCCAGGGCAACCTGGTGCAAATCACAAACGCCTTTAAATATCTAGGAGTAACACTCCAAACAACAGCCAAATCCATTAGAATTCATACGAGAGAGAGAGAGAGCCGCACATAGCTGCTGTAGTTGTCATGTACGACATAGAAATCATCACACAGCTGTCACTTGCAACTGCCATGAAACTTTTTGAGGCCAAAATACTTCTCATCTCAACATATGGAATAGAAATCAAATGGACTGGCCTCAGCTACTGAGATTGAAACACCTTAGAAAAAGTGGAAGCAAGGTCCCTAAAAGCAGCTATAGGGATCTCCAAATTTGCTCCATCTAGACTTGCATATGAGTTAGCACGGGAAACTTTCCTTGTGGAAGATCTATGCATAAAGTTCCTGCTATCAGCTACTAAACAGGAAACTACATTGAAGGAGATAAGGCAAAAGAAATACCGAACGATTTTTACACAACAGATGCAATGATTAATCGAGACTAGACTGGACCAAACAACAAGATACGCAGTGCAGTAACAAGACTGGCAGTGCATGGATATCACCACAAGCCCTGCAGAATTTCAAACTATCATCCGTCATTGGACTGCGTGTGTAAGCTCTGTGATATAGACCGTGTGCAAGATACTATTTCAATGTCTGTTTAAAGAGAACAAAATCGTTGCTGGCATACAGCAGAGACCTAATCTAATGCACATTTGTGCGCGCTTCTTCCTATTATTATTATACTTTCGTGGATAGATGGCGCAAATTGTTTTGTCGATAATACATTATGCTCTATAATCCGTTTTTTCTGCCAATGCTTGTCTCATCACTGAATAAAATTGTTGTCGATCATCTCTTTTCCCTACGTCTATTGGGTTAATCGCTGACAAAATCAATTAGTGAATATAACAAAGAGTGAATACTGGAATACAAGTGTTCAATGAAAAATACATAAAATTTGGAAACTAGTGCTCTTCTGACTGCTACTTTGTATTATTATTATTATTATTATTATTATTATTATTATTATTATTATTATTATTATTATTACAATACTCTTTGGTATTCGTAGAGAACCGTAGAGAACTCTGTGGTCAGGGATCTATGCTCTGTGGTATTAAATTGAGCTCGGTCATAGATCATAGAGAACCGATCGTCATAGATCAAAAGTAATCCCTGGCTCGGTTCTCTACGCTGAAGAGGTTATAAGATTGACTTGTCATTGTAGTTATTATAAGCCATTTAGTTTTCTTCTAAATATTTCATTTGTAGTGCTGCTGTAAGTAACAGATATTATGTCTATGTAGTTTAATTTGTCTAAATGTATTTCACCTTTCCATTTGTTTTTAAATATACACTAATAAGTCGTATTACGTAAGAAATGACATTTATCTTTACTTTCAATCTAGAATACACAAAATAATTCTGTCAATTGTAGCTATTAAGATAAAATACGGTTTCCTATTACATATTATGGTGTATCCATATTTTTGTAGTGCTGTTGGACTGTAACGTCCTTGAGCAGATTATTACCACTGGTGTTGAGGTTACTGTTGTATGTACGTCATCTTCCATATGTTGAGGGGACTGGTGAACGACACAGAATGAAAACAGTATTAACCTATGTGAACTCCGTTAACTCATCCTGCATTCACAGTGTTCTTTTTCATATTTTGGTGATTCTATGTCACGATTACACCTATATGAACTCGAATAAAAATGGAATAAAAACACAATTTGTTGCAATATGCAAATGATTACCTGAGAGAAATGTATATATAACTATTTTCCAAATGTTGAGAAATGCCTTAAAATGAAGTGAGAATTGACCTCAAAGTAACCTAAAATCACCATATTTACAATGTAAATATATATTAGCCATTGCCCAGACAGTGTAGCCAACTTATCACAAAAACCTGCTAATGAACAGGTGAATGCTAAATTATGTACACCAGCTGCCCATTTTCTCACCCTAACTTGCACGAACTAAAACTAACTTTCTCATTTTCTCATGCTCACTTGCCCACTAATGTAGGTGGACTTCTGGGATAGAATCCCGGATATGCTTTCCTTCGGGTCGCACGAAAATTTTTCTAAATTCTATAGAATTGCAGTGCGCATGCGCTAGAGCTCCAATTATCCCAGGTAGATAAATGCAACCTCCAGCAGTTGGCGGTATATATATGTGAAATCAGTATGACCAACATTGACACAAAATTCCCAGAATTTGTCTAAAAATGTATAATTTATTTTACGTATCAAATCACTTTTAAAAAGCAAGGAACCTAAAAGCTAACCAAACCTAAATCAATTACTGTAACACAAATCAATTACTCTAACGTAGGTGAAATCCAGGGAGAATCACATTTAAAAAGCAAGTTTGGGTTGTTGATGGTGGCAACACTGGAACAACATAGGAAGTGGAGGGAAAATAACAAAGAGTAGGAAGTAAGCAATGTAGCACGACCGTGTTTTATGCAAATATATAAATATGAAAAAAAACTCGTTGCAACATTGGAAGATGTTTAAAATGTGTTTCAAAGTGTTGCAAAATGTTTTAAACGTGTTTAAAAGTGTTTAGTGCATCAGTGGAATAAGATATTAAATTGAAAAATTTTTGCGACCTGAAGGAAAGCACAGCCAGAATCCCTAAAGGGATGTGAGAAAACATGCTGGCAATTGGCTCTAGCAGTAATGTTTGTTAGCACATTGACCAACATGACGCTAGCAGTCACTTGTTCTCCAATTGAATATTCACAGGTAGCATGGAATAGCTAAAATATATGTTGATTTTTTCAAAAAAATGAAATGCCGGAAAAACTGCACTTAAACTAGCGTGAAATATTTTCAAAGTCCTGTAGAACAATAGTGCGCATGCGCCAGAGTTTATAGAGCCAGTGATAACCCACAATCGATTATCATCCTCGATTACTATCCGTCGCTATGAAATTTAAATGACCAATATTTGTAATAAATTCCCAAATTTTATGTTAAAAAATATATTAAAATTACCAAACGTTTATTAAATGGGTGTACACTTACTTATCGCTCCCTAACGCTGATCCAACCAGCAATAACCCAAAAAATAGTGATTGAAAAATCATAGACTAAGTAATATACTCTGTGGAGAAAATAGCAGTTAGCATCACAATATTGTCTAACAGTGTCATAATATTGTGATTTGCATATTTAAATAAATATTTTAAAATTGTCTAATAATGTTACAAAAATTGTTTGAAAAAGTTTAAAATATTGAATAATGTTAGTAAATACAGAAGAAGAGCTACAGTTTACAACAATATAACTGAAAAATCAAGCGCTAGTAGAAGTGCAGTTGAGCCGAAATGCCTTAAAATGAAGTTGAGCTGAAAGTAACCTAAAATCACCATACTTACAATGAAAAATATGTATTGGTCATTGCTCAAACAGAGTAGCCAACTTACCACGAAAGTATACTAACAAACAAGTGAATGCTAAACAAATCTTAAGATGATGTTTCCATTAAGCGCAGTGAAAAATGTTTCAAAGTCCCAAGGCAGAAACCACGCGCATGCACCAACAGGGTTTTATTTTCAAATTATTTCCAAACATTTATAATAAATTTTACATTTTTTCTAATGATTATTTCAATATATTTTTCTATGATATTTATCTATGTACGTAACATGAAGTTGGCAACCATATTGATTTTAACATGTTCCAGTGCAGCCAACATAGAGTATGTACTTCAGAACTTACTATTTATTTTTGGGTGTTGTATTCATTCACAAATTAGAGTGCTTCAATTACTTTAGGTTAGCTTTTCTTCTTCTTCGGCTTTCCCCCATTTATAGGTTTGCCGTCTTCAGTTTCCATTTATCTCTATCATTCCAATCTCTCTCTTCCAAATTCCTATCATCCAATATAGTTCTGTTGTAGGTTTTCCACTTCCATTTTGCTCTGCCACATTTATCTCTTTAATATTCAAACTAGGAACATTCCATGTGCCAATAGCAAAGGTCCGTTTTCATAGCTTAAGTCTGTCATATTTAAATCCATCCAGCTGACATATTTTACTGAAGTACGTAACGATATACTTTTTTCCAGGGCCAGGTTGCCAGCCTGATGCCTAACACCCCAGACACAGAGGACCTGGGTTTTTTTTGGTCTCTTAGCTGACAGGTCTCAGTTTTAAGGCGCTGAGAACCTCACCTTTCGTCCCATCCTGTTAGCTACAGTCTATTACGACTGCAGTCAGGGAGCACGACGAGAACGTAGGATTAGGACTTGCTGGCAGAGCTGCTAGAAAAGTCACAGTGGCATTACTCGAGATTTATTAAGGTATACGTAGTCGGCATCTGTACCCTTCGCGAGGCCGTACCAACCATTTGCTCCCCTAGGTTAGCTTTTAAGTTCATTAAATATCGTGTGTGTTGGCTGCATCGGTGATTCCATAGTGTAAACAGCTTTGCATTTGTTGGCGCGTGAGACTTGGAAAAATTTCTGACTGCGTTTAATGGAAACTTTATCCCCAATCTTCTAACTTGGACATTTTTTCACCCAAACTTATTCACTAATGTAGGTGGACTCCTGGCATAGAATCCATTTGTATGTGAATAAACATGTTGGCAAGATGACACTGTTCTCCGATTGAATATTCATAGCTGAAAACTTAGCGTATAACAGCCCGTATACTTGCTAGCTCTTAACCAATCTTGTTGAGTTATTTCAGATAAAATGTTTATGTCAATTATTTAAGTTTCCTTAAATTAATGGACAACGTATTTTTTAATGTAATTTTTAATGTTTTTTTGCCGAACTTTACAATAATTTGCCTTATGCTTTTCCGTGCAACATTCTTATGACACTTTTGCCATTTCGTAGTATTTTAAATATTTTGCAATGTTTCTTATATATGATTAGAATAATAAACGAATGGAGGAAAACACAACAGGGATATATACCCATCAATAGGAACCTCAAACTTGATGCTATTCTTTTTGCAGATGATTTAGCGCTTCTGGCACTTTCCGAAAACGATTTGCAACAATCAATGCATAATTTACAAAAAATAGGTGCCAAATTTAATATGGAAATATTAATTAACAAAACTAAAATTATGGCATGTCATGGGAAGGACCCCATACAAAGTAAAATCTGTCTCCAGAATAAAACTTTACAGAGATCTAATCAATTTAAATATCTTGGATATTATCTCTCTATCTGGGATGAAAAGGATATCCCTGAAAAAATTACTAGTTATAATAAAAGTTTGGGAATTATTAATCAAGTTATGAAACCATCCCTTGTACAAAAAACACCAGATTACGTTTATATAACACTTTGGCTAGACCAGTGTTGACCTATGGTAGTGAAGCATGGACACTAAAAAGACAACATGAAAGCAGAATAACGGCTTGTGAAATGAGATTCATGCGCAGAACAGCGGGTTACACCAGATGGGATCGGAAAAGGAACACCGATATCTTAAAAGAATTGAAGACTACGCCAAATTAGAAACACCATCTTGAAAGAATGAGTTCAAATCGGATCCCCAAAGCTGTTTATAATTATATACCAAGAGGACGAAGATCTCTGGGCTGTCCTATGAAACGCTGGAGGGAAAATTTTCTATAGGATCGTAACAGGCCTTGGCCTAATACTTGGAAGTAAGAAGGAGCAATGTTTCTTAAATTATTTCTTACAATCATTAAATATTTATCTATATAATGGAAATTGTGGTTTTTATCTGTCAACTTTTTTGTTTGCTTATGAAATTTCTGCTAAACGGCAGGACATGTGTATAAAATTGGTATGAGCAACATTTGCAATTTTTAGGATAGATTTATGTGAAATTTGAATTTAGTTTCCACTATTTTTGTAATTTTTCTCCCTAACAATTATATATATATATATGTTATAATTAAATCTTTAACATTGAGCAATGCAAGCTTAATATGGTATACCTCATAATGTTTACTTCCCAACATTAAATAAATATAATTAATATGGTATATTATATATATATATACACCTTAGATCAGTAACTAAATTTAGCTATGGTATTATTAGGTGTGGAAAGCAAAGGGGAGCTACCACACCTATAATTCCCTAGTAAAACTGCAAAGCATAGCATAAAAAATGTTACGAATGCAGTAAAGGACCCGCCCTAGGGCAGAACACTATGGAATAGAATGGTATTATTATTTGAAAAAAAGAGATGGTAATCTGTCCATTTTGTTTTTTAATTAAAACCTAACCTAATTTCAAGAAGAGAAAACATTAGGAACTCGGTTATAAGGGAGAAAATGAAGATTGAAGACACTATTTTAGATTATATTAAAACTCAGCAATTAGGATGGTACGGACATGTCCAGCAAATGGAAGAGGATCGACTCCCAAAATCAGTTTTGGAATGGAAACCTGAGGGAAGACGAGGCAGAGGTAGACTAAAACCTCCTTGAGTCAGAGAATATGTTTATACATAACAATGTTAATTATACAATCTAGATATATATCTAAGAAAATAAGAATATATAAAACTAACATCTAAAACCAGGAGATTGGATAGACGGACAAAATTGGTTGTTAGGACTGGAAGTAAATATCAATAAAACTGGTACTTAAAATTCTGAACATTTTTAAAACCTAATTAAAATTAAGAATTGGCCTTGACCAAAGGAGAATGAGGAATTATATGAAAAAGTGTTGGTCACATAAGTACTTGGGTCCTGGCACGTTTACTAATGTCATATTTATCGACCCTTTTATGCTCCAACATTATTGATCTGAAGTGTTTAAGGGTCGTATGCAAATACATTAGTCTCTACTCAAATTACTTCCAATCACTGGTGAGCTGAGATCGAATTAACGGCCGCCTTACCGGTCATGCATGAATGTTGACATTTTCGTAATATTGGCAACGAATTACCCAGAATTCTCAGCGATAAAACCACTTCCATTATTTTCGTCTGCTATAGAGGAATGCATTTATGCTTGCGTCCGCAAATAATACCGTATACAAACACGTCTGCAGCGCGCAATATTACGCCGATTCTCCTGTTCTTCCAGTTGAATTCTTTGGTAGACTCTATCAAATTCCTCTTCTCCGCGTATACCGAAAACATGATCGAAGTCTTCAAGGTCCGGCATCTTGGATAAGTTTCAAACTACATCGGTTCCCTTCGGGATTTTCACATAAATTTATATCTTGAGTTACGATCTTAAGGTACCTTGTCAGGTAGCTTACAATTATTACCGCGTGAATAGATTTCTGAGTAAGAAAAATGTGTTTGGATAAAACTTTATCAGCAGAGAACGCCTTTTACTGTCTAATGCGTTCAAACATTCGACCCTAAGAGTAAATTAATGAGTCTTTTTTTTTTAACATCATAACTCATATTTTATGTTTCTTCAAACATGGGAACTAGTTTTCGAGAGAAGGATCTCTCTCATTTTCAACCGACATTATGACTACCGGATTTTTATTGGAATCTCCATCAATAACTTTGCCATCTGGTGTTGATTTGATGAACTTTGAGATGAGGTCACATTCATCAGGAATCTCGAAATTCATGGATCTAAATTTGTTCTTCTGAATATATATCTTCCCCCAAATTGTCAATTCTAAAGGTTTTTCCAAATGTTTCAAAAGTAGGGCTTCTTTTTCAATTTTATGATTCTCCAATAAACTATGTGCTGCAATAGCCGATTTTTCAATTTCACCATTTTTTAATATTTTTGAAATGTTCCTTAGCGTGAGTGTTCAAATTTCTTTTTGTTTTTCCTATGTATACTTTATTGCAGTTCTTACAATTAATTTGATAATTTCCGGATTGTTTGCTATCTGGGGTGTTCAATTTCTTATTAGTTATTAATAGATTACCAAGGCTAAATTTATTTATCGGTGCCAATGTAATATTGAATTTCTTAAAAAATTTTGAAATTTGTTATGTATTTCAGGATGATACGTAATTTTCTTAAACTGTTTTCCTTTCTTTGAATCAGATTGCAGGATAGTGTATTCTTTCAATCTTTTTTGTTGTCTGAATTTCTTAAATTTATTTACAATTATTTATTTTCCAAAACCATTTAAATTGGCTATGTTCAAAATGTGATTGTATTCTTTCTTAAAATCTTCTTCATTTAATGGAACATTTAATAATCTATATATCAAACTGTTGAAAATTGCATGTTTATGTGCAATATGATTGAAACCTGAAGACTTTATATAATTGTCTGTATGAGTATCCTTCCTATATATATTGAATTCAATTTTTCCTTGTAGTTCATTCCTTATTAAGTAAAGGTCCAAAAATGGGATTTGTTTATCCTTTTCCAATTCCATAGTAAATATTACATTTTCATCTTAAAGGTTGAGTAATTTCAATGCATCTTCAATATATTTAGAATTTATGACAGAAAAAAATATCATCTACATAAAATAAAATACTACTTTTAGCATCAAGTCATTTTTAATTTTTTTTTTAACAGCTTGAATATGCAGACCGAGGATCCAGAAATCCAGTGCCCCTATAATCCAAGCCACATGATTCTAAAGTCAAGAATGCAAGGTCACATTGTGAAATGTAAGAAGAATTATCCATTGGCTGACAAGACAGTTTGTCCGTTTAATGCAATACACCATGTTGACAAACCAGACTACCAGTTTCACATCAGCACATGCCCCTGACCGGCGTGTGATAGAGACACACAAGTACGAATTGGCTGACACTTGCCCCGGCGACATTGACTCTTCACCATATCAGCAACCTAACTTACCACTGCAGGAAGAAAACTGGGATGCAGAGACTCCTGTCACAGCCTATGATCCAGCTGAGCATCTTGAATCTGCTCCTATATTCAGATCACTCCACGGTGCAACCAAGTAAGTTATTCCATTTTAACCAATACAGCAAACTCCCGATTATCTGTGTGTATATTATCCGGTTTGCTGATTATCCGGGCATGACTCTTTTTAGTTTATTTACAGTCTGATCATCTTACCTCAATATTAATGTTGATTTGTTCTTGGACATGTTTCAAAACAATTCTGTTTTATTGTCAGCTTGTCCAGACAATGTTGCACACCCTGGATGGAGCTGACATCGACATCATCTTGAAATGTTAAATTATAACCCAAATAATTAAATTTGTTTACGCGTTCTAAAATAGCATCATCCAAAAGGCCATCACTTTAGTTTTCTTTGTAATCAATACAAAGAATCAAAGAATATAGAGATAAATGGTTTAGACACGTAGAAAAAATGAATGTAACAAGATTACCAAAAGCAGCATTTAATTACAAGCCAAGAGGTTCAAGGAATCTAGGATGGCTTACAAAACATTATTATTTGGCCAAACACATATAAAATAGGAATCTACATGAATCCAAATTATCCCCTATGCAATAAAGATGAAGAACATCTACAAACCTGTGAAGTATTGCCTGTTGGATCCACCATAGAGAAATATTGGAGACCAAGAACTCTAATGGCATCATTGCCAAGGCCCAGCATTTGAAAACAATTTTTCCCTGCATGTCCAAACCACCTTAATTGTCTTCTTTTTGCTTTAATCCCTCCCTGATATCTCCAAAGCAGTTATGCTTATTTCTTGGCTTCTCACTGGTCATTTTCTCCTCTTCTTAATAATATTGGTTCAAATACTGTTTCATTCCACTGTATTTTTGTTCTCTTTCTTTCTGATAAGTTGATTTTAAATATTATTAAATTAATATTAACCTTTTGACCGCCGAGTTTCCCTTTTGCCAGCTGGGCTGTGGGTGCCAGGTTTTTTAAATTTAAAGTACTACGCCATACTATATAATATAAACCTATATAAAGTATAATTAACTGTCTACATGCCCTGCTAAACTCACTATTATACATTTATTTGAAGGTTAGGCGGTGTTGCTTCCACTTGTAAAGATCCCAGGTTCAAATTCAGCACGGTGTCCTTATTGACATTTGTTATCACTGAAACATTTATCCTATTGAATAATTTTGATGGCATTATCACTAAACACTTATAACATTAAATATTGTTGAACATTTTTTATGGTCCTAGGTTCGAATCAATTCCAGTCAAACAGCTGTTTTATGCCACGTGTTTCGTCTGGTGTGACACGCCCACCACTGTCACTCACCCTGTTCATTTAGGTCTACATCACTTGCTTTACTATTTACAGGCTTAGATTGTAATAACATTCTCTAGAAACAGGACTACTAACTATCACATTCGTCAAACGAATAACCATTTGATGAACTGTTACTGTTACTTTCATCTTCGAGACATGAATCAAAATATAACTTCCTAAAATTTAACATGAATCACTGTGTTTCACCGCACAACCTACCTCTTGGCCAGGTATCGTTTCAACTAAAAATAAAATAAATAAACAGAAAATCCTGAAATTGCAACATTCCATAGCAAAAAAAAAAGGCCTTGAAACATGAATGTACACCCTCCTTTAGAAAACCCATTTACCACCAGCCTGTACTGTTATTCTGTAAGGGATGTGCAAAGTATTGCTAAGAAAGGATGTACAAACACAGAATGAAAGATAATTTTAGTTTATTGAAGTAAAAACTTCGGGAAAAAAATATTTAAAATAATAGGATTGAAAACCGGAGGCGTGGCATACCGCTGTGACTGGCGCATGCTGGGCACGGCGTACAGAAGGTTAAGAAGAAGCTAAAGCTGTTGCTATGATTTAAGTAAGTAAATTAATGTACACAACTAATCAATGGTAAAGAGAAAAAAGGATTTATGCTTGGATGGGAAGGAAGACTGAATTAGCTCAGTGGTCAGAGCATCAGCACGAAAAGCTGAAGGTTCGAGGTACGATTCCTGGTTCAGGCAAAAAATTTTCTCTTTACCATTGATTTACAATAATTTAATTGTGTTCATTAATTTACTTATTTCTATCATAGTAACAGCTTTAGCTTCTCAATATTAATTTAATAAATAATGCTATAGCTGTGTGGAGTCCCTTCATGTCTTTTTCAGATAGAAACCATTCATTGTGTATTTATGAATGATGATTCATTGCAATTGAATGTGGGACCAAGAGAGTAAGGTAAAGGAAGGATTTATGCTTGGATGGGAATGTAGCCTGAATTAGCTCAGTGGACAGAGCATTAGCATGGAAAGCTGAAGGTTCAGAGTTCGATTCCTGGTTCAGGCATAAAATTTTCTCTTTACTATTGATTATTAGCTTTCTTACTCAGTTTAAAATTTCTTTCTTTAATTTTCCATTTTGGTTAATTATTGTTTCCAGGATTGGAACACAGTGCACAGTGCTGGAAGGTAGAGTAAATAAAGTATTTGTTTTACAGATCACAGAGAAAAGAATTCCGTTTAAAAGAACGACTGCGAATGCAACGTCTGAAGGACGGAGAACAGCCTTCTTCATCTTCAAATGATTCCTCAGATTTTCAAGAGGAAACTAACAATGCTCCTGTCCGTCTACCACGCGAGCAGCCAGAAGCCTTGAGACTGTTGAATCCAAACATAGGACTGGGTCGCGGTGTTCGTGCAGTTCAGAATGATAATCCTGCAAATGGAGAAGCATCTTTTGATCTGCCTTTTGCTATTGGAATGGGCAGAGGTAAACCCATCACCAAATAGAACTGTTAACCTCCATTTATATACATTTTAAATTGTCCAGTTTTTTATCTACATATATTGGTTTGTATGTCAGAAGACAACATTTTTTTTTAAAAAGGAAAACAATTTTAAAATATCTTAAAATTTGAGAAATATGGAGAGCTCTGGTTATTTTAATTTGTATGTAGTCCATAGTTGTTAATGTTGGCATCACAACTGACATGTCTTTCTCTTTTCCTTCTGGCATTATTTTTTTTTTATTTCAATGCTTGTGATATTTAAGGAATATGGTATGTGAAAGAACAAGATTATATTCTAAAAATATTCCAATTTAATTTAATTGGTCTAACTAACTAACTCACTGGCACTATCAAACCCATAGGTTCATGGTCACGCGGACATAAGCTCTCCATACATCCCTATCCTAGGCTAATGTTTTCCAATCATCCCCTGTGCAATCTACTTCCCTCAAATCATAGTTAATGTTATTCTCCCACCTCATTCTTGGTCTACCAATTGGGCATTCTTCCTCTGGTTTTCCTACAAGAAGCTTCCATGCATGTCTTTCATTCCCCATTTGTGCCACATGTCCTGCCCATTGCTGTCTACGAGATTTAACCGTTCTTATTATATCTGGCTTCCTATAAAGACAATGTAATTCACTGTTATGCAGTCTTCTCCATTCACCTGTCTGTTCATCTCTCTTTGGTCCAAAAATTTTCGTAGAACTTTATTCTCAAATACCTGTAGTCTCCTTTCCTCCCTTAAAGTAAGAGTCCTTGTTTCACATCCATATAATATAACCGGTAGAATAACAGTTTTATACAGGGTGTAACAGACCGACAAAATGATAGGGATGATAAGCCATGCAGAGAGGATCATTTTTTTTATATATTATTTTAATTTTCTTAGATATATATCTAGATTGACGATACCGGTGCCAACTATATTTCTATCATGGCTGAGTAATAAACAGTTTCAAAAAAATAATGCATTAAATTGTTTACTGCCAGCTTGTATGAATATTTCTCGATCAAGTAAAATACGTTGTAAATTATGCTTTTTTATCCAGTATATCTGGAGTTGGCTTACCTTGTTGTATGAGCTCATTTTTCTCTTGAAAAGGTCTGCACGAAAATCTTTTGTTTATATTATAAATTACACAGTCACATTTTGATTTACAATAACTTGGCAGAATCATGTATAACCGAAACTTGTGGAAACAAATTAATAGCGCATTTGAATAAACTCAGTGCCAACTGTTGGTTTTCATAAATAATATATATGCATTCAATTGTTTTTATTTGGTTGATAATATAAACAATCAATAGACTGGTATAGCTAACAAAGCATACAACATAATTTGATTTAATATTGTTTCTGTGTGTTCTGTAAAAATGTAACACACAAATATTATGAATTTAAAAATTAAATATTATGAATTTAAAAATTATTTATTTATTTCTGTTCCCAAATCAGCCAATCATGTTTGTCATTTTGCATCAGCCAATAATGTCAAATGAAGGCTTCATGAATCAGTAGGTCAAAACTTCATTCATTTTTCTTGCTTAACTTGTACATTTCTTATATTTAAATTAATATTGGGAAGTAAACATTATGAGATTATATCATTTATAGTGAGTGGAGAAAATATTTTTAATGACTCACCTCATATAATTTCAAATTTCTTTGATAACCGGTGGTTTCAGACAATATCTTGTCCCACTTCAGTCATGGCTTCCACTGATGAAATTCTCTGGTTGTTGATTTCTCTAAGGACAGCGCCTCTTGTGTTGCCATCTTTGGTTGGGATTATAAACTTTGTAATTAAAATTTTATCCACCGGAATATTGAAGTTCATAGATCAATATTTATTCTTCTGAATGAATATCTTTTCCCAAATTGTCAATTCCAACGGTTTATCCAATTGTTTCAAAAGTTTTGCCTCTTTTTCAATTTTATGATGTTCTAGCAAACTATGTGACTGAAGCGGGACAAGATATTGTCCGAAACTGCCGGTATCAAAGAAATTTGAAATTATATGAGGTGAGTCGTTAAAAATATGTTCTCCATTCACTATTAATTATACAGTTGTTATTTGTAGTCGGGACCAGTTAGCTCGTAATCAATAAAAAATCTATGAATTTAAACAAAATCTTCATCTACTGTAGTTTATCTCTGATCAAGTAGCCACACATTGAAATATATGATATGTGCATGCATCAATTCCTCTGCACTGTAATAGGGAATAATGTGAACACAGAGAAACAGAATGTGAGCCACATTGGGAAAAAATCCACATTCAAAAAACTTATGAACCTTGAAATTCCTGCGGATTCTGATTGGATCTGGAGGTTTATCAGTCCACCAACAGAAGGAAAAAGTAGTAGTTGTTCTGATCAACATAACATCATGAAAGTTAAAAATTGAATTGTACCTGTTGGTAGGTGCCGTCGTCCTCAGCTTTGTTAAAATATTGTATATAAAATTAACTGGAGCGCTTTTGGAAGTTATCTTCCATCTTCTGCAGGTTGAGATTTCGCTACTCGTTGTTGTTGTGTACGGTGATGTATACTCCAACTGTTTGTAGCAGCAACTGACTTGTTTTTGATCATCTTGTATAATGGGTTTGAGTGGGGTGCGTTCTCGTTATGATATGAATTTTACTAGTATTGACATAACATCAGTCAACGAAAAAGTAGTGAAGATGAAGCTGCCAAGGCTTTGAAACTACAGCATAATTAGCGGACTGGATATGAGGTACTGATTTTTTCCTATAAAAGTTGAATTGAATTTTAATGTTTACATATCATCATCATCATCATCTTAAGGCATGACAACTTCAAAAGTGAAAGTTTTGGCCTTCTCAACAATCCTCCTCCATGCCAATCTGTCTCTTACCATATTCAAGTTAATCACTTTCTTTTTAATAAATTAATGAGTCATTTTAACATCTTACCTCATATTTCATGTTTTTCAAACACGGTAACTATAGTTTTCAAATGATCTTGTCATTCATTTTCAACCGCCATTATGACTACCGGATATTCGTTGGAATCTCCCTCTATAACGTTGCCATCTGGTGTTGATTTGACGAACTTTGAGATATTGCCATCTGGTGTTGATTCGATGAACTTCGAGATGAGGTCACGTTCATCCGGAATGTCGAAATTCATAGATTTAAATTTGTTCTTCTGTATAAATATTTTCTCCCAAACTGTCAAATCCAAAGGTTTTTCCAAATGTTTTAGAAGTTTAGCTTCTTTTTCAATTCTATGACCTTCCAACAAACTATGTGCTGCAATAGCTGATTTTTCAATATCACCATTTTTTTCCTTAGATCGTTCATTGTGTCATCCTCCCATCTGATCTTCGGTCTTCCTACAGCTCTGCCTCCTATAGGTTTCCATTTGTAGAGCTTCTTGACCAGTCTCTGATCATCCATTCTTATCAAATGTCCAAGCCAAACAATTCTGAGAGACCTTATATGGTTTACTATGTTCTGATTTTTTATTAATTTGTTTAGTTCATTATTTGTTTTGATTTTCCAACAGTTATCAGTTCCTCTATTTGGTCCAAATATTCTTCTTAAAATTTTCCTTTCAAAAATTAGTAATTTCTGTTTTATTTAGGACCCAAACATATGTAACTACTGGTCTAATGAGTGTTTTGTATAACTTTATTTTTGCAGTTTTTGATATTAATTTGCTTTTAAATAAGGTTCTATTTGCAAAATAAGCTTTATTCCCATTTACCAATCTTTCTTTAATTTCCTCTTCTAATGCATTATGTCCATTTACTTTGGTACCTAAGTATTTAAATGATTCTACTGTGTTAATTTGTATGTCATCAATTTGTAGATTTTCAGATTTTCTATTGTGATTACTACATTTTAAGTATTTTGTTTTCTCTTGATTTATTATTAGACCAAATTTTTTAGATTCCTCTTTCAATTTTGTGAAGGCTTCACATAAAGCTTGTTTGGTTCCTGCTGTAATCAGTATGTCATCTGCATAAGCTTACATTGTTTAAGTTTTGTTGTAATGTTTACATGTAATTTATTTTAATGAAATTGACAAATGTATCATTTTATTTTAATCCAAAATTATCATTATAATCATATTGTACATGTTGCTAAAATAAATGGTTTTGATGAAGCCATAATAAAGAATAAATTAATGAAATTTAAACAACAGAAAAGGTTACAGGAATACACCACCCTACAACATGATTCCAAGAAAGATGTAAAATTCAATAAATTTACTTACCATCCTGAAGTTCATAATAAGTTTCAAAAAATTTTCACAAAATTTAATATAACATTGGCTCCAATTAACAAATTCAGCCTGGGCAATCTCCTGTTAACTAATAAAAAAGTTAACACCCCAGACAACAAAAATCTGGAATTTATCAAATTGATTGCAACAGGATATACATAGGGAAAACAAAAAGGAACTTGGAAACTCGTAAAAAAGAACACTTCAAAAACGTAAAGAATGGAGAAATTGAAAAATCAGCTATAGCAGCACATAGTTTATTAGAGCATCATAGAATTGAAAAAGAAGCAAAACTTTTGAAACATCTATCTAAACCTTTGGATTTAATAGTTTGGGAAAAAAATATATATTGAAAAAAACCATACTAGAACCATGAACTTTTAGAAACCGAGCTTGATTACAAAGTTCTTCAAAAATACAACAGATGGCAGGTTTAGAAAATGATTCATTGAAAAGAACACCAGATGGCAGTTTAGAAAATAATTCCTTGAAAAGAACACCAGATGGCAAAAGAAAAAATTGACAGTCGTGAAAATAGCTGACAATGGGTCGCTGATACTGCAGTGCTGTGTTTAAAAAAACATAGAAGTATGAGGTAAGAAGAAATCACGATTCATTTAATTCTTATTTATTTGATTTTCATATTTATTAAGATATAATTCAGTGGCAGCTGTTTCGGTACACTGTACCTTCTTCAGACATGTTAACAAATTATGAATTGTGTTATTATAGTACATATCAACTGATCTAAGCAACAATACAACAATAATTTATTTATATTTTGAAATGTAGTAATAAACTGTTAAATTCTCACTTGATTTGAATGAATCGCCTTTATTAAATTAAAAAATTTAAATAAATTATTGTTGCTTAGATCAGTTGATATGTGCTATAATAACACAATTCATAATTTAACATGTCTGAAGAAGGTACAGTGTACCGAAACAGCTGTCACTGAATTATATCTTAATAAATATGAAAATCAAATAAAACTAAGTTTTATTTTTATTTAATTTCAATTCCAGAAACAGAGAGATTATATAATTTTATCTGAAGAGCTACTTCTTGCAATGTTTATATAGAATAAATAAATTTTAACATGTTACATTATAAAGTCACATGACATTATTCTGAATTTATATGGGTAATAATTCTATTAAGTATAAGGTTAAATCTGATTGGTCATAAAGAAAGATGAGTGTTTTAGGGTCGTATGTTAGAACATTACTCTCTACTCAAATTACTTCCAATCACTAGTGAGCTGATTCACCGTGAGCAATTGCTGAGAACGAATTAACGGCCGACTTATCGGTCATGCACGAGCGTCGACATTTTCGTAATATTGGCAACGAATTACCCAGAATTCTCAGCGATAAAACCACTTCCGTTATTTTCGTCTGCTATAGAGGAATGCATTTATGCTTGCATCCTGCAAATAATACCGTATACAAACATGTCTGCAACACGCAATATTACGCCGATTCTCCTGTTCTTCCAGTTGAATTCTTTGGTAGACTCTATCAAATTCCTCTTCTCCGTGTATACCGAAAACATGATCGAAGTCTTCAAGGTCCGACATCTTGGATAAATGTTGGATAAAGCAGCAAAGTACATCGGTTCCCTTCGGGATTTTAATTTGAGTTGCTCATGTAAGGTACCTCCGCAGGTAGCTTACAAATTTAACCAATTATTATCGCATGAACAGATTTCTGAGTAAGCAAAATCGTATTAGCATACAACTTGCTCAGCAGAGAAGGCATTTTACTGTCTAATGCGTCCAAACATGCGACCCTTAATCCAATCACATTTTAGTTTACTTTCCTTTATGAGAGTATAAAAAGTGGATATTATTTAAGTTTAATAGAAATATTTAGAACTGTGAATTAAAACAGTTTTTAAAAGCATCCTTCAAAAAAAAATCTTTATCTAGTAAAATGTTATTATTATGAAATTTTTATTTGACAATAACCAACAATGAAATATTTAAAGTTATATTTAAGTGGACTTTTTAAGAAGATCGGCAAGAATATCAAAATCAGATAACATAAAAAAATAACACAATAAGAGAAATAATGAATGTAGAAAAGGATATTGTACAAGAGATTGAAGAAATCCAACTAAGATGGTATGGACATATGATGAGAAGAAGGAACACAGAAACAAACAAAGAAGTATTGAAATGGATACCTCCTGGAAAAGGGAAATGTAGTAGACCAAAGCCAACATGGATAAAAAAATAAAATGATAAAAACTGAAATTATGTATAAAGATATGAACATTTCCTATTTTAAACATTTTTAAAAAATGTCCTTTTTGTAATATCCTTAGTTAAATATACACAAGGCAGTGGAAAAATTAATTATTTATTCATTAAGATTATATTTTTTTAAACTGTGTTCAATTAATTCTGAAAATTCTCATTTGTGTGAAAGGTATATAGTTTACGTTCTTATTGGTTAAATAATATATGAACACCTTGACAACAATTTTTGAAGTAAGAGGGGCTGAAACAAAAAAAACATATATTCTTATTTAATGTTAATGAAGACAACGAGAGCTTTAGAAGTTATGTTAAGAAGTGTTTCGATTATAATGATGATCTATTGTAGAAGATTTCCGGGCTGTTGGCCGTGGTCTTGTAGTTCCCCGACGTTTCGCCAGAGACTGCGTCCGGCATCCTCAAGGGTTGTCTTGAGACTGGCAATTTTGTCGACTACCTGCCCTATTTATACATTTATCCGTCGACAAAATTACCAATCTCAAGACAACCCTTCAGGATGCTGGATGCAGTCTCTGGCAAAACGTTGGGGAAATACAAGCCTCAAGACCACGTCCAACAGCCCGGAAATCTACAAGATCATCATCATAACTCCGGCTGTGAAAGCCTAAGTCAATATATTAGTTTCAATTATAGTTGTTCAAAATATTGATTACTGTAAGTTGTAGTACTATGACAATCATGATTCATTTGATTTATAATGTGACGTGCTAGGAAAAGGATGTTGTGGTTAAAGTTTTCTGTTTTTCCTCGTGTGTGGTTACTTCATCATCCACATGATCTATGAATAGAATGTTGCTAAGAGGGTCTTCCTCAAGACCTCAATTTTAATGATGCCCCAAACGGGAGTCAATGATCAATCACGTTTCAATGATTTTTTTTTATTTACAACCAATCACGGTCGTGTTTCGCCTAGAATTTACCAACTAAAGTTTATCATAATAAAGAAAGCACCTCCTTTTTAACATTCTGAATAGGTCATAGCATTATTTTTGCTGTGACTGACTCTCTAAGAAATATGGCTACCAGATTGTATATATAGTGCATGAATGTCAACACATAGAGCATGCGGGAGTTAATATAAAAACATTTATAGCAATTGATTATACCACCAAAAAAAAAAGAAACCACTGTTTACACTTTCTTAAATGTGTTTTTTCCCAGGTAATAACATTCCACAAAAATATAATTGTCATATTTACATCATAGGACATCAGAAATTAATTAATATACAGTTTGATGTGTTTAGTTTTTTCTCCACTAGAGTGCATTCTTATAACATTGCATTCTTTTGGCAATAAATAATATGATCTGGTTGCAGTGAGAACAAAAGAGGCTAATGAAGCATACCAATCGTTTCTCATTTGTTTTCAAACATCACCATTTACATTAAATATATAAATATTTTAAGATAACTATATTTAAATAATGATTTGCGAGTAAACAGATTAATTTTATTCGTTAAATAGTACTAACAAATGCCACTCTTGATTTCCAAATTCTCTAGATAAATTAGAAATCACTCGTGGCATTAATTATGCTAGCAGTATGTTGTTTTTGAGGAAGAAGTTTTAAAATAAGACCTGTATGCTGACAACACTTTTCCACACAAGAAAACACTTGACATAGGACAGTAGTTTACAAACCAGGTGTCATTGTTACAGTGCAGTAAAAGTTCCTTAATCGAGGGTTAAAAAATTATTTATTCGCGGATCCAGTCGGTATATTAAAAGGATTAGCATCCTTTATTAACACATTGGTAACTTTTTTTTACTGCAGGCACGTGCCAAGGCGGCTTTTACAAAGAGCTATTCAAATCAAATGGACAAATTAATATAAAAGTAATCCAAACCTTATTGTCGCTAAGCCTAATTTTTCATTGTTAAATGCCACCGATTAGCGCCGACTCCGTGACCGAGTGATGCAAGGACAATCTGTGAGTCATCAGGAGTTGAGCGACCTGACGTACTAATGCTCAGGCTGGACCCACTTCAGCAACAAAACACGTCCCCAGGTGGTGCACTGGGGGAAAAGTCGGTGGATCTGCTAGATAGTCCTCCTGGCTAAGTCCAAGGGACTCATGAACCATTAGTGGGGTCAGCAGAAGTTGAGCACCCTGTTGGAGCTTGCGAGCTCCATGCTGGCCCACAACTGCAACATGACACGTCCCTGGGGGCACGGCTCGGACCAGTGCAGAGGGGTGCAACTGTGCTGGTTCCCGGCTAAGCTACAGGCTCGTGAACAAACTGTGGGGTCACCAGGAGATTAGCACCTGGATGTACTAAAGTCTCACACTGCAGGGCTTGAGGATTCAAGCCTAGCCGGTCTCACAACGGCTGCAGGATGCGTCCCTGGAGGTAGAACAGGGGATTGGTCGGTGGATCTGCGACAGCAGTCCTCCCGGCTAGGCTCAAGGAGCCCGTGAACCAACTGTGGGGTCATCAGGATTGAGCGACCTGACGTTCTCCCTGAGGTGTTGGGTTTATTGCCGAGAACCTTGAACGTGGACACAATAGTTAAGGGAGGACAAGTATGTGGGAGTATGGTGTCTGACTGAGGTATCCTAAGGGGTGGAGACATGGGTCAGATGTTAAATGCCACCGCCATCATATTTCATGCGCCGATATGCCCGTTATAAATGCTGCCTTTGCGACTATCGGTATATTATTGTTTTAACTTGTCATTTGTTGCAATAATTTTGATTGAATAACACGTCTCTCATCTGATTTGTTGACAGTTTATAATGTCGAGTAAAAAGAAAGAAAATTAGTTCTGAAGCAGAAAAAAGTATTGTTGCTGCTTGAAAATAAAACAGAATGCTGACCATTTATGCTTTGGCGAATCATTTGCAATTGAAAGATCTTTTAAAGCAGCAAAACAGAAAAAATGTACTAACTTCTTTAAGCCCTTGTCTAAGCCAGACAAAAATAATTAATAGAAATTGTTCAAAATCTCTCATTAATTGATTTTACTTTGATAATTTTTATTTTATTCTGGAACCGTAGAATGTATCCGCTATATACCCATACAAATTACCATTCCATATTCACGGCATTTTTGCAGAACATATCTCCTGTGAATAAGGAGCTTTGCTTTTACTGTTTTTTTTTTTTTACAATTCACCCAATTGTTTTGTGTGATAATGGGGACTGGTAACAAAATATTTTTTTTGGTCGATGTGACTAATTTCTTATACTTACCAATATTGTTGTTACTGGAAGTAAGTCAACGTTCCCACATCTAACCTGGTTGCTACGTAAACAAAAGAAATCGCAGTGCTGATATGGACTCAAAAAGCACACGTTCGGTAAGTAAAATAAAACATTTCTTGAATGTTCTGTACACTAACTCGTACCTTTCTTTAGACTTTTCCGGAATTAATGCAGAACATCCCACTCTCCAGGCTTCTTCAATTTCTCTATCATCTACCATAACTCCTTCCATAATAAAATTATCAAACAGATTGTAATAACGGTACTACATTCCTATATGTCAGTGTGAGGCAGAACACTGACCACTCAAATGACATCTATATGAAAACAAGTGTAACTAAATTAGTATGGTTCAAGTTCTTCCCTGTAGGGGGAGAGCGTCTAAATCTCTGTTAAGGGAAACATGGGCTTAAAGAAATGTTCACTTCCCCAAAATGTGGACTTTTGTTTTTTCTTTTGATATTTTTAAATTATATTCTTGGCGTAACTGATTTAATTGGTGTACAGAGTACAGCAAATTATTTTCATTTTCTTGAATAATAGCCACATCATCAGCACACATTAAAACATTTAATATTTTAAAGCTGTCCATTCATATATCTATATTAACATTTCTTTTCCAATTTTGGATGATGTCAATATATGTTTCCATTTTATAACGATATTTAAAGTGGTTAATTTTGGCAGCTTTAGAAGGGCTGAAGTCCCTCTGATAGACTTGAGCTCTGCACATGTAGCTATTATTTGTTATACTGAACAGTACACAACATAGCAGCTCCAAGTTCCAGTTGTACTATAAACAAACTTGCATAAGGTACTGTATTTCACTGACGCCATCTATTGGGGGAACCATGGTGCTACTTTTACCTACCATTTGACTAACTTGTGTATGTAACTGTCATCGATAGACACAATGTTCTTAGATGTATTTTACGGGAAATAAGACTGAAAACAAGGTAAGATTGTAACAATAATTAAGAATTTAATTTTTTATTTATTTACTAGCTAATAGCCGGCGTGCGCTGCTACGCCTAAATAAATGAAAATTAATGTGCTTTTATGTTGGTTGAATAAGTAAAATGAAAAATGATTATAAAAGTATATACAGTAGTAATTATTTTAAGATTACCCGGGAATCTACTTATCTCGATCTTCTTGGCATAAATGTGCTAAAAGACAAAATTCGTTACTTGAGTTATCTGTTAAGAATACCTGCCATGTGCTGCTATGCTTGTGCAGGAATCTACGTACTTGTCCCGATCTTCTTGTCATCAATGAAAGACAAAAATGGTTATTGTGTGTTATCCGTAAGAGATAAACATATGCTGTCGCGGACTTTTTTGTAGAGCTTTTTGAGATATTCAATTCTGTGTACATTAATTTTGTGTATTTGTTATGGTTTAGCAGCATAAGCCATTTAAACGTCCAAAGAGCTACTTTTATTAACGTTTCGATTACAAAAGGTGATTTTTAAGGGTGTAGGAGTTGAGTATCACAACTCTCTTATAGCCTGTGTTCATCTCGGGAATCTCCTGAACATTTCACAAAAAGCCCCATCACAATCGGATCAACAGTATGGCCGCGCATAAAGTACAAACAAACATTTTTATATATTAGATGACAAAAATTATATATGGACCTAAATAATACAATGTTTAGATCTTTTCCACGATGTCGATACATAATCTTTATAATTTCATTATGAGTAGAAGTCCCACGCCATAGCCGAGTGGTTAAGGCGGGAAGCCTTGGCACATAGCTACGAGACTTGCACTGGTTCGAGTCCCCATGGGGGGAAGAAATTTTCTCATGGTATTTCAGCCAGTATGCGACCGGTGTCCACCCAGCATCATGAGGCACTTGGGTAGCTACAATAAGTAGCGGCTCCATGTTGAAACCAGCTGTAATGGCTGAGAGACCCAACATGCTGACCACATGTCACCCCTACACTGGCTGATGATTGTCTACCTCTGTGATTAACACATGTGGACGTGAGGCCAGCAGTCGGATGGTAGGTCAAGGGCCTTCTGGGCCTGTTGTGCTTAGTTTTTTATGAGTAGAATTTATGCTACATGCTGATTTACCTGTAAAGTCTGCTGTTGTTTTCACATCCCCAATGGCTAATGTGGGACATTTTTGACTAAACTGTTTGAAAATATTAAATTAGCCTGGATAATCTACTAGTAACCAATAAGAAAGTTAATGTCCCAGAAAGTAAAAAATCTGGAATTTACGAAATCAGTTGCAATGACTGCAATAAAGTATATACAGGAAAAACAAAGGAATTTAGAAATTCATACAAAAGAACACCTTAGAAATATTAAAAATGGTGAAATTGAAAAATTGGCAATTGCAGCTCATAGTTTGCTAGAAAATCATAAAATTGGAAAAGACACTAAACTTTTGAAACATTTGGGAAAGGATATACATTCAGAAGAATAAATATAAAGCAATGAATTTCGATATCCCCAACGAGAATAATTAAATCTCCAAGTTCATAAAATCTACACCAGATGGCAGTTCAGAATATGATGTTAACGACAAAATTTCAACAGTTGGTATTTGACTGAAGATGGAAGTAATACTATACTTTTGAAACCTGTATCGTGAAGACACACAACTTTGTGAGGTTCGATGTTAAAACATTTTCACGAACTAATTTATTAACATTAAAAATAATTTGTCTCTCTCCGATTTTCATGGGTTTTTCTTTTTTTTTGGTGCATTAAAATTATATAGGAGAAGCAGCCATTTGCAACAATTGAAATTTTAATGTTCTCTGCATTGTGCACGTGTAATTTTAATTGAGAACTAAACATTGAATAATTCATTAAATTAATATTAAGAAGCTAAAGCTGTTACTGTGATTGAAAATAAGTATATTAAAGTACACTACTAAAAGCCTGGATTAGCTCAATGGTTAGAGCATCAGCACGGAAAGCTGAAGGTTCGGGGTTCGATTCCCGGTTCAGGCATAAATTTTTCTCTTTACCATTCGATTACAATTGAATAATTCAATCTATTAAAATTGTAAGTATATATTTTAATATTCTCCCACATAACTTATGTAGACATGTGCTAGATAATATATGTTTTTACTTACTTTATTTCAAGTGTTAGAGAGCAAACTAAATTTTCTTACACTCTCAAAGGTAAAACCATTATTCGACCATAAAACTGCAGTCACACATCTTGTTTCTTAGCTTGGAAGAAGTATAGTTAAGGTCATCTCTTTACTTTTGATAATTCGTGTGCGACTGGAAGGTAGATAGTGTATGTTTTTATTATTCATTTCATACATCTCAATGATGGAAAAATCATATTTGAAGAGAAAAATTATATGATCAGACTGGGGCTTGAACCCAGGACCTTTGGCTTTCTAGACCAATGCTCTACCGACTGAGCAAGTTCCAATCTAAATGCAAATCACTCTCTCATATACACTATTGTCCACCGCTGTGGTCTTGAGGTAGCGTGCTGCCTTGTCACGCAGCAGGCCCGGGTTCGATCCCCGGTTGGGGCAGTTTTTCTGGGTGAGGTTTTTATCGGGGTTTTTCCTCACCTGTAAGACGAATGTCAGGAAAACTTTAAGGCCCAAACGGTCACCGAAATCATATGGCCATCATCAGCATCTTCATCCTTATCATTATCATCTTCATCATCATCCTTCACCGGTGTGGAAAGCAACGGGAAGCTACCACACCTACAATTCCCTAGTAAAGCTGCAAGCATAGCATGAAAATGCAGTGAAGGACCTGCCCTCAGGCAGAATTACTATGGATGGATATACACTATTAATTTCCATGCACCAAATGCTATGAAACCTTTGCTTTTATTTTGCAAATGGTGGCTTTTTTATTAAGAAGACATTTATTTGGGAATTTTACTTTACATTACATTATAATGCCAGTATGGCTTTGTTGATGTTTTTATTATTCATTTCATACATCTCAATGATGGATAAATCATATTTGAAGAGAAAAATTATACGCTCAGACTAGGGCTTGAACCCATGACCTTTGGCCTTCTATGCCAATACTCTACCATATATAACAGTGTATGTAAGAGAAAAATTTGCATTCAGATTGGAACTTACTCAGGTAGCTCAGTCAGTAAAGTATTCGCCCCAGTCTGAGCATATAATTTTTCTGTTCAAATATAGATAGTGTATTTTGTTGAGTTGTTTCTTGACTCACCTCATACTTCTTAACTCCCTCGCAGATCAGATTTCGTCACTGTATTTGTGACATTCTCAATGCTGTTCACGTTCACAACTGACGTCCAATGGTCTCCTCTCCTGCAGACTGACCTCTGCGCCATCTCTTGGCTGACCGACGAACTTCCAAATTAGTTCCCTCTCCTTATCACCGGGTATTTCAAAATTCATAGTTGTGTTTTTGTTCTTGCATATGTAAATCTTTTCCCAAATTGTGAGTTCCTTCGGTTTTTCCAATTATTTAAGTAACTTTGCTTTGGTTTCTATTCTATGTTTTTCCGACCAGGCATGTGCAGCAAGATTAAAGGAACACCTCAGAAATGTTAAAAATGGAGAAACAGAAAAGTCTGCAATAGCTGCACATGCCTGGTCAGAAAAACATAGAATAGAAACCAAAGCAAAGTTACTTAAACAATTGGAAAAACCGAAGGAACTCACAATTTGGGAAAAGATTTACATATGCAAGAATAAAAACACAACTATGAATTTTGAAATACCAGTGATAAGGAGGGGGATTGATTTGAAAGTTCGTCAGTCAGCCACCAGATGGCGCGGAGATCAGTCTGCAGGAGAAGTTGTGAACGTGAACAGCATTGAGGATGTCACAAATACAGTGACGAAATCTAGATATGCGAGGGAGTTAAGAAGTATGAGGTGAGTTAAGAATCAGCTCAACAAAATAGATAGCGTATGTTACTTTAAACATAATACCAGGTGTGGGCTAGAAGAAATAAAAATCATAAAGGGCAAACCGTGCTACATGTGTTTATTAGTATCTCTGTAATTAAAATAGTACAATTTATTGTGGAATTCTTTTACACTAATGTAAATTACATAATCTACTGCACACACGTGCTAGGCTGGAAATATTTGGCATTGCAGCTTTGGTTCTTTCTTCCTTCTTACATTATTGTTATTAACAAAACTTGATCTAGGAATAGCTCTAATAAAACGGTTTTATGTTATATTGGAATATTAAACCGATTCAACATCACATACATTCATACTTAAATACGAGAAATAACATTATGAGGTTCTTAATTCGTAAATTAATCAGTCATTTTTTTACATCTTATCTCATAGTTGATGTTTCTTCAAACACAGGAACTAGTTTTCGAGAGAAGGATCTCTCTCATTTTCCTAATTTAGGATAGTAGTTAAATATAACATTTGAGTTGCATTCAAAAAGTATTGTGTAAGCAATCTACTACCGGATTTTTGTTGGAATCTCCATCAATAACGTTGCCATCTGGTGTTGAAATACATAACAAATTTCAAAATATTTTCAAGAAATTCAATATTACATTGGCACCAATAAATAAATTTAGCCTTAGTAATCTATTATAACTAATAAGAAATTCAACCACCACATAGCAAAAAATCTGGAATTTATCAAATTAATTGTAAGGACTGCAATAAAGTATACATAGGAAAAACAAACAAAAAATTGGACACTCGCACTAAGGAACACTTTAGAAATATTAAAAATGGTGAAATTGAAAAATCAGCTATTACAGCAAATAGTTTATTGGAGAATCATAAAATTGAAAAAGAAGCCCTACTTTTAAAACATTCGGAGAAACCTTTAGAATTGACAATTTGGGAGAAGATATATATTCAGAAGAACAAATTTAGATCCATGAATTTCGAGATTCCTGATGAACGTGACCTCATCTCAAAGTTCATCAAATCAACACCAGGTGGCAACGTTATTGATAGAGATTCCAACGAAAATCTGGTAGTCATAATGTCAGTTGAAAATGAGAGAGATCCTTCTCTCGAAAACTAGTTCCCGTGTTTGAAGAAACATAAAATATGAGGTAAGATGTTAAAAATGACTCATTAATTTACAAATCAAATACATTATATTCTAAAATAAATATTTAATAACATTATATTATTTTTGGTCTGGACATCTTACCTCAATATTAATGTTGATTTGTTCTTGGACATGTTTCAAAACAATTCTCTGTTTTATCTTCAGCTTTCCCAGACTGGTTTATTTATGTTGCATTATGTTGCACCACCTGGATGTCGATGTCAGCTCCATCCTGTGGTTGGCCAAAGAACCTCCAAACAAGGTCACCCTCCATCGGAATATCAAAATTCATAACTCTGTTTCTGTTCTTCTGAATATAAATTTTTTCCCAAATAGTCAGCTCGTTTGTATTTTCTAACTGTTTTAATAATTTAGTGTCTGAATTATATTATGTTTTTCAGACCAAACATGAGCAGCAACTGCAGATTTTTCAATTTCTCCATTTTTAATATTTCTTATGTTTCTTTGGTTCTAATTTTTAGGTTCTTTTTGTTTTCCCTATATATATCTTTTCACAACCCATGCATTCAATTTGATATATTCCTGACTTTTTATTTTTATCAGTTTTTTTCATTTTTGTTGGTTTTATTAGTTTATTTAAACTGTAGTTATTTTTTGGTGCTAATTTAATATTAAACTTCTCAAATAATATTTTGAAATTTATTATGTACCCAGGGGTGATATGTGAATTTCCTATATTTTTTCATAGGTGGTTCTTCTTTTTCAAGATTACTTCTGTTTATCATTTTTTGTTTTTTATACTTTTCTATCCTTTTATGTACCATTTTTTCATCAAACCCATTTTCTCTTGCTACTTTGATTATGTGTTTTTTCTCATGTTTGAAATCTTCTTTGTTTAGGGTAAGTTTACCAATCTATGAGTTAAACTATTAAATGCTGCTAATTTATGTCCAATTGGATTGAACCCTGTTGATTTTATAAAATTTTCCGTATGAGTTTCTTTCCTATGAATCCTGAATTCAATTTTTCTTTTTTCTTCGTTTCTGACCAATTTAAGATCCAAAAAAGGTATTTGTTTATTGTCTTCTATTTCTTTGGTGAATTTAATGTTTGTACTCTGTAAATTTAATAGTTTTAGGGAATCTTCTACATGTTTTTCTTTAACAATACAAATTATATCATCAACATATCTACTCCAAAATTTAAACATTGTGGGATGTGCTTTGGTGATTTTACATTGAATGTAAAATCACTAAAGCACATCCCACAATGTTTAAATTTTGGAGTAGATATGTTGATGATATAATTTGTATTGTTAAAGAAAAACATGTAGAAGATTCCCTAAAACTATTAAATTTACAGAGTACAAACATTAAATTCACCAAAGAAATAGAAGACAATAAACAAATACCTTTTTTGGATCTTAAATTGGTCAGAAACGAAGAAAAAAGAAAAATTGAATTCAGGATTCATAGGAAAGAAACTCATACGGAAAATTTTATAAAATCAACAGGGTTCAATCCAATTGGACATAAATTAGCAGCATTTAATAGTTTAACTCATAGATTGGTAAACTTACCCTTAAACAAAGAAGATTTCAAACATGAGAAAAAAACACATAATCAAAGTAGCAAGAGAAAATGGGTTTGATGAAAAAATGGTACATAAAAGGATAGAAAAGTATAAAAAACAAAAATGATAAACAGAAGTAATCTTGAAAAGAAGAACCACCTATGAAAAAATATAGGAAATTCACATATCACCCCTGGGTACATAATAAATTTCAAAATATATTTGAGAAGTTTAATATTAAATTAGCACCAAAAAATAACTACAGTTTAAATAAACTAATAAAAACCAACAAAAATGAAAAACTGATAAAAATAAAAAGTCAGGAATATATCAAATTGAATGCATGGGTTGTGAAAAGATATATATAGGGAAAACAAAAAGAAACCTAAAAATTAGAACCAAAGAACACATAAGAAATATTAAAAATGGAGAAATTGAAAAATCTGCAGTTGCTGCTCATGTTTGGTCTGAAAAACATAATATAAATTCAGACACTAAATTATTAAAACAGTTAGAAAATACAAACGAGCTGACTATTTGGGAAAAAATTTATATTCAGAAGAACAGAAACAGAGTTATGAATTTTGATATTCCGATGGAGGGTGACCTTGTTTGGAGGTTCTTTGGCCAACCACAGGATGGAGCTGACATCGACATCCAGGTGGTGCAACATAATGCAACATAAATAAAACCAGTCTGGGAAAGCTGAAGATAAAACAGAGAATTGTTTTGAAACATGTCCAAGAACAAATCAACATTAATATTGAGGTAAGATGTCCAGACCAAAAATAATATAATTAAAAATAACCTCAAAATATAACTTCCTAAAATTAAATATTTAATAACATATCATTAAAATTTCTAAAAATGTAACAATATTAATAAATGAAAATATTTTTTTAGAACAAAAACATATATATTTGGTGACTATTATGAGAGAATTATGAATATCTTTAGGAAATTACAAATTATAACAAAACCTTGTTGCTAGAAAAATACTTATTTCTGAAAGTACAAATTAAATGCCTTATAGCAGCAGTTCCCAACCTTTTTCAACTTGCGAACCCCTTCCACAACGATCTGAGTTGTGTGAACCACTGACTTTTAAATATACATACAGTAGACGTGCATAAAATTTAATTCCAAGCAAAAGGTTTAATAACCTTAAATTAACTTAACCCTTAACGGTTAAAACCTACTTAGAGATTTGCGGTAAATATTAATTTATTATATTGACTTAGGATTTCACGGCCAGAGTTACTATGATGATCTGGTAGAACATTTCCGGGCTATTGGCCGTGGTCTTGAAGCTTGTGGTTCCCAGACTTTTCACCAGAGACTGCGTCCAGCATCCTCAAGGGTTGTCTTGAGACTGGCAATTTTGTCGACTACCTGCGCTACTTTACGAAGTAGTGGACCATGCAGAAAACACTTCTTCTTCTTCCTCTATGCATGAAAGCTGGCAGCTTGTTGCGTGTTCATTCACTACAGGTCCGGGGTATGGTGACATCCTTCCATCGTAGTTGTGTTCTTCCTAAAGGCCTTTTCTGCTGAGGTGTCCAGTCACGTACTTTCTTCACTAATCTACTGTTCTCCGTTCTATCTATGTGATCGTTCCAGTTCAGTCTTCTATCATTTATCCAGAGGTTTATAGGTTCAGTTTCACATTCTTCTCTAATAACAGAGCTGCAAATTTTCTCTCTCAGCGATTTTCCTTAAAACTTTCATTTCGGTTGTTTCGTTCATTTGTTTTGTTTTTTGAGTTTCTGTTCGGCATTCACAACCATATGTTAGAACTGGTCTTATGACAGATTTGTAAATTCTTACTTTTGTATCTATTCTTAAATTTTTATTTTTTCAAACAGTATTGTTTAAACATCCCGATGTTTTGTTTGCATTATTTGCTTGATGGAGGATTTCATCTGTTATTCTGCTGCTGCTATTAATTTCTATTCCTAAATATTTGAATTTCATGACCTGTTCTATACTTTTCCCTTCTATTTCTAATTTAGAGAACACATCGCGGACAAATAGGGCAGGTAGTCGACAAAATTGCCAGTCTCAAGACAACCCTTGAGGATGCCGGACGGAGTCTCTGGCGAAACGTCGGGGAACTACAAGCCTCATGACCACGGCCAACAGCCTGGAAATCTTCTACAAGATCATCATATTAATTTATTGTTGAAATGGTGTAATAAATTCCTGATGTTACAAGGAGCATTATAGGGTTATTTAATTTTAAAATAATAATAATAATTTTATTGTTATTATTATTATTATTATTATTATTATGACAATATTGCAGAAATGAATGAACAATTATTAGGCCTAACCTCGAAACCTGGCATTACGTAAAATTTTTGGCAAATCCCCTGGGGGTTCGCGAACCACAGGTTGGGAAATGATGTCTTATAGTATTGTAACTCTTTGAGGAGACTTGAATGAAATTAAATACGTACCGGCATAAATAGAACATGCATCAGTAAATCAAACAGACATTTTGAAGATATCCATTCCTTCACGAATGTAACCTAGTTTGAAGGTAGGAGATAGAGCTATTATCTGTGGTAAGGTTAACATTGATGAGAGCATATACCTTAAATGACAAAATGATCGTTCTAGTGTCAAAACTAAAAATAATTTTAGACAGTTGTTATTTCATATATTTTGTCTTTATTATAAAACATAAATATTTTATAATTGAAACTTCCCTCGAATAAGGATGTAACTGGCAAGTCTATGTGATAATCTTTTAAATGAAGTCCATCTTATATACCCAGTCCGCTCGTCAAAACAAAACCATGTGACCTGCTCGCTTTTCATTGGTTATGGACACAGACGTACGTAGTAGAAGCAATATCCTTCTGCCATTCGCGCCACAATAACTGTCACTTTTAACAGGGAAATGACGACAACAAGGGAAGACTCTATACTTTCCGCCATTTTGTTTCATGAGAATCGACTAAAGCATGTATCACCCATATGTAATAAACTGTTTTAAGTTGTAATTATTGATTAGGTGTATTTTAGAACAATTTGTATGTTTTGAATATTATTATTTTCATTCACGAAGAATAAGACATATTTTCAATTTAATGAAGGGAACTACTTTTTCGCATACTTATTGCTTCTACAACGTATGTCGGTGTCCATAACCAATGAAAAGCAAGCAGGTCACATGGTTTTGTTTTGACGAGGATCACTTTAAGAGTGGACAGCGTATAAATAAGTAACAGGAAGTATTGGACTCATTTTAACACTATGTGCCCAGAAATCGATGGTTACACTCTTTTTTGAAGATTTCTTCGATTAATTTAAATAATCAATTGAGTTGGTGTTTACTTGATGAAAATCCATATTTATCAATTAAATAAACATAAAACTTAGTTTTATTTGATTTTCATATTTATTAAGATATAATTCAGTGACAGCTGTTTCGGTACACTGTACCTTCTTCAGACACGTTAACAAATTATGAATTGTGTTATTATAGTACATATCAACTGATCTAAGCAACAATACAACAATAATTTATTTAATTTCTTTCATTTAACAAAGGTGATTCATTCAAATCAAGTTGAGAATTTAACAGTCAATTCCAATTTAATCATTGTTTCGATCCAAATTTTGAAATTTTACATGTTTGTGTTAAGGGTAAGAAGTTGGACCTTTTGGAGGCTGTAGAAATAAATAAATTGAAAAGTAGTAATAAACTGTTAAATTCTCAACTTGATTTGAATGGATTGCCTTTGTTAAATTAAAAAATTTAAATAAATTATTGTTGTACTGTTGCTTAGATCAGTTGATATGTACTATAATAACACAATTCATAATTTGTTAACATGTCTGAAGAAGGTACAGTGTACCGAAACAGCTGTCACTGAATTATATCTTAATAAATATGAAAATCAAATAAAACTAAGTTTTATTTTTATTTAATTAATAAATTAATTTAAACATGACAAATGAGGATTTTTTTATAAAACTCAACATCTAGAAAGTGAATTATACAGGGCTATTCAGAAAGAAGGAACAGACTTCCAAACTACAAGAAAAACAAACACAATTCCAATGTTCGTGCAAAGAGAAAAGTTCAGATTTCACAGTACTTCTGAATATATAACTACCAACATGATATTTTTTAAATAGACACTGCATTAATTCCTCACAGAGTTACTCTCAGTATACAAAAGTAAAATTACAGCAAACTCTCGGTTATCCGTGTTAATTGGGACCGAGATATGCACGGAAAATCGAAAAACACGGATAATCCAATTAAGTTATTTACCCACTTTAACACTACTTAAATGCAACAAATATTCGTAAAATGTTATATTAAATGCATTTAGTTTAATTATCATTAATTTTATTCGTAAATATGAAAAAAAAAAAGTGGGACTATTCCCTGTCATGACCACTCTGGTTACGACAGTTATTGATAACCACACTTCTAACCAGTGATAAACCCACTGCAACAGCATATCTGTGTAACTTTCACAGGGAAAGAACACTATGAGGTTTAATTTAAGAATTAAATTAATGTTTTTATTACCTCACCTCATATCCTTTTTCTTCTATACTGCAGTTTCGGAGCTTATCTCCATCATCAGTAGCCTCTGGTTGACCACTCAAGAAACAACATAACACCGGTCAACCAGAGACTACTGATGATGGAGATAAGCTCCGAAACTGCAGTCTAGAAGAAAAAGGATATGAGATGAGGTAATCAAAACATTAATTTAATTCTTAGCATATATGTGGTTTCAATTTGTAACAACAATCTTTCAATGACTCCCACAACAGAAATTTCCGAAATTGTACTGTATTCTCAGAATGTTGATTGGTACCGTTAAAAGTGTCATGGGAGGAGGTTGTGCTAGTTTCTAAGCACAGTTCACAGTAGTGCATTTAAAAATAAATAATTTTTTCATAACAATACAAAATACAGTACAGTATTTATCTTCATTTTTAAAAAAATACAGTAAAAAGAGTCATTAATATTTAATTTTAGGAAGTTATATTTTGAGGTTATTTTAATTATATTATTTTTGGTCTGGACATCTTACCTCAATATTAATGTTGATTTGTTCTTGGACATGTTTCAAAACAATTCTGTTTTATCTTCAGCTTTCCCAGACTCAGACTGAGTCTTCAGCTTTCCCAGACTCAGACTGAGTCTGGGAAAGCTGAAGATAAAACAGAATTGTTTTGAAACATGTCCAAGAACAAATCAACATTAATATTGAGGTAAGATGTCCAGACCAAAAATAATATAATTAAAAAGAGTCATGCCTGGATAATATGCGCACAGATAATCGGGAGTTTGCTGTATAGATAATAATATGACCCAGTGTGGAATGATTTTATTAACATTCTGGAAGACTTTGTTAAAACTGAGCAACCTAGTCATTATAGCAATGTTGCTTCTATAGATACTTGTGGATTTTCAATTTCATTCTTGCATTGTATCAACTGGAGCTCAAGGTTAAACATCCCTGTCTTCCCAGATTCTGTAAAAAAAATAACCAATTCTATCAATATTTGCAAAATATCAAATGCTGATAAATAGTTAATAGTGAGTAGAGAACATATTTTTAACGACTCACGTCATATAATTTCAAATTTCTTTGATATCAGCAGTTTCAGACAATATCATGACTGAAGAGGGACGAGATATTGTCTGAAATCACTGATATCAAAGAAATTTTAAATTATATGAGGTAAGTCGTTAAAAATATGTTCTCCACTCACTATTAATGATATAACCTCATAATGTTTACTTTCCAATTTGAATTTAAATATAGCTGATAAATAGATCTATATGTCAATTCCAGAGGCATGCATTCAACCCTGGGGTAATTAGTATATTCATAAGTTTGGAAAAAATCCACATCCAAAAAAAAAAACAAGAAAGATAAACTCATAAATTTCGAAACTCCCGCAAATTTTGACCTGATGCAGAGGTTCATCGGTCCACCGATAGAAGTAAGAAGAAAACCGCTAGGAAACGACATAACATCGGCCGACCAGAGGCTACTGATGATGGAGATAAGCTCCGAAACTGCAGTCTAGAAGAAAAAGAATATGAGGTGAGGTAATCATCATCATCATGCTGCCAGGTATTAGTCCTAGAAGAACTGTTACGGCATGAGAAAGCGGTTTTCGTGCCATCTTTTATAGGTCGACCAAGTGACCGCTTCCCATTTGGACAGTAGTTCATTATTGCCTTGGGGATCCTGGATCTAGCCATTCTTGAGACATGTTCCTTCCAGTTTGGCTGATATCTGGAGATGTAGTCCAGTATTGGTGAGACATTAAGTTCTTGAAGGATTTCTACATTTTTCTTTTGATCCCATTTGGTGTGGCCAGCTGTTTGGCGCATAAATCTCATCTCACAAGCTGTTAGTCTGCTTTCATCTCGTCCTTATAGTCCACGCTTCACTCCCATAACATAGGACTGATCAAGCCATTATTTGATAAAGACGAGTACCAGTTGATTTTTGCACTAATGAAGGTTTTAAAACTCTATTAATGATTCCCATTGATTTGTTGAATTTCACAATTTTCTCTGATAAATCCAAATTTTTCAACAAAAGAGAGTTTATATCCTAAATAAGTAAACTCATTAACTCTCTCTAAAATTTTGTTATTTAGACAAATTTTGCTTGGTATTGGGGATTTTCCACAAAAGCCCATTATTTTAGTTTTATTGGTAGATATTTCCATTGAATATTTCTGGGCTATCAAATTTAAATTATGTACTGACCATTGTAAATCATCTTCAGATGTTGCTAGTAAAACAAGATCATCTGCAAACATTATTATATCTAATTTTAAATTTCTATTGATAGTGATACTTCCATGTTTTGTTTCTCTAAAGTCTTTTACAATGGCATTCATATATATGTTAAAAAGTAGAAGGGAGAGGCCACAACCTTGTCTGACTCCTGAGTTTATTTCTTTCCATTGAGTTATTTTATTTTTTCTTTTATTTTTATTGCAATGAGAGTTGACTTATAAATGTTATAAATATTATATATGATCTGCTTTGGGATCTGATCTTTCATAAAAATTTCAAGTAACAGACTTCTGTTCACTTTATCAAAGGCTTTTTTAAAGTCAATAAATGCCAAGTGTGTTTCTATATTAAATTCACGATGTTTCTCAATCAAAATTTGCATTGTGAAATATCCATCAGAGCATGATCTACCCTTCCAGAGGCCATTTTGTTCTTCTCCAAGTATATTTTCATAATATTTATATAATTTATTCTTAACAGTAGTGGAATAAATTTTGTAACCAGAGTTTAATAAGCTGATCCCTCTGTAATTATCACAATTGGTCTTATCTCCTTTTTTTAAATATTGGAATTACTAATGATTTTGACCAATCTTGAGGTGGATTTTCTCCTTGCCATATGATATTCAAGAAGTTTAGATATCTTTTGAGAAA
Source organism: Diploptera punctata (assembly GCA_030220185.1). NCBI lineage: Eukaryota > Metazoa > Arthropoda > Insecta > Blattodea > Blaberidae > Diploptera > Diploptera punctata. The sequence continues at coordinate 131,325 of JASPKZ010002324.1, forward strand.
TAGTTAACTGGAATATTAAATTAAAAGATTCTTACCTCTCCTCACATTATTCTGTTAAGTAGATCGCGATTTCAGGCCTATAGCAGGCCCATCTTCAGTACACTGTTGTTGACCGGTGTTATGTCGCTCGGAAGAACCACTTCTTCTTCCCTCTGTAGGTTCATCGGTCCACCAACAGAGGGAAGAAGAAGTGGTTCTTCCGAGCGACATAACACCGGTCAACAACAGTGTACTGAAGATGGGCCTGCTATAGGCCTGAAATCGCGATCTACTTAACAGAATAATGTGAGGAGAGGTAAGAATCTTTTAATTTAATATTGAATTGAACCTCACAGTGATAATTCCTATACAAAAAAAGGTTAAGTTAACTGGAATGTTTAAATAGATCAGTGGCTATTTCATCTTCACCAGGTGCTTTATTACTCTTTATATTTTTTAAAGCTATTTGAAGTTCTTCTAAGGAAATAGAGTCTCTTTGTAAATTATCTGGCCTTGTTACATCATTCTCCAAGAAGGATACAAATTGTTCCTAACTTTTCCTGTGGTGCTTGCAGACTTCACGTTTGGCAATGGCTCTTTTTCTGTGGTATTCTATTTTATCTTCCATCTTTTTTGTACTAATGAATTTTATATATGCCATCTGTTTTTCTTGTATAATCTTTTTAATTTCATTATCAAGGTGAGGTAATAAAAACATTAATTTAATTCTTAAATTAAACCTCATAGTGTTCTTTCTCTGTGAAAGTTAAATAAATTATGGTCATTACTTAATTTCTATTGTTTTATCTCCAAGATTCATATTTTTAAAACATAGAGACCCATTAAATTCGTGAGTCGTGATAATGCAAAATGCTCTAATTTTGTCATTTTCTTGTACCATTTCTTAACTCCACTTCCCATAACCTCAAAAAAAAGGCATTTATGAATCGCGAAATAACACCAAAATTTTCAACAAATTCTAGAAACTTTTTCGTTCTATTCGCAAAGTTTTCACAATGCATTTATAAATACTGTTTTCAGATTCCACCTTTTTAACGCCATATCTGCTTCCTCCATGCACTCTTGCAAAGGGAAATAGTTGCAACACAGTTCACAACATAGAGGTAATATTGTCTGTCCTTCTCATGCTCAAATATGGTCTCTCCATAGGTTTTAAGTTCTATGGCTAATATGAATTTCAAGAAATAAGAATTATATTAATGTATAAGATAACTTTTTTCCCCATACATTTTTGCAGACATAATTATCAATTTTATATCAATCATTATTAAGTAATGGTGTGTTGAAATCTGAAGAAAACATGTATTTAAGTGTAAGCAGTAATATTAAAATCAATATCAATTGTACAAGCTAAAAGTTGACCTTAAACTACTGGATATAGGGTACTGCGGAGCTTTTTTGCACACTTTAAGTATTTAGTGTCTTCCTGGAAACCTTTGGAATTTTCAAGGACAAATGACCACTTGTTTTCAACCCCTGTCTGTCTGGTATTCAGTCGTCATATGTTTGTTTCAAAAAAAGGTTCTGTGTTGCTGTAAGAGAAGCTTTTGTCAACCATGGTACATATTATTTGAGCCATATACCTGCTTGAATACTTTATACATCTCACTGTTTAAGCTACAATTTTTAGTGATGTAGAGTGATGTAAATTAATAATTACTGTGCCAATTTATAGTAAATGTTTGCAATTATCAAATCAGTTAATTAAATTTAGAAATTATAAGTAGTTATGAAATTATACAGCTTTATTATAATGTGGGCTATTTCACACAGAATAACAGGGGCTATTCCGTACACTTCTTAAGATATTCTTTCATAAAAAATGTGAGTAAACTGTCAGAAGTTATTTATTAAAATGTTACAGATGGTTCGCACATATAAATCTAAAGGGGCTTACATGAAGAAGAGATGCAAATAAATGATACACACATTCCTCGCCGTATGAAGACGATCCACTTCCACTTCAGCAGTAAATGTGGAGGAAGATGATGTGCCGCATTCTTTTTTGTTGTGTAAGGTATTTTGCAGAAAAGCCAAATATCTGGGGGAGTGGATCAGATGTCAGAAATGTTTAAAATGGTTTCATGAGGTGTGTCTTGGTGCCTTTGGCAAGAAACTACTCACGTTTGTAATGTTAAGATGTGGACGGAATAGCCCCCTGTCTGCGCTAAGTTCATAATGTTGAGCCATGTCATGTGTCAGATTTATATTTCTTGTTTATTAGTGTTAACACTTATGAGTTTTTAGATACTGTGTATACATTTATTGATATCTCAGTAATAATAAATATATATTTTATTTTCCTTAAAACTTTTTTCCCAAAGGTTATATAACTTTTAATTTGAAATGTGCAAAATAGCCCCGCGCTACCCTAACATTCTTATTAGGTTTCTTCTTCTTCTTCCTTCCAAGTATTAGGCCAAGGCCTGTTACGATCCTATAGAAAATTTTCCCTCCAGCGTATTCCGGAAAATTCTCGTATAAGACTTGAAAGCATAATAATAGTCCCTTCGATTGGTTGCTGGCCAAAGGAAGGCAAGACCAGTGATGGGCCTGCCATCTTATAGCCTCTTTTAATATACTAAACTAGGATTAAAAAGACTCAAATTTACATTTTTATTAGAATAACACCACCAAATTCCCAATAACATCGGAATCTTGAAATTTTAAAATGAATTTTCCCTAAAAATAAAATCATTTTCACGGATCTCTATTAATACGACATAATAACAATGAGAGTAAATACCTTTGGCATGTTGATAAGTTCGTTTAAGTACTGCTTGCAACGTAGATACTGTTTTTTCAATTGAAGTCTTGAGTTCGTTGTTACTCTTTGTCATCCAGGCCAAAAATACTGCAGCAAACAGATCCCCAGACCCAGTGAATGACAACGGTATCTTTGGAATGTTGATTGTTACTGATGCCTTTCTGTCACCTGTTGAATTTCATTAAACTAGTTACGAGGTTCTATTATATTTGAAAAGAAAAATATACGCCTAGACTGGGGTTTGAACCCAGGACCTTTGACTCTCTATGTCAATGCTCTTCCAAGTGAGCTACCTAGGCCTCCAATCTAAACACGTATTTTTCTCTTATACATAGTAATTCCCTAACCCCAAATACTACGAGCCGTTGCTATAATTTTTGCAAATGGCAGCTCCTTTGTTAAGAAGACTTTTTATTGGGAATTTAAACATTACTTATAAAGCCAGTAGTGCTTCTTTCAATGTTCATATTATATTTGAAATTTGTCAATCATTAAGGTGTTTAAAAACGAATAATATTAACATTGAAAGAAGCTTTATAAGTAATGGTTAAATCCCCAATAAAAAGTCTTCTTAACAAAGGAGCTGCCATTTGCAAAAATCATAGCAATGGCTCGTAGCATTTGGTGTTAGGGAATTAACTATGTATAAGAGAAAAATACGCATTTAGATTGGAGGCCTAGGTAGCTCACTTGGATAGAGCATTGACATAGAGAGTCAAAGGTCCTGGATTCAAACCCCAGTCTAGGCGTATATTTTTCTTTTCAAATATAATTTGTCCATCATTAAGATGTTTAAAAACGAATAATATGAACAGCCTCTTAATGCTGAGAACTACATTAACTATGATTTGAGGGAAGTAGATTATACAGGGAATGATTGGAAAGCATTAGCTCAGGATAGGGATGTATGGAGAGCTTATGTCCGTGCGGCCATGAACCTTCGGGTTCGATAGTGCCAGTGAGTAAGTAAGAGTAAGTATCTCTTAATGCTTATGCAATAGAACTTACCCTGTAGCTACGATTTTCGCCACTTGCAAACTTAAATCAAATGACTAACATAGCACAACCAGCTGCTTTACTCAACCAAAAATATAGTCCTCTATCAAACAAAATATTCACAAAGTAAAGTATGGCAGGTGCCATCGCCCTCAACTAGGTTATAAACCTTTTTTAAAATTTTAAGAACTGTAGGCCTTTCGGAAACCGGCTTCCATCATCAGCAGAATATGTCCTACTAAGTTTTTTTAAGATTTTTAACCTAGTTGAGGATGACGGGACCTGCCAGGAATATATTTTTTTTTTGTGCGATACTGCGTTTTGTCGTACTTACAGTAATGGCGACCATGATTGAAAGTTCAACTTCCTACATTTCAGGGTTGTCAACCTAAATAACTATACTGTAATATTACATATTACAAACCACGTGTGGGAAGTAAAACCACTGCCCTGTATGCATACTACATACAATGTATATACAAAAAAATATCCAAAAGGTAGTGTTAATATACATTATATCGGGTGCGGCAGCATAACTTCCTTTTTTAAAATGTGCGCCATTTAGTCAGTTGATGTCGTAGCGGAGCGCTAGTGGTCTCGTTCGAGAGGGGGGACTATAAAGTTTTGTCCTGACACAGTTCAGTCGCCATCATGCGTTGGAACAGTGAGGAGCGTGCGTTTGCCATTGAGGCCTACTTTTCGAGCGGATGTTCTGTGATCGCAACCCGGCGCGCCTTTCGGAATCGCTTTAAATTAGCCCCGTTGGCCCCTGTCCCGGACCGGAAATCAATTGTTACGTGGGTCACTACGTTCAGACAAACTGCAAGTGCGACAAGACGAAGAACTGGAGTCCCTCGGCCGATTAGATCACCTGAGAACATTGAGGTAGTGAGAGCTTCAATGTTGCGATCACCACGGCGTTCTGCGCGCAAACATGCGTCTGCCCTTGGACTTTCCGATCGTTCTGTAAGGAGAATACTTCATGATGATCTTCATTTCCATCCATACAAGATGGCAATTGTGCAGGAACTTTCTGAACGTGACTTCAATTCTCGGAGGAACGCGTGTGAGGTTCTTCTGGAAGTCGTTCCTGAGGACGCTATTGCTTTTTTTAGTGATGAAGCCCATTTTCATTTGTGTGGATCCGTCAACAAACAAAACATGCGCTACTGGGCTGACACCAATCCTCGACAATTGCATCAAAGGCCTTTGCATTCACCTAAAGTCACAGTGTGTGTGCAATTTCCTCAAGTGGAATTATTGGTCCCTGGTTCTTTGAGGAAAATGAAGTCACAGTGACAGTGAATTCGGACCGGTATGTAAACATGTTACAGGAATTTTTTTCCCACGGCTAGATGAGTTGGACTTAGGGGACACTTGGTTCCAACAAGACGGTGCAACGGCACACACTTCAAGAGCATCGATGACTGTTTTGAGGGAACACTTCCCAGAGCGCCTTATCTCAATTAGGGGCGATTTGAAGTGGCCGGCCCGCTCTCCCGATTTGACCCTTGTGATTTTTTTCTATGGGGTTATTTGAAATCCCATGTTTATGTGAACCGTCCAAGGACCCTACAAGATTTGAAGACCAACATCCAGGAAGAAATTGCCAACATAACGCCTGCTATGCTGGCAGGAGTCATGACAAACGCCAGAAATCGGTTTACTCAGTGTATGGAGAATGGGGGACGTCACCTACCTGATTTGATCTTCAAAACTGAGTAAAACAAAACTTTATGTATATGCCTATATTATAAAAAACGAATAAAAATTTTCTGATTCATACAATGCATTTTATTAAGTTTTAAAAAAAGGAAGTTATGCTGCCGCACCCTGTACAAAACAAATCACTGCATATTAAATGAACTGAACTTTATTTGAAACAATAAATATGTACTTGCTGCCATTTTATGTCTAGATTGGTATCACAGCCTCCTGGAATTTCAACTAATAAACATTGCCCACACTGTTAATGTTACTCAGTTGTTTATAATGAACGCAAATATTTCCAACTAAGATGATTAAATATAGGAATGCCTAAAAAGAACATACTGATAGAATGCCAGAAGAAAGATTTCCAGAATTATTGCTAATTATAAACCGCACGGAAGGAGAAATGTTGGATGCTCACACAGAAGATGGTCTGAACAATTTTAACAATTCTAGCTTTCATGAAACCAGAAAGAGCCAACAGGCTTAATCCCTGGATGATGATATTATTTTACCATTATTTAATATTTTTAAAACACCATCGCTCAAAAAATAATGTACAATGCACATTTGTGAAGTGTTTTACAGAATCTTGGAAATTAAAAACCTTGCTATTGTTCGGTTTTTAAACATTTTCCTCACTTCTGTAAAATCATTTCCCAATCTCGCATCGTAATATACTAAATATTTTACTTCATGACTATTTACCTCAATGCAGATTTAGTATGAATTTTATCAGAATCAAGAAAAATATACTATATATGTATGTATATTAAATATAAAAAACTGAGTGAATATGTGTGTGTAAACAATATATATGATATTTGAGTTTGTATTCGTTAACATTCTTACCTCATATGTTTATTCTGTTGAACGATCGTTTCAAAGCTATTGCTCCATCTTCAGCTTGTTCACAAACTGGTTTTTTTCTTTTCTTCAAGTTCTTGGCCCTGGATCTGGTTCCAAAGAACTTGGTAATGTCATTTGGAACACAGATCCAGGGCTGACAACTTGAAGAAAAGGAAAAAAACAGTTTGTGAACAAGCTGAAGATGGAGCAATAGCTTTGAAATGATCGTCCAACAGAATAAACATATGAGGTAAGAATGTTAAAAAACACAAACTCAAATATTAAATTAAACCTCATAATGTAACTTCCTAATGATTTTAAAATATATATGATACTAGAGAAAATAGAGGGTGAGTTTTAATTACACTGACTGTAAATGGAGGAAAAAATTTGTTGCCATGGTAGATGGCACTGACGAATGACATTATTCTCTTGGCCCTGTTGCATGGCCTACTACATCACCGGACTTAAACCCCCTAGATTTGTACCTCTGGGGGCATCTGAAAAGCGTTGTGTATACTGAACCAGTTTATGATGTGCAAACCCCTTCAACAGCATGTCCACGTCGCCTGTGACGATATTCGGTGAGAGACCAGATCATGTGAGGGAGTGAGGCAATCCATGATATAATGTGTGAACATGTGCATTTGCATCCCATGGAGGCCACTTTGAACATCTGTTGTGACGTGGATGCAATTATGGTATGTACTGTGTGCCGGGACAATTTGTTGTCATTAAACGCACATCGTTCATTTCCGGACACATGTTTATAGGACCTTTTTTGCTTCATTTCCAGTCAGGAATCAGTCCCTGATGTTTGTCAGTGTAATTACTGTTCACCCTGTATAATTTAGATTAATATATTCACATGGGTCAGTCAATTGTCAGATTGTAAAATAAATTAGATGAAACTATCTTAAATTTGCAAAAAGAGAAAACTTGATGTTGAATTTTTACAACTTGAACATGCAACTAACCGTTCCAGTTGCTGGCTAATCCTAGAAGATTCTGTTCATCTCCAAGTTCAGTTGAAGACAGGACAATAGTCTGACAGCCCTTTGGAATGAAAATGTTCTATTACATTCCATGCATCTTCCTTTGATTTAATAGGTTTCCCACCAGACAGTAACCTGAAATGTATTACTTTGTTTTTATTTTGTTTAAAACTAAGTTACCTTATAATTCACATTTATATTGATTAATAGTGAGTGGAGAACATATTTTTAATGACTCACCTCATATAATTTCAAATTTCTTTGATACCGGCGGTTTCAGACAATATTTTGTCCCTCTTCAGTCATGGCTTCAACTGATAAAATTCTCTGGTTGTTGATTTCTCTAAGGACATCACCTCTTGTGCTGCCATCTTTGGTTGGGATTATAATCTTTGTAATTAAATTTTTATCCACCGGTAGATGGCAGTACTGAAGATGGCAACAATAGAACAGTTGATGGCTGAAGAATTTCGTCAGTCGGAGTTATGGCTGAAGATGAACACGACTGTGTTTGAAACCGCAGTATCATGGAAGCATGAATCCTATGAGGTGAGTTGTTTAAACAAAATGTTCTCCGATGAATTTTAATAGTTATAGCATGCTATTTGTGTATATTTTTGTGATAAGATAGGTTCTGACAGCGGTGAGTAGGTGATTGCAGTCTATCAGAAGCCAGGTTACTACATGATAAATGTAACTACTCTTACTCGGCTTCAAATTGATTTGGCGTGATGATGTCTGCAAGAGGTAAAATTGTATTTCTGTAGATTCCAACTAACTCTTCAGGCACGTACAGCTTCCCATTGTCACCCAACACCGGGTCACAAACTAAAAAAAAAAATTAAATTCAATGAATGAACTAGTATTTGAAGAGAAAAATTATATGCCCAGACTGAGACTCGAACCCAGGACCTTTGGCTGGACCTCAGTCTGAGTGTATAATTTTTCTCTTCAAATATGATTTATCCATCATTGAGATGTATGAAATGAATAATAAAAACATAATTTAAATTTAATATTGTTTAGTTGTTTCTTGACTCACCTCATACTTCTTAACTCCCAAGCAGACTCGAGTTTCTTCACTTCATTTGTGACATTCTCAATGCTGCTATATTACGTTCACAACTGATGTCCAACGGTCTCCTCTCCTGCAGACTGACCTCAGCGCCATCTGATGGCTGATCGACAAACTTCCAAATCAATCCCCTCTCCTTATCACCAGGTATTTCAAAATTCATAGTTTTTTTTTATTCTTGCATATGTAAAATTTTCCCCAAATTGTAAGTTCCTTCGGTTTTTCCAATTGTTTAAGTAATTTTGTTTTGGTTTCTATTCTGTGTTTTTCTGACCAGGCATGTGCAGCTATTGCAGATTTTTATGTTTCTCAATTTTTAACATTTCTGAGGTGTTCCTTTAATCTTGAATTTAGATTCCTTTTTTGTTTTTCCTATGTATATCCTTTCACAATCTTTACAATTAATTTGATAAATTCCCAATTTTTTGCAGTCTATAATCTTTTTCAAAGTTAAAATTGGGAAACACATTATGAGGTTCTTAATTAATAAATTAGTGAGTCATTTTAACATCTTACCTCATATTTCATGTTTTATCAAACACGGTAACTATATAACTATATAACATTAATTTATTTATTAGTCTTTAATCTATTCATTTTTGTTGGTTTTTTATTAAATTACCTAATCAACTTTTATAATATTCATGATGTGTTCCGTTGAGGTATTATTCAAAATTAATATATAATTATAGAATATTCCATAATTATATATTAATTTTAAATTACCTAAACTGTAATCATTTTTTGGTGCTAATTTAATGTTGAATTTGTTGAAGATTTTTTAAACTTGTCAAATACTAAAGGGTGGTATGTGAACTTCTTGAATTTTTACCAATATTTTTATCTGGTGAAGAGTTAAGAAGTATGAGGCGAGTCAAGAAACAACTAAACAAAATTAAAATAAACCTCATAGTGTTGTTTCCTACCTACATAACTTAATAATTGAAATTGTTCATACCATATACCAAGTTAGGATTAATTTTGCGTAACTGCTGAACCACTTGTGCAATCTGCTTCAGGAAGGATGCTGAACCAACATAACCTGTGAGGAGATGAGTGTAATGGTCCAATCTATTATGATGCAGTCCATCCATAAGCTCCGCTGTAATTATGTTCATATATAGTTGTAAACATAACATATTCCACAAATGTAAAATCAATTCATTTTCTTAAATGCAACCGGACAATCCTGCAGAATAGCTTCCTACCCTTAGGAGTTCGTTGAGAAGACACTGCAATTATTATACAGAGTGATGAAAAAATGTGTACAAAAAATTGAAGAGCATGTAGGTGGCATGAAAATGAGTTAAGTTATGTAGATAGGAAATAACACTATGAGGTTTATTTTAATTTTGTTGAGTTGTTTCTTGACTCACCACATACTTCTTAACTCCCTTGCATATCTAGATTTTGTCACTGTATTTCTGACATTCTCAATGCTGTTCACGTTCACAACTGACGTCCAATGGTCTCCTCTCCTGCAGACTGACCTCTGCGCCATCTGATGGCTGACCGACGAACTTCCAAATCAATCCCCTCTCCTTATCACCGGGTATTTCAAAATTCATAGTTGTGTTTTTATTCTTGCATATGTAAATTTTTTCCCAAATTGTGAGTTCCTTTGGTTTTTCCAATTGTTTAAGTAATTTTGTTTTGGTTTCTATTCTATGTTAAAAATGGAGAAACAGAAAAATCTGCAATAGCTGCACATGCCTGGTCAGAAAAACATAGAATAGAAGCCAAAACAAAATTACTTAAACAATTGGAAAAACCAAAGGAACTCACAATTTGGGAAAAAATTTACATATGCAAGAATAAAAACACAACTATGAATTTTGAAATACCCGGTGATAAGGAGAGGGGATTGATTTGGAAGTTCGTCGGTCAGCCATCAGATGGTGCAGAGGTCATTCAGCAGGTGTGGAGACTATTGGACGTCAGTTGTGAATGTGATATCGCATTGAGAATGTCACAAATGCAGTGAAGAAACTCGAGTCTGCTTGGGAGTTAAGAAGTATGAGGTGAGTCAAGAAACAACTCAACAAAATTAAAATAAACCTCATAGTGTTATTTCCTACCTACATAACTTAATTATGAGGTCTATTCATTGAAATTCATCAGAGGACATTTTTGACAACTCACCTCATAGAATTCGTCTTTTTCATGATACTGCAGTTTCAAACTAAGTCTAGTTCATCCTCAGCCATAACTCCGACTTAGTTTGAAACTGTAATATTGTGAAAAAGATGAATTCTATGAGGTGAGTTGTTAAAAATGTTCTCCGATGAATTTCAAAGCCAAAGATCACTTTACTGCAACTTTTGGGGAGAGGAGGAGCGGACATGGTGGACCAATAGCATGGCCTCCACTTTCTCCTGACCTTACACCTGTGATGATTTGTTCATGTGGGGTGCTCTTAAGGAAATGGTTTATGAAACACTGATCGACGATGTACGTGTATTACTGCAGCGCATTATGGCAGCAACACAAATAATCCAGACCAGTCCTGACATCTTTCACCGGTATTTGTTACAGCGCTATGTTGATGACCTCCATCCTCATTTTGAACATTTGCTACGACGTGTGAACTAGTTGAGTTGTGTATCAAACAGAAAGAATTAGTTTTGTAGGGTACCTAGGTATTATTTTCCATTCCATTTGACATACACATTTGTAGCTTAGGATTTCATGCCTGCAGCACCACAATGTGCCCATCCTATGATGTTCATCCATAACAGCCTCTAGTTCCATATCAGAGCATCTGAGACCATTCGTTCCTTCTGCAAAAATATGCATTTTCATGCCACCCATTCGCTCTTAATTTTTTTGTGTATGATTATTCATTACTCTGTATATAAAATTAAAGTACCTTTAATTCATTAAACATTTGAAAAATGTTACTTTACATAAATATGCATCTGTAATAATTTCAAGATAAAAAAAAAGTAAATAATGTAATTTCATAATATAAATACTTCATAAACATTTCTTCAAAATAATTTAGGTAAGTCATATTATTTAAAAATAAATATTATACAGTAAAGAAAATTGTGTTTATTGACCATAGTATAAGGTTGATAATTGTATTGAAAAGTTTTAAAATATTAGGGTATTTTGATTAGTGTAGTAATCAGTCACAAGGACATTTTATGTAAAATTCCATACTATTTTTTATATATGTATAATTGTCCAGTATGCACCCGCTTACCCAGTTCATTTTCGTGCAAAACTTGTCCTTTCCAGTAGCCATAACCAGTGTGATTTGAAAATTGCACTGAATTAATGGTATCAACTTCAAAACCCAACACCTGAAAATTTTAAATTCCCAGTATTAGTATGGTATTAGTGCGGAAACAAATATGCTATGAAGATGCTGCTAAAGTTACATGCTACTGATTAAGGTATTTATTTAAACCTGGGAATTAACAGACTTTTTAAATTTTGACGTTACTAATTTATGCGAAAACATAACCTTTAAAAGAGATTCGATGTCATGTGATTTAACGAGGTTAGCATATTTGATTTAAAAAAAAAAGAACTTTCGACTTTCCGAATATTCATATTTGTTAAATAATGGGGTTTAAATTTATGAACTTACCTGTAATGGGAAAGTAGCGCTTTTATTCCCTACATATCCAGAAACAACGTGACTTTGGATAGAAAGAACTCTTGGCCAATTACCAGCCATTTTGCTGTGGCTTCTGCGAGCTCGAGTTACACAGTAAAATTGCGTAACTATTATCTAATAGGAGAAAGTGCAATAACTTTTGTATGATAATCCAGTTTTAATAATCCAAGCACTTGAATATATATTGTTTATAAAATGTATTTATTTGAAAGATTAGGTTATGACACCCTTTCCATTTTTGTTACTAGGTCTATTAATTAATTTTTAGTCAGCTCATTTAATTGTATGCTACATTTCATGATTTCAGGAGAATGAAACCTGAAGCATGTTTAGAAGTTGCCAACAAATCTCGAAGACAAGCCGAATTTTATTTTGAGAAGGGAAACGCTGGTCGAGCATTTGCACATTTTTTGGTTGCTCTGAAATTGTGTCCTTCCTGGAAGACAGAAGTGAATCAGCAGTTTGTAACAACATTATGTAAGAAAAATCTATGTTTATATGTACCTAAATTATGTCTGCAAAAGGCCAGGACATATGGCACAAAATGGGAATGGAACAGGGGCATAGAAACTTTTTGTGGGAAAGTCGGAAGTTAAGTGCCCGATAGGTAGGCCAAGAATTATATGAGAGAATAATATTTACCATGATTTGAGGGATGTAAATTATACAAGAAATATTGATAACACTAGCTCAGGTTAAGGATTTAGACCTATGTATAACTTTATCTGCATGGCCATGAAACTCGATAGTGTCAGTGACTAAGTTATATGTAAATTAGGAAAAACTGCACTTAAACTAGCATGAAATATTTTCAAAGTCCTATAGAATAACAGTGTGCAGAGTTTATAGAGCCACCAATAACCCACAATCGAACCACATATTATCATCCTCGATTACTATCTCGCTAAATTTAAATTACCAATATTTGCAATAAATCCCCAAATCTATGTTAAAAAGATGTATTAATAATATTAAAATTACCAAACATTTATTAAATATGGGTGTACATTTACTTATCACTCCCTAATACTGATCCAACCAGCGATAACCCAAAACAGCAATAGAAAAATCATAGACTAAGTAATATACTCTGTGGAGAAAATAGCAGTTAGCATTGCAATATTTCTAAGTGTCATAATATTGTGATTTGCATATTTGAATAAATACTTCATAACTGTCTAATAATGTTATAAAAATTGTTTGAAAAAGTTTAAAATATTAAATAATGTTAGTAAATATGGAAGAAGAGCTATAGTTTACAATAATATAACTGAAAAATCAAGCGCTAGTAAAAGTGCAGTTGAGCCGTAAATTATGTTGTACTTTTGATTTCAGAGATAAATTCTCATGGTCTTAACCTTGCTTATCCTTTAATTTTGTCATCTGGTGTCTGGTGAATATCAAAATTTTGATATTTCCGACGATAATAATTTAATCTCTAAGTTTGTAAAATCAACACCAGATGGCAGTTCAAAAGATGATGTTAACGACGAAATTTCCACAGTTGGAGTTTGACTAAAGATGGAAGTAAAACTGTACTTTTGAAACCTGTATCGTGAAGACGTGCAACTTTGTGAGATGAGATGTTAAAGCATTTTCTCCAACTCATTCATTGGTTATTATTTGCAATTCAAAACCATATTTAATAAACTCAAAATATATTAAAATATAACAGGAAGTAACATTAAGAGGTTTATATATCAAATTTGGGAATTTTTAACATTATGAGGTTCTTCTTCTTCTTCTTCCTTCCAAGTATTAGGCCAAGGCCTGTTACGATCCTATAGAAAATTTTCCCTCCAGCGTTTCATAGGACGGCCCAGTGATCTTCGTCCTCTTGGTATATAATTATAAACAGCTTTGGGGATCCGATTTGAACTCATTCTTTCAAGATGGTGTTTCCAATTTAGTTGGTACTGTTTAATATATTCCAAAATTGGCGTAGTCTTCAATATGAGGTTCTATTCATAAGAATTAAATGAATTGTGATTTCTTCTTACCTCATACTTCTATGTTTTTTTTTATACACAGCACTGCAGTACCAGCGACCCATTGTCAGCTGTTTGATGGTCGTGAAAACAGCTGACAGTGGTGACAATGGGTCGCTGATACTGCAGTGCTGTGTATATAAAAACATAGAAGTATGAGGTAAGAAGAAATCACAATTCATTTAGTTCTTATTAAGAGGTTTGTTTAATTATTAAAACATTTTGTCTGTTCATTCTTACCTCTTAGAGTTGTTTTTGTTGAACATATGTTTCAGAGCTTCTTAGCCCCATCGTCATTGATAACAGACTGAATTTTCTCATGTTGTTGGCCCTGATTCTTGATTCCTGCTCTCTTTGCCTCTGGTCCAATGAATTTACTTCCTGCAGAAAGGAACCTCATTAGTAAATTCATTGGACCAGAGGCAAAGAGAGCAGGAATCAAGAATCAGGGCCGACAACATGAGAAAATTCTGTCTATAATTGCTAACGATGGGGCTAAGAAGTTCTGAAACATATGTTCGACAAAAACAACTCTAAGAGGTAAGAATGAACAGACAAAATGTTTTAATTTTTAACTCAAAATATGTTGATTTGTATGGATAATGAATAAACACATGTCTATATTTGAAGAGAAAAATTTTTGCCTAGACTGAGACTCAAACCCGGGACCTTTGGCTTGCCGGGCCAAATGCTCTACCAACTGAGCTACCGAGGCGAGTTGCGATCTAGAAGCAAATTTTTCTCCTATATACGTTGTAATTCCCTTGTGCCAAATGCTTTGAAACCGTTGCTTCTATCTTTGCAAATGGCAGCTTCTTAGTTAAGAAGACATTTATTGGGAATTTAACACTACTTTATAGCCAGTAGGACTTCTATTTATAGTGTAGTGTTAAATTCCCAATTAATTTCTTCTTAACTAAGAAGCAGCCATTTGCAAAGATAGAAGCAAAGGTTTCAAAGCATTTGTCACGAGGGAATTACAACGTATATAAGAGAAAAATTTGCGTCTAGATCGCAACTCGCCTCGGTAGCTCAGATGGTAGAGCAAGCCAAAGGTCCTGGGTTCGAGTCTCGGTCTAGGCAAAAATTTTTCTCTTCAAATATAATTTATCCTTCAGTGAGAAGTGTTAAATGAATAATAAAAACATCAATATGTCTAAATCTTGGCAAAGAAAATGCAAATGCATGAAAATCCAGACCTTTATTCTGTCAAGTTGTACATTTTAAAGGAAAGAGAGAGGTGCAAATAAAACTAAAATTTTATTGTACAGTGAGAAAAAAAAACAATTTTTTATGCTTCTTTCAGAAGAAAAGACATAGAATAGCAAATACACAGAAATCTCCACGTCCAGTTGTCAAGCGCTGGACATTTAAACACGGAGATCTCCATGGCCCATCAGCAATATGTAAAAAAGAAAAAAGATTGTATGACACGTTGTACAGACAACATTGCCAATAGTCAGAGTTAGAAATAATTTTAATCAGCCTTGGTTTTAATGCCTGAGCCTTATCCTAGAGAATTAAAACAATGTGCTATTAAACTGCATTACATAATTAAGTAACTTATCTTATCTTAGAGTTATTGTGTAACACATTTACATTGTACAGATTCAAATTCTTCAAATAAGATACATTAACTGCAGTTGTCAGATAATGTTATCATGAGATATGACCATTACAAAATGATTCATAAAAGACTGTGACCCAATGGATAAGACAAGGAATTGGAGCTGTATTTTTCTACCCACCTGCAATAAGCTTGAATGCAGCTTCTAGCCTTAAACATTATCATAAAACTAAATCACCGGCACTATCGAACCCATAGGTTCATAGTGCCATGGTGAGGTAGCATGCTACCTTGTCACGCAGCGGGCCCGGGTTCGATCCCCAGTCAGGGCAGTTTTTCTGAGTAAGGTTTTTATCGGGGTTTTTCCTCACCTGTAAGACAAATATCAGGAAAACTTTAAGGCCAAAACGGTCCCCGAAATCATATGGTCATCGCAATCATTATCGTCATTCTCATCATTATCATCATCATCCTTCACCGGTGTGGAAAGCAACGGGAAGCTACCACACCTACAATTCCCTAGTAAAGCTGCAAGCATAGCATGAAAATGCTATGATTGCAGTGACGTGCCTTTGGGCAGAATTACTATGGATCGAGGTTCATGGCCACATTACATAAACTCTCCATACATCCCTATCCTATGCTAATGTTTTCCAATCATCCCCTGTATAATCTACTTCTCTCAAATCATGGATAATGTTATTCTCCCACCTCATTTTTGGTCGAGCAACTGGACATTTTCTCTCTGGTTTTCCTACAAGAAGCTTCCATGTACATCTTTCATTCCCCATTCGTGCCACATGTCCTGCCATCACAGTAAACGAGACTTAACTGTTCTTATTATATCTGGCTTCCTATAAAGACCATGTAGTTCATTGTTAGGCAGTCTTCTCCAATCACCTGTCTGTTCATCTCTCTTTGGTCCAAAAATTTTCCTAAGAACTTTATTCTCGAATATTCGTAATCTGCTTTCCTCCCTTAAAGTAAGTAATCATTATCATATTTACTAATTAAAACATTTTGTCTGTTCATTCTTATCTCTTATAGTTGTTTTTGTCAAACGTATGTGTCGAGCCTTCTTAGCCCCATCGTCAGCGATTACAGACTACAGATTACAGATTACTAAAAAAATTATCATATGTATCTAAATATTTCTATTAATACATTTAATTTTAAATTTCTATTAATTTATAAATAATTAAAATATGAATTTAAAAACCTTTCATTTTTTAATATAAAAACTGAAAATAACCCGTTTGAAATAAAATCGTAGTGAGAAGAACAGAATGGATCAGACTCTTAGCTGCTGTGAAAGCAACTGGTCTATGGTGGACTCCAGAAAAAGTCTCTGGTCCTCCAGGTTGGGGGTTCATGCTATGGGCCAGCTCTTTATGCATTGTAAAAAAAACTTAATGCTAAAAAATCTTCCAAAATTGGAATAACAAAAACCTGACAGTAATAATTAATAGAAATTGTTGAAAATCTCTCATTAATTGATTTTATTATTAACAAATTATGAATTGTGTTATTATAGTACATATCAACTGATCTAAGCAACAATATAACAATAATTTATTTTTATTTAACCAAGGCGATTCGTTCAAATCAAGTTGAGAATTTAACAGTTTATTACTACTTTTCAATTTATTTATTTCTACAGCCTCCAAAAGGTCCAACTTCTTACCCTTATCACAAACATGTAAAATTTCAAAATTTGGATCGAAACAATGATTAAATTGAAATAGGTGGTTAGCATATTTTGAATATTCTAAATTTCTGTAGAAATAAATAAATTGAAAAGTAGTAATAAATTGTTAAATTCTCAACTTGATTTGAATGAATTGACTTTGTTAAATTTAAAAAATTACGGCTTATGAAATGAGATTCATGCGCAGAACAGCGGGTTACACCAGATGGGATCGGAAAAGGAACACCGATATCTTAAAAGAATTGAAAACTACACCAATTTTGGAATATATTAAACAGTACCAACTAAATTGGAAACACCATCTTGAAAGAATGAGTTCAAATCGGATCCCCAAAGCTGTTTATAATTATATACCAAGAGGACGAAGATCACTGGGCCATCCTATGAAACACTGGAGGGAAAATTTTCTATAGGATCATAACAGGCCTTGGCCTAATACTTGGAAGGAAGAAGAAGAATAAGAAGAAATTTAAATAAATTATAGTTGTATTGACGATTTTTATTATTAATTTAACACTTCTCATTTAAGGATAAATTATATTTGAAGAGAAAAATTTTCGCCTAGACCGGGACTCGAACCCGGGACCCTTGGCTTTCCAGGCCAAGTGCTCTACCAACTGAGCTACCGAGGCGAGTTACGGTCTAGACGCAAATTTTTCTCTTATGTACGTTGTAATTCCCTCGCGCCAAATGCTTGAAACCATAGCTTTTATCTTTGCAAATGGCGGCTTCTTAGTTAAGAAGACATTTATTGGGAATTTTAACACTACTTTATAGCCAGTAGGGCTTCTATTGACGATTTTTATTATTAATTTAACACTTCTCATTGAAGGATAAATTATATTTGAAGAGAAAAATTTTTGCCTAGACCAGGACTCGAACCCGGGACCCTTGGCTTTCCGGGCCAAGTGCTCTACCAACTGAGCTACCGAGGCGAGTTACGATCTAGACGCAAATTTTTCTCTTATGTACGTTGTAATTCCCTCGCGCCAAATGCTTGAAACCATAGCTTCTATCTTTGCAAATGGCGGCTTCTTAGTTAAGAAGACGTTTATTGGGAATTTTAACACTACTTTATAGCCAGTAGGGCTTCTATTGACGATTTTTATTATTAATTTAACACTTCTCATTGAAGGATAAATTATATTTGAAGAGAAAAATTTTCGCCTAGACCGTAACTCGCCTCGGTAGCTCAGTTGGTAGAGCACTTGGCCCGGAAAGCCAAGGGTCCCGGGTTCAAGTCCCGGTCTAGGCGAAAATTTTTCTCTTCAAATATAGTTGTATTGTTGCTTAGATCAGTTGATATGTACTATAATAACACAATTCATAATTTGTTAACATGTCTGAAGAAGGTACAGTGTACCGAAACAGCTGTCACTGAATTATATCTTAATAAATATGAAAATCAAATAAAACCAGGTTTTATTTTTATTTAATTAATTTATCATGTAGGATAGTATGCATCTTATTGAGGTCTTACTATAGTTTCTGATCTGTTCATTTTTATGTTTTTTCAAGAATTGATATATTATTATAACCTGACTTCCTACGTAGGTGCATGGGGTGAAACATTGGATCAACAGCAGAGATACAAGGACCTCTTCAGCTGTTATGAACAAGCTCTAGAAATTTTTCCAGACAATGAAGAAGTACTTAATAACCTTGGATCTCATCTTTACAGGTTAGAAGTTTGGTAAAGTTTCATTTTATAGTTGAAATTGTTTTGTAGTGTAATTTAAATTGCAGTTCAAGGAAAATTAAATGCTATGACAAATGAACTTTATATAAACTCGTGGGAAAACATTGTTAGAACTCACGTATGCACCCGGAGAAAATCACGGGTAAAGATGCAAACTATTTTAAAAATTATTGTCAGCTTAGAAGCAGTAAATAGTGGAATAAAACCAGCATTCCTATGGGATATTAAGGAATCCCCATTTACACATTACAGTTGGTAAATTTGATATCAGATTTGAAAAGACATAACTTGTTGCATTCTGGAATATATGTATTGAAGATTGAAGAAGAATCTCTTGTTACAAATCTTCAAGACATTTCCGAAAGATGTTTAAATACATTAGACTGTTTTATAAATGTCGGTCATTTATTTAAAAACACCAGTACTCGTAGAGAGATGTTCAAATGAATCTGAAATCATCTGTCAAATGTTAAAATGTGTCAACAAAGAAATCCAGCAATTCCTTGCGATGACAGAAGACGGTACCAAGATTAAACTGAAAATGAAGGAAAAAATAAATTCTGATTTTGATTATGTTGTATGTGAAAAATGTGACAGTTGCAAAAGTGAAAATTCAAATGCAAAGACTCAGAAAAATCTTAGGACAGCTGTACAAGAGAACGTAGTGTTGGGTAATTTGAAAACTGAAATGTTTGAAAATAATGATTATTTTTGTCTGAGAGCTGAGAAACATTGGTGCATTCCCACGTTACTTGGAGTGTTCTTAGGTTATCCTCTTGTGTATTGGTACAATCAAACTCTCGCAAGCAATGGAGAAAATTGTCTTTCTTATGTAGAATTAACAGTATATAAGATGTATGTTGAAATAGAAGACAGTGGTAAATGTAGAAACAAATGGTATGAACTGTACTCTTTCAGTGTTCCTTCTTCTATTCGGGAGAATTTAAAACCTGATATTGAATCATGGTTTGAGAAGTTATTAAATATTGTAAAACACAGACATTGCTTTTCAAAAACATTAAATTAAACAAGGAAATTGTTACATTATCTTCAGTTATAATGTGATTTCCAATGACTATTTAACTCACGCCCCAAATGGGAGTCAATGACTTTTTATTTACAACCAATCACAGTCATGTTTCGCCTAGAATTTACCAACTAAAGTTTATCATAATAACGAAAGCACCTCCTTTTTAACATTCTGAATAGGTCATAGCATTATTTTTGCAGTGACTGACTCGCCAAGAAATACGGCTACCAGATTGTGTATATATATATACAGGGTGGACCGCTCGAATGGACCTAATTTCAATTGCTTGTTACTGGCAAACGGTTGAAGATAGAAACTTAAAACAACGTTCATAGTACAGAAAAACTCACCAAGTTTCGAATCCTGTCGGTAGATGGCACAAAGATACGTTTCTCGTTCTTAGATTTAATTGTTTGTGAAAATGGCGACTCCGCAGATGAAAGCGCAAGCTGTTTTGTGGTATGCGGAGTTTAAATCAATCATTAGAGTTCAAAGGGAGTTCCGGCGTGTGTTTAACCGTGATGCTCCAACTGCTAGAAGCATAAAGAAGTGGCGTGATACATTATTAGCTACAGGATCTGTGTTGAAGAAGCATGGTGGTGGTCGCAGAGCATCCGATGAAATGGTAGCAAATGTTCAAGCCGCATTTGAGCGAAGCCCCCGGAAGTCATTAAGAAGAGCTTCGCGGGAACTTCAAATACCAAAATCGACATTACAACGGATTGTCCACAAACGCCTCAAACTGCACGCATATAAAGTGCAGTTAGTGCAACGTCTGGAGCCGAATGACATGCCGAAACGAGTGGAATTCGCCAATACGATGCTGGACCGTCTCGGCGCTGATCCTGACTTCATGACCAAGATTTTCTTCTCGGACGAAGCCACTTTCCATTTGTCAGGCAAGGTAAACCGGCATAATGTGCGGATCTGGGGATCGGAGAATCCTCACGCTATTCAAGAGCATGTTCGTGATAGTCCGAAGATGAATGTTTGGTGCAGTTTGTCACATAATAAGGTCATTGGACCGTTTTTCTTCGCCGAGAAAACTGTTCGTGGTACCACATATCTTGACATGCTGGAGCAGTTCTTCTTTCCACAAATTGAACAACTGCAGCCTAACATCGTTTTCCAGCAAGATGGTGCTCCTCCCCACTGGTCCAATGAAGTTCGTACGACTTTGGACAACATTTTCCCTGGCCGTTGGATTGGTAGGGGAGGACCAATCGCGTGGCCCCCGAGATCTCCCGATTTAACACCACTGGATTTCTTTCTCTGGGGCTATGTCAAAGATAAAGTTTACACCACCCCAGTCAAAGACCTTCGTGATCTTCGTGAGCGCATCATAGAGGCTATTGAGAACATTCCAGAAGACATACTCCAACGTACTTGGCAAGAAATTGTTCATCGCTTTGATATCGTCACAGTGACTGCTGGGGCTCATATAGAGATGTGGTGATCTGGATATCAAAACTTGGTGAGTTTTTCTGTAATATGAACGTTGTTTTAAGTTTCTATCTTCAACCGTTTGCCAGTAACAAGCAATTGAAATTAGGTCCATTCGAGCGGTCCACCCTGTATATATATATATAGTGCATGAATGTCAGCAGAAAGCGCATGCGAGGGCGATAGATAATATAAAAACATTTGTAACAATTGATTATACCACAAAGAAAAGAAAACACGGTTTGCACTTTCTTAAACAAATTATTTCCAGGAAATGATGTTGCAGAAAAATATAATTGACATTTACATCATAGGACATCATAAACCTATAACGTTGGTTATACATTTCTCCACTAGGGTGCATTCTTACAACATTGCGATCCTTTGGCAATAAATAATATTATGATCTAATTGCAGTGATGAACAAAGGAAGGAAATGAAACGTACCAATCGTTTCTCGTTTGTTTTCAAACATCGCCGTTTACATTAAATATATAAATATTTTAAAATAACTATAGTTAAATAATGATTTGTGAGTAAACAGCTTAATTTTATTTGTTAAATAGTCCTAACAAATGCCACTCTTGATTTCCAAATTCTCTAGATAAATTGGAAATCACTCATTGCATTACTTATGATAAGATTTTTATAGATGCTTTACGTGCGGAGTTTATGTAGGAGCAAAGCTGCCTGTGGCTCACCCAACCACACACAGGCAAAATGCCGTGTGCCTGTTAGTTTATAAATGAAGAACCCTGTATTAACAGTGAACTTATTCTGTTATCCTCCAAAATTAACTCTCACAATCAATGTTCCATAGTTAATATATAAATAATTATGAACATTGAAAGAAGCACTACTGGCTTTATAAGTAATGTTTAAATTCCCAATAAAAAGTCTTCTTAATAAAGAAGCCGCCATTTGCAAAAATCGTAGCAATGGCTTGTAGCATTTGGGGTTAGGGAATTAAGATTTAAGATTTTTAAGATTTTTTTTTAAGATTTAAGATTTATTTAGCCTGGTGGAGTTAAGGCCATGTGGCCTTCTCTTCCACTCACCAGGACAAACATATATTACATAAGAATATAACAATCTTAATTAACTCTAATATTAAACACTAAGTAAAAATTTGATCAAAAGATAATATCTAATATACATATTACGATCTATAATACAACCAGTTAATATTAGTTAAAATTAAGACTAAAACTAATAATAAAATGTATACAAGCAAGACATATTAAATTGTCCCTGTCTAGTGTATATAAAAAACAGAAAAATAATGAGATATAGAAAACTAATTTTACAATTATACAATATTTAAAACAAAACAAATAAAAATATTTGTTATTCTTAATATTATTTACATAAATAATTAAATATATTAATATTGCTAAAAGAATACTATCAGTGAGGTGTATAAGTCAGTTTGTTATTAAATAATTATTTAGTTTGTTTTTGAAGGATGTTATAGTTTGACAGTCTCTGACATAGGACGGAAGGGAATTCCATGTTTTGGTAAGTGACACCGTAAAAGATAATGAATAATATACAGTGTGATGAGGCGGGATATAAAGGACAATGTGCTGATGGGATCGAGTGTCAAGATTATGTGTGTCGGATAGTCTGATGAAGCGGCGTGATAAATAATTAGGCGATGATGTGTGAAGTATTTTATAGAGAAGGGATAGGGAATGGACAGTTCTACGATCTCTTAGACGAAACCACGATAATTGTTCCAGGGAATTAACTATGTATAAGAGAAAAATACACGTTTAGATTGGAGGCCTAGGTAGCTCACTTGGAAGAGCATTGACATAGAGAGTCAAAGGTCCTGGGTTCAAACCCCAGTCTAGGCGTATATTTTTCTTTTCAAATATGATGTGATTAATTTATAACATGTAAATAAGGTATATATTTCAGATACAGAGTGTAAGTTCTAATGCCTTTTTCCTTAGGAAGTTAGATGTGTGTGTATTTGAAGTTTTGTAACAGATACAGTTGATTAACTTTAAAAGTGAGAAGTAAATACAATTAATTTAATACTTTCTTATAAAATGTTTTGTTTGTGAAAATTGTAAATGGTATATATTAAAAAAATTATAATATTTTTAGTTTATGTTTTATTCTTGAACAGTACTTCCTCTTTCCATTATTTCATATGATCCTAGTTTTCAATCTATAAATCAATTTTCTACTGTATTTACCCGAACATGATTACTTTTCAATATTACGTTTGGAAAATGTAGGGGATCATTTTACAAAGGAGCCGTCAACTGTTGTATGCCGGAACCTACTTCACATTTCTACCAGAGAAGCCTAAGTTGTACCATTGTCATGTCCAAAATATTATTTGCCATTTTTAACTGCAAGGCACAGAAATTTAAGCCAGAATCCAGCAAGAGAATCCGCTGTGCATAGCAGTTGGGTATTCCTGCTTGACTTAAAGCGGTGTGGAGTGAGGCGGGTGTGACACAGATGGCAGATTCACTCCATTAAGTGAGGAGTTGTAGTTTAAATGAGAGATTTGGTGATGGATTTTAGTGCCTTGCAGTTAAAAGTGGCAGATATTTTTTTTGGACATGGCCTTGGTAGATGTCAATGTTTCAAGGTATGTTTCAGCATGCAATAGTTGTAAATTAAAAGAAGGTAATAAATAATATGAGAAATCAATACAAAGAAAACTAAAGTGATGGCCTTTTGTGGGAAATACCCTATACCTAGCAACATTGTTTTTGGATGATGAAATTTTAGAACGAGTAAACGAAAGAATAAGAGGAAGTGCTATGAAGAGGTATTGTTATCTTGTGACCTAGTGTCAATATTGTGGTAAGAGGATAACTTCTCAAATCTGGACGCCAGGTAAGTAGGAGCGTCGGAATTCAGAAGCTTGAAAAGTAGTGAAAGAGAGTGCAATTTACGTCTGTCAGTAAGACGGAGCCAAGAGAGGTTATTGAATGATTCAGAAATATTATCATAATGGCAGATATTGAAAATGAATTGAACGCAAGCATTATGAACACGCTGCAGTCTCTGCGACAAGTCATTATATATAACATCACAATAATCGAAGTGTGGCAACACAAGATTCTGCACAAGGATTTGTTTTAACGAAACTTAATGAAACAATTAGCATTAGAAACAATCAACATTAGATATCCAGAACAAATGTGGCTTCATGTCTATACAGATGAGTCACTAATGATTAGAGAGGCAGCAGCAGGAGCAGGAATAATGTGTAAACTCTTCTCATTTTACATCTCTCTTGGGAAATATACAACACATTATGATGGTGCAATACTTACAGCCCTGCAACATATCAATTCCTTCCAAAATGCTGTAATACTTTCTGACTCTAGCTCAGCCATAATGACACAACTAGACCATCCAAGACCATAGAATAATAGAAGCCAAAAATTGCATCAGGATGTTGAAAAATCTAAACAGAAATGTTGTTACCAGATACAATACCAAACAGCCCCCGTTGCATCATTTCGTCTTGAAACTGGTCATGATTGCTTGGCAGCACATCTACATAGAATTAAGCTACTAGACTCTCCACACTGCATAGTATGCAAGGACACAAATACGATAATGAACAAGGATCGCTTGATGTTCTGGGCTGATCTTCAGAAAATAGTTGCAACACCATCCAAATTGCTGAATGTTATTGGGACGCTGATGACAAATCAAGAGCTTCACAACATTTGAATACTACTCTTTCACAATTTATTTTATCAGTCACTTCTTCGCTCAACACATGTACTTGTCTGTCACACTTTCATTGATCCATCTTGAATGACTCTCGCAATTGACTCGCATTGATTCTGGTAGCCTTCATCTGATCTTATATAAATGGCAAGCCTTCCAGAAACTTGTTGCGTTGGCTGATCAGCATAACTGACTGCCTCCAGAACAGTGGAGCGACCCATCTGGAAGTTCCTAACAGGTTCCATCGCCTTGTGAGTTGCTGGTTCATCAATCTTCTTCTACAATATAAGATGAGACCTTATTCTCACCATTGCCTGAGAAGGCAAAATTATTTGTACTCGCTTCCATTCGATATCCTCTCACCATAACTTAAACACACAATCGAGAGAAAATTTAAGTCCAGCTGTTCCTCTACATCGAACATCTCACTATTCCTCATCCTTCCTTGTTTCAGCCACCCGACTCTGGAATTTCCTCCCCTCCTATATCAAGGACTGTCCGACTCAAAAACAGTTTAAAAAGAAACTCACTACATATTATTTCCTTAGACAATAACCGTGTTCCATGTATACTTTTACAATTCCTTTATATTTTATACTTTCTTTGCCATTTACATAATCTTATTATAGGTTATTATTTTTGTTATTATCATCATCATCCTTCACTGGTGTGGAAAGCAACGGGAAGCTACCACACCTACAATTCCCAAGTAAAGCTGCAAGCATAGCATGAAAATGCTATGATTGCAGTGAAGGACCTGCCTTCGGGCAGAATTACTATGGATGGATTATTATTATTACTATTTTTCTTTCTTTTCCTTGTCAACTTTATATTGTGTAGTCTATAATTATCTATTATGTATCATTTATCATAATTCTAATTGTATGTATAATTTAACCTGGTGAAGTGAAAGAGAAGATCTTACGGTCTTATCTCCATCACGTGAAATAAATAAAATAAAAATAAATAATTTGAGCAATGGAACAGCAATGTGTCACATTTCTCCCTCCTCCGGGCTAATCATCCCTAGCAGCTCTTCTATATCCAGATGAACCACCATTATCTTCCCTCCAGGCTGCTGGCAGACCACATCACTGATCATTTCACCACTTGGTACGGGCAGTGCATCTTCTCATTCATGTTGGACAGAACAGTCACCTTCGTTGATTCCAGTGGGGTTGGCCACATGTAGTCCACCATGAGGATTTCTTCTGGCATCCAGCAGCATATCTCATCAGGATTGTCCATTCACCCGTGCCGTAACCAGTATCTTCGATCCAATTGGAATAATCTTTTTCTTCTTTATGGTGAGTCCTTGAACAGCTGGTGTTTA
Organism: Diploptera punctata; assembly: GCA_030220185.1. Classification (NCBI taxonomy): domain Eukaryota; kingdom Metazoa; phylum Arthropoda; class Insecta; order Blattodea; family Blaberidae; genus Diploptera; species Diploptera punctata. The sequence goes on from JASPKZ010002324.1 coordinate 157,824, forward strand.
AGTAGCACTTTGCCTTGCTCTAAGCATAGCACCTATCGACCAACGTCTGCTGTAGCATCTTATATGCTTAGGTCATCAGACGCAAGATGAGTTTATCAAAAACATTTCTCCAATGAATTTAAACGATTACTTCCCATTAGTTCAGATTTGAATCTTCCTAAATCTAAAGAAAATATTTTGATCAGAGGAAACCCTCTTACTTTTGAACCAATTAACATTCAGCTAAATCTAGAAGAACCAGTTACAAAATCTGAAACTCCCACACCTCTATTAACAGCTCTAGCGTTAGAAGCTGTGAATAAGAGATATCTACCAGAAGAATGGTTACATGTCTACACAGATGGATCTACTATTGATAACAACTCAGGATCAGGAATTATATGTGCATTATTTTCATTTTATAAACCAGCAGGATACCACACAACAAATTTTGATGCGGAAGTAACGGCTATTCATATTTCACTCCAACAATTACTATACAGAACAAATGAATTTCAAAATGCTGTCATACTCTCTGATTCTAAGGCAGCAATATATGCAATAAATTCACACAAAATGAAGTCAATACAAATTGAAGAGTGCTACAAAATGATTCAACAGCTCCAAAAACTACAGAAAAGAATTCAATTGCAATGGATACCTGCACATTGTGGAATTACTGGAAATGACACTGCTGATTTTCTTGACAAAAAAGGCTCCAATCTAATTCAGAATACTACTAAAAGCACATCCATAAAAAGAATAATTAAAAACAAATATAAAATTAAACAAAACCAAGACCTATGTAATAAAGCCAAAGACAAAAAATGGAATATTTTAGTAAATAAGCCAGATATTATTCCAGAAATTCCACATAAAACTACAGTAGCAAAATTTAGACTGCTTACAGAACATGACTATTTGGCCAAACATTTATATAAAATAGGAATCTACACAAATCCAAATTGTCCTCTGTGCAACAAAGATGAAGAAATGAACGCAGAACATCTACAAACCTGTGAAGTATTACCTGTTGGATCCACCATAGAGAAATATTGGAGAGCAAGAACGCTAATGGCTTCGTTGCCAAGGCCCAGCATTTGAAAACAACAACAACATATTTCGAAGTTCATAAATTCAACCATAGATAGCAGCACTGAAGATGGCGACAATAGAATAGTTGACGGCCGAAGAATTTCAACAGTCGGAGTTATGGCTGACGATGAACATGATTATGTTTGAAATCGCGATATCATGGAAGCATGAATCCTATGAGGTGAGTTATTTAAACAATATGTTCTCCGATGATTTTTAACAACATATTTACTTCCCAATATTAATTTTATTATAGCATTTTCTGTAATTTTTTTTTTGTTGGAATATTCAAAGTAGTAGCTGATTTTATGTTGGCAGTAGATCAGCTGCTTAATTGTTTTATATTCTCTCATAAATGTTGTTACATCTTGCAGATGGGGTCATACGTTAGAAGCATGTAATTATTTTCATAAAGCTGTGGCGTCCAATAATAGGTTTCTTCCAGCTGTACGTAACTTACAAGGATGTTGCAACTTGCTTGTGGAACGCTGGCACTACCGTATGCTGAATGACAGTGTTAGGAATGATGCATACAGAGCTGCCATCACAAGAAGAGTGGTGCAGCAAGGCACTGGAACATCTGTGCTGGACATAGGCACTGGCACTGGACTGCTCAGGTTAGTACATGTAGTCACGTTTCAATAGATCTTGTTTTACAACCAATCACAGTCATGTTTCACCTCGATATTATTAACTTAAGTTCATCATATTAAAGAAAGCTCCTCTTTTTTAACATTCTGAATAGGTCAGAGCATTATTTTGCAGTGACTAACTCTCTAAGAAATATGTTCAATATAGCAATTTATATATTAAGAATCATAGAATGCACGTGGCTCCCAGATTGTATATATAGTGCACGAATGTAAGCAAGTACCACTTGCGGGATCTAATAGAAAATTATTTGTAGCAATTGATTATACCGCAATAAAAAAGAAACCACTGTTTTGCATTTACTTAAACGTATTATTTCCCAGGTGATAAGGGTAAGAAGTTGGACCTTTTGGAGGCTGTAGAAATAAATAAATTGAAAAGTAGTAATAAACTGTTAAATTCTCAACTTGATTTGAATGAAGCGCCTTTGTTAAATTAAAAAATTTAAATAAATTATTGTTGTATTGTTGCTTAGATCAGTTGATATGTACTATAATAACACAATTCATAATTTGTTAACATGTCTGAAGAAGGTACAGTGTACCGAAACAGCTGTCACTGAATTATATCTTAATAAATATGAAAATCAAATAAAACTAAGTTTTATTTTTATTTAATTAATCTTAAATTAGATTGTACCCAGGATTGGAAAATGTTAATTTAAATAAAAACATTGAAAAAGTGAATGTTGTAATAAAATGTTTCAGTCTGTTTGCCAGTGAGGCCAGAGCAGAGCATGTGTTTGCCTGTGATTGTTCCCCTGCGATGATTAAGATCGCATCACAAGTTGTTGAAGCCAACGCAGCTGGCAAGAACGTGACTCTTCTCAACAAAATGTCCACTGACATTGTCATACCAACAGACATTCCTGCCAGGTAATTTAAAATTTGTAGTAAAATGGCTGCATATGTTATAAACTTACCAATTTTAATAATAATTAATAGAAATTGTTGAAAATCTCTCATTAATGTATTTTATTTTGGAACCTTGGAACGTATCCCCTATATACTTACTTACTCACTGACACTATCGAACCCGCAGGTTCATGGCCGCGCGGACATAAGCTCTCCATACATCCCTATCCTGAGCTAATGCTTTCCAATCATTCTCTGTATAATCTACTTCCTTCAAATCATAGTTAATTTGTTCTCCCACCTCATTCTTGGTCTACCAACTGGGCGTTTTCCTTCTGGCTTTCCTACAAGAAGTTTCCATGCACGTCTTCAATTCCCCATACGCGCAACATGTCCTGCCCATCGCAGTCTACGAGACTTAACTGTTCTTATTATATCTGGCTTCCTGTAAAGACCATGTAGTTCATTGTTATGTAGTCTTCTCCATTCACCTGTCTGTTCATCTCTCTTTGGTCCAAAAATTTTCCTAAGAACTTTATTCTCAAATACTCGTAATCTCCTTTCCTCCCTTAAAGTAACCTCCATGGTATCTTTACCTTGTCGTGGTGGAGTGGCTTGCGTGCTTAAATGATCCTGAGAGCTATGCCGGCAGTAGCATTGCTGCCGATAGGGTTACCCATGCCGGACTGGTCAAAGGTGATAAGCCAGACGAAAAAAGTACCTTGGGTGAAAGAGTGATGATCTTTCACCGTAAATATATAACCGTCAAGAAATGCAGACATGGGTTCATCTGGGGTAAAATTTTCCGGAGGTCAAATAGTCCCCCATTCGGTTCTCCGGGCGGGGACTACTTCAGGGAACCCATGCCACAAAGGCTCAAACATAGGGACATGTTCCTAGGAACATGGAATGTTAGGACTTTATACAATAGCGGGGCACTACAGATATTAATGCGGGAACTAGATAAATCGCCCTTGGATATAGTTGCTTTACAGGAAGTTAGGTGGCCAGGAGAAGGTAGTCAGGAATCAGGAAGCTTTGCATTATTCTATGGGGGTGCAGAAAGACCTGTATTTGGAACGGGTTTTTTAGTCAGAAGGAGGATACTATCCGCTATCCGAGATATTAAGTTTGTTAGTGATAGGATATCATACATAATTCTAAAGGGTAAACGACATGATTTTATAATTGTAAATGTACATGCCCCCACAGAAGATCAAGATGACAAGATCAAGGATGAGTTCTATGAAGAATTAGATAGCCTTTCACATGTCCCCTATATACCCATACAAATTACAGAACATATCCCCTGCGAATAAGGAGCTTTATTATTCATTTCTCCATTAACTATTTATGGATGTTATTTGTTGCCCATGCAGAGTATCTCTGGTGGTTACTGAAACTGTGGATGCCGGTCTGTTGGGAGAAGGTATACTGGAGTCTCTGATACACGCATGGGAACATCTGTTAATTCCATCAGCTGATGTAAGAGTTGTTCCACAATCTGCCACAGTGTGGATGGCACCAATACAATGTCTTCACATCGCAAAGAAATACCGTGTTTTGGAAATGTTTTCTGCTACAGATGAAATGCAAGTAAGTGAAAGCTATTCTTTAGGAAAAATTCTTGTAACATACCCAGGCCATAAAATTCACAGTACACCGTGTCCACATAAACACTTCCCGGTTATAAACAGGTATAGCATTACTGTTAGTTGTTGGATTTACATTAAAAGAGAAACCCAAACAGTCTAGTACATTTTTATTTTTTTTAATATAATAAATTTGGGAATTTTTAACATTATGAGGTTTTATTAACAAGAATTAAATGAATCATGATTTCTTCTTACCTCATACTTTTATGTTATTTTTTTTAAACACAGCACTGCAGTATCAGCGACCATCGTCACCATCCTCATCTGTTTTCACGACTGTCAATTTTTTCTTTTGCCGGTAATTATCCAAACTGCCATCTGGTGTTCTTTTGAAGGTATCATTTTCTAAACTGCCATCTGTTGTATTTTTTAAGAACTTTGTAATCAAGCTCGGTTCATCTGGAATCTCAAAGTTCATGGTTCTAGTATGGTTTTTTTTTAATATATATTTTTTCCCAAACTATTAAATCCAAAGGTTTGGATAGATGTTTCAAAAGTTTTGCTTCTTTTTCAATTCTATGATTCTCTAATAAACTATGTGCTGCTATAGCTGATTTTTCAATTTCTCCATTCTTTATGTTTCTGAAGTGTTCTTTTTTATGAGTTTCCAAGTTCCTTTATGTTTTTCCTATATATATATATATATATATATATATCCTGTTGCAATCTTTGCAATCAATTTGATAAATTCCAGATTTTTTGTTGTCTGGGGTGTTCTTTATTATTAGTTAACAGAAGATTACCCAGGCTGAATTTGTTAATTGGAGCCAATGTTATATTAAATTTTCTGAATTTTTTTTTAAATTTATTATGAACTTGAGGAAGATAAGTAAATTTTCTTGAATTTTACATCTTTCTTGGAATCATGTTGTAGGGTGGTGTATTCCTGTAACCTTTTCTTTTGTTTAAATTTCTTTAATTTATTCTTTATTATGTCTTCATCAAAACCATTTATTTTTAGCAATATGTACAATATGATTATATTCATTATCAAAATCTTCTACATTAAGTGGAATATTTATCAATCTGTGTAATAGACTATTGAAAATTGCATGTTTATGTGACACTTGATTAAAACCTGAAGATTTTATGTAGTTGTCCGTATGTGTGTCTTTTCTATAAATATTAAATTCAGTTCTTTGCAGTTGTTCATTTCTTATTAAGTACAAGTCTAAAAATGGGATCTTGTTATCTTGTTCAATTTCAAACTAGTGAATTTTACTGATTCATCCTGAAGATTAAACAGTTTCAATGCATCTTGAATGTATTTTATATCAATTACAGCGATAATATCATTAATTTATCATGTAATTTAAAATCACTCTCTGAATTTAAATCCCTATTGGATAACCTATGGGAAGTTGTGGGCATTTAAATGGATTAAGTGAAGAGTGTACAAATTGTGTTGTAAAAGTGAATATATAAGAATTAAATTAATCGTGATTATTTTTACCTCATACATCTATATTTCTTTAAATACAGCACTGCAGTATCGGCAACTTCTTGTCACCATCGTCAGCTGTTTTCATGATTGTCAATTTTTACTTTTGTTGATAAATATCCAAACTGCCATCTGATGTTCTTTTAAAGAATTATTTCCTAAACTGCCATCTGGTGTTCATTTTAATGAATCATTTTCTAAATCGCCATCTCTTGTATTTTTGATTTAACGATTTGGGAAAAAATATATATTCAAAAAAACCATACTAGAACCATGAACTTCGAAATTCCAGACGAACCGAGCTTGATTACAAAGTTCTTCAAAAATACAACAGATGGTAGTTTAGAAAATGATTCATTAAAATGAACACCAGATGGCAGTTTGGATAATTATCGACAAAAGTAAAAATTGACAATCGTGAAAACAGCTGACGATGGTGACAAGAAGTTGCCGATACTGCAGTGCTGTATTTAAAGAAATATAGACGTATGAGGTAAGAAATAATCACGATTAATTTAATTCTTATGAATTGATCCTCATATTTCAGATGGAGGCTGGTAATAACTTGCAACAAACTGGTTTTGACTTCAATAAACTGCAGATGGTAGCAAAGCGAGATGAACCTTATGACACTGAAGATTTAAACATGGTTCCTGGAGGTTACAGGTAATTCATAACATCTCTTAGGGCCGCATGCAAATACATTAGTCTCTACTCAAATTACTTCCAACCACAGTGAACTGACTCACCGTGAGTAATTGCTGAGATCGAATTAACGGCCGACTTACCGGTCATGCATGAAAGTTGACGTTTTCATAATATTGGCAACGAATTACCCACAATTCTCAGCAATAAAACCACTTCTGTTATTTTTGTCTGCTATAGAGGAACGCATTTATGCTTGCATCCCGCAAATAATACCGTATACAATGATATCTGCATCGAGCAATATTACGCCAATTCTCCTGTTCTTCAAGTTGAATTCTTTGGTAGACTCTATCAAATTCCTCTTCTCCACGTATACCGAAAACATGATCGAAGTCTTCAAGGTCCGACATCTTGGATAAAGCGGCAAGGTTTCAAACTACATTGGTTACTATCGGTTCCCTTCGAGATTCTCACAATAAGTTTCTATCTTGAGCTATGATCTTAAGTTACCTCGTCAGGTAGCTTACAATTATTATCGCATGAATAGATTTCTGAGTAAGCAAAATGTATTAGGATAAAACTTTCTCAGCAGAGAACGCTTTTTACGGTCTAATGCGTTTATAAATTCGACCCATAAAGTCAACAATTCATGTCATTTATTTCTGAAGAAAAACATTTATACAAGACACCGCACTTTAATGTAAAGCTTCTCCTGGCCATCTAACTTCCTGCACACAACTATATCCCAGGAAGATTTATCTAATTCCCATGTTAATATTTCTAGCGCCATACTACAAATGTAATGTCCTAACATTCCATGTTCCTATAATTTAGATAAAAAAATGTTATCACTCACCTCATATTATTCTTCTTCCTTCCAAGTATTAGGCCAAGACCTGTTACGATCCTATAGAAAATTTTCCCTCCAGCATTTCATAGGACGGCCCAGAGATCTTCATCCTCTTGGTATATAATTATAAACAGCTTTGGGGATCCGATTTGAACTCATTCTTTCAAGTTGGTGTTTCCAATTTAGTTGGTACTGTTTATTTTTTATTATTTCACTCACCTCATACTTCATAATCGCCATCTTGTTCCAGTTGTTTACGTTATTCTTGTTTTCCTATGACTTGATAGCCAACTTTATTAAGTTATGTAGATAGGAAATAAAACTATGAGGTTTTTTAATATTGTTTATTTTTTATTATTTCACTCACCTCATACTTCATAAACTATCTACATAACTTAATTAGTTGGTACTGTTTAATATATTCCAAAATTGGCGTAGTCTTCAATTCTTTTAAGATATCAGTGTTCCTTTTCCGATCCCATCTGGTGTAACCCGCTGTATTAATATTTTTATTTTAATATAAACTAGTTTCAGAACTTGTTTCCATTACATCTTCAGTATCTTCATGATCGTTGTTCTGTCGTCTTTCTCCTTCCATTGGCGGACTGAAAAACCTCGAAACCACATCATTCTCCCTTGGAATTTCAAAGTTCATCAATTTCTCCTTTTCGCTCCTTTGAGATCTATATTCAAAGGAACGAAAAGGAGAAATTGATGAACTTTGAAAATCTCGGTGAGAATGACCTGGTTTCAAGGTTTTTCAGTCAGCCAATGGAAGGAGCAAAAGATGGCTCTTCAAGGTGACAGAACAACGGTCGTGAAGATACTGAAGATGGAATGGAAACAAAGTTCCAAAACCAGTTGATATTAAAATAAGAAGAATAATATGAGGTGAGACTTGAAAGCATAATAATAGTCCCTTCGATTGGTTGCTGCCAAAGGAAGGCAAGACCAGTGATGGGGCTGCCATCTTATAGCCTCTGGTCAAGCTTTTCTGGAGAAGAAAAGAAAATAAAGGAAAGAAGAAATGGAAGAAAGGAAAGACTCCCTAGCCCTCGGATGCCCTAATAGCGTTGGGGTCGAAAAAAACAAGAGTTAACCAAGAGAGGTTAGATAGTAAAGTTAAAAGAGTGCAAAACACAAGTAAGTGGAAGAAATGTTTTGCTCAGCTTGGGCACCTTGTGGTCGCCATCCACATATCCCCTAGATGAGGACCATGGTTGAAAAAATGACAAACTTTTAATGTAAAAATACAACCATCAAGAAATGCGGATATAGATTCTAATGGAGTAAAATTTAAATATCTTGGATATTATCTCTCTATCTGGGATGTAAAGGATATCCCTGAAAAAATTAGTAGTTATAATAAAAGTTTGGGAATTATTAATCAAGTTATGAAACCATCCCTTGTACAAAAAAACACCAGATTACGTTTATATAACACTTTGGCTAGACCAGTGTTGACCTATGGTAGTGAAGCATGGACACTAAAAAGACAACATGAAAGCAAAATAACAGCTTGTGAAATGAGATTCATGCGCAGAACAGCGGGTCACACCAGATGGGATCGGAAAAGGAACACAGATATCTTAAAAGAATTGAAGACTACGCCAGTTTTGGAATATATTAAACAGTACCAACTAAATTGGAAACACCATCTTGAAAGAATGAGTTCAAATCGGATCCCCAAAGCTGTTTATAATTATATACCAAGAGGACGAAGATCACTGGGCCATCCTATGAAACGCTGGAGGGAAAATTATCTATAGGGCCATAACAGGCCTTGGCCTAATACTTGGAAGTAAGAAGAAGAAGAAATGAGATGAGTGAAAAAAATGTTACCTAAATGAATATATCTCATTCTATGAATTGCTAAAATAAGTAAGTAACATGTTCCTATGTTTAAGCCTTTACCATAGATCCCTTAAGTATTTGAATAGAAAAATTATACGCTCAGACCGGGACTTGAACCCGGGACCCTTGGTTCTCTAGACCAAGTGCTCTACCAACTGAGCTACCTGAGCAAGTACCGATCTAAACGCAAATCTTTCTCTATATACATTGTAATTCCCGTCCACCAAATACTGTGAAGCCATGGTTCTATCTTGCAAATGGCTGCTCCTTTATTTGCAAGATAGAAGCATGGCTTCACAGTATTTGGTGGACAGGAATTACAATGTATATAGAGAAAGATTTGCGTTTAGATCGGTACTTGCTCAGGTAGCTCAGTTGGTAGAGCACTTGGTCTAGAGAACCAAGGGTCCCGGGTTCAAGTCCCGATCTGAGCGTATAATTTTTCTCTTCAAATATGATTTATCCATCATTGAGATGTACGAAATCAATAATAATCCCTTAAGTAGTTCCACCTGGAGACCAAATGGGAGACTACAGAAAATATTAGAACCTATATCCACATTTCTTGATGGTTGTATCTTTACATTGAAAGTTTGTCACTTTTTCAACCAAGGTACTTCTTCTAGTCTGGCTTATAGCTTTTGACTTGCACAACATAGTTATTGAATAAATCATATTTGAAGAGAAAAATTATATGCTCAGACTGGGACTCAGACCCAGAACCTTTGGCTTTCTAGACCAATGCTCTACCAACTAAGCTATCTGGGCGAGTTCCAATCTAAACACAAATCTTTCTCTTATATATATTGTCATTTCCCGTGCACCAATTGCTATGAAACCTTTGTTTCTGTCTTGCAAATGGCGGCTTCTTTATTAAGAAGACCAATTATTGGGAATTTTACATTACATTACAAAGCCAGTACGGCTTCTTTTGATGTTTTTATTATTAATTTCATACATCTCAATGATGGATAAATCATATTTGAAGAGAAAAATTATATGCTCAGACTGAGACTCAAACTCAGGACCTTTGGTTTTCTAGACGAATGCTCTACCGACCAAAAGCAAAGGTTTCATAGCATTTGGTGCACGAGAATTTACAACGTATATAAGAGAAAGATTTGTGTTAGATTGGAACTTGCCCAGATAGCTCAGTTGGTAGAGCGTTGGTCTAGAAAGCCAAAGGTCTTGGGTTCGAATCCCAGCCTGAGTGTATAATTTTCCTCTTCAAATATGATTTATCCATCATTGAGATGTATGAAATGAATAATAAAAACATAGTTATTGAGTTCCTAAATTAATTATGGGAAATAACATTATGATGTTTTCAAGTTAACAATTAATAAAACAAATGAGTCTTATGGTAAAATTAAATGTTTCTTACCTCTCCTCATATAAATCTTCTAAGTAGATCGCGATTTCGAGACCATAACGGTCTCATCTTCAGTACTTTTTTGGCGACTGATGTTATGTCGATCGGATGAAACTCTTCTTCTTCCCTATGTTGGTGGACCGATGAACCTCTGGATCAGGTCAGAATTTGCGGGAATTTTGAAGTTCATTATTTTTCCTTTGTTTTTCTGAATGTGGATTTTTCCCAAACCGTGAGTTTCTTTTGTTTGTCTATTTGTTTAATTAGACTGGTTTTTGATTCAATTAAATGTTTTTCGGACCAAGCATGAGCAGCTACTGCTGACTTTTCCACTTCTCAATTTTTGATGTTTCTAAGATGTTCTTTCATCTTCAATGCTTTCATTTTTATTTGTTTAATTATCCTATTATCGAATACAGCCTTAATAGGATAATTAAAAGAAATGAAAATGAAAGAATTGAAGATGAAAAGAAATCAGGAATTTATCAGATCAAATGCAGGGATTATGACAAAATGTATATTGGAAGAACAAAAAGAAATTTGAAAACAAGGGTGAAAGAACATCTTAGAAACGTCACAAATGGAGAAGTGGAAAAGTCAGCAATAGCTGTTCATGCTTGGTCCGAAAAACATTTAATTGAATCAAAAACCAGTCTAATTAAACAAATAGACAAACAAAAGAAACTCACGGTTTGGGAAAAATCCACATTCAGAAAAACAAAGGAAAAATAATGAACTTCAAAATTCCCGCAAATTCTGACCTGATCCAGAGGTTCATCGGTCCACCAACAGAGGGAAGAAGAAGAGTTTCTTCTGATTGACATAACATCAGTCACCAAAAAAGTATTGAAGATGAGACTGTTATTGTCTCGAAGTTGTGATCTACTTAGAAGATTTGTATGAGGAGAGGTGGGAAACATTTAATTTTACCATAAATTAATTCGTGTAAAAGATAAATGAGTCTTATCTCACCTCAAGCACGTACTGCAGTTTCAAGAGATGTCTCTCTCATCTTCAGCCACCTTTACTCTTGAAACTGCAGTAACATGCTTGAAGATCACGCAGATATGACTAATTTTTTAGTAATCATTAACATTCATAAAATAAAAACTTAAAATGTGCACCTTTTGCAGGTGCCATCGTCCTCAACTGTGTTAAAATATTATATTTGAAATGTTATCTGGAGGCCTTTTGGAAGTTAACTTCCATCATCAGCAGGATGAGCTTCTGCTACTAGTTGCTGTGTACGACGATGTAGACTCAAAGTGTCTGTAGCAGCAACTGACTTGTTTTTGACGATCTTGTATAATGGGTTGTCTGACTGGGGTGTGTTCTCATTAAGAAGTGAGGTGTTTATTTCTTCTATGATTCCAAGGTCTTCAAATATATTTATCTTTGACTAACTCATGCTGCAAATGGGAGTCAATGACCAATCACATTTCAATGACTTTTTATTTACAACCGATCACAGTCATTCACCTAGAATTTACCAACTAAAGTTTATCATAATAAAGAAAGCGCCTCCTTTTTAACATTTTGCATAGGTCATAGCATTATTTTGCAGTGACTGACTCTTTAAGAAATACAGCCGTATATATACCAGATTGTATATATAGTGCATGAATGTCAACACATAGCGCATGCAGGAGTTAATATAAAAACCTTTGTAGCAATTGATTATACCACCAAATAAAAGAAACCACTGTTTGCACTTTCTTAAATGTGTTTTTTCCCAGGTAATAACATTCCAGAAAAATATAATTGTCATATTTACATCATAGGAAATCAGAAATGAATTAATATACAGTTTGATGTTTCATTTTTTCTCCACTAGAGTGCATTCTTACAATATTGTGTTCCTTTGGCAATAAATAATATGATCTGGTTGCAGTGATGAACAAATGAAGCGTACCAATCGTTTCTCACTTGTTTTCAAACATCGCCGTTTACATTAAATATATAAATGTTTTAAAATAACTATATTTAAATAATGATTTGTGAGTAAACAGCTTAATTTTATTCGTTAAATAGTCGTAACAAATGCCACTCTTGATTTCCAAATTCTCTAGATAAATTGGAAATCACTCGTGGCGGCGTTACTTATGATCATTATTAGTTATTGAACCTTAAATTTGTTGCAGGTTTTTAGCAAAACCAAGAAAAGCTTTAGACATAAGATTTGACAATTGTAAAGACATGTCTAATTGGTTGACTGGACTGAAACAAACAGAGGTATCTTTTGAATGCATTGAGCCTGGACATGTAGATGCAATTGTTGCTTGGTTTGATCTTCATCTTGATGACATAACTACATTGTCCTCAACTCCACAAGCCGAAGATGATAGCGATAACTTACACAAAGCAAGCTGTTGGGACCAAGCAGTGTTCCCTCTTCAACACGTACAATTGAAACAGGGTGATAGACTGAGCATCAGTGTGTCCTGTCACGGAGGAAAAATATCTGTCAATGTGTCAGATTATGACATGGACACTTTAGAACTCGCTTTGCAGTCCAGCTCGATATCAAAACATGAGGAGTGTGATGGAGTAAATAGCAAGGAAATGAAAATGATGACAACAGATAGTGAAATAATGTACGGCATTACATTTGAAGATTCTGCAATACCACAAGAAGCTGTTCGATTTTTAAATGATGAATGTTGGATGAAAGTTTTGGACACGACAGCAAAATATTTTTGTCAGAAGGTAATAATGTAACAATATATATTTTTAATTTATAACACCTTTGAACTTTTATAGGAAAAAAATCACTATGGGGTTTAATTTAAGATTAAATTAAATGTTTCATACCTCCCCTCCATGGTATCTTTACCTTGTCGTGGTGGAGTGGCTTGCGTGCTTAAATGATCCTGAGAGCTATGCCGGCAGTAGCATTGCTGCCGATAGGGTTACCCATGCCGGACTGGTCGAAGGTGATAAGCCAGACGAAAAAAGTACCTTGGGCAAAAGAGTGACGATCTTTCACCGTAAAAATACAACCGTCAAGAAATGCGGACATGGGTTCATCTGGGGTAAAATTTTCAAGCCAGATATAATAAGAACAGTTAAGTCTCGTAGACTGCGATGGGCAGGACATGTTGCACGTATGGGGAATGAAAGACGTGCATGGAAACTTCTTGTAGGAAAGCCAGAAGGAAAACGCCCAGTTGGTAGACCAAGAATGAGGTGGGAGAACAACATTAACTATGATTTGAGGGAAGTAGATTATACAGGGAATGATTGGAAAGCATTAGCTCAGGATAGGGATGTATGGAGAGCTTATGTCCGCACGGCCATGAACCTATGGGTTCGATAGTGCCAGTGAGTAAGTAAATAAGTTTCATACCTCACCTCATATCCAGTAGACTGCAGTTTCAAAGCCTTGGTGGCTTCATCTTCAGTACTTTCTCGTTAACTGATGTTATGTCAATCAGAACTACTACTTCCTTCTACAGTCCAATATATATATATATATATATATATATATATATATATATTGACATTAAAATTAAAATATAAAATTATGGAATATTCACCTGAAAGGTCCGTCTCCTCAACTTTATTAGTTATTTAACTGTAGCGCTTTCGGGACTGGTCCCATCATCGGCAGGATTCAAAACTGGTGTTTCACTGAAGATCTGGTAGAGGGAGTTACATGTATTGGGTTCGTTTATCAAATAATCCAGCAAAGATAAACATATTCGAAGAGATGGAAATCATGAAAGCAGCTCACAACAACGACAATCTGATAAACGAAAACGAACCCAATACATGTAACCCCCTCTACCAGATGTTCAGTGAAACACCAGTTTTGAATCCTGCCGATGATAGGACAAGTCCTGAAAGTGCTACAGTTAAATAACTAATAAAGTTGAGGAGACGGACCTTTCAGGTGAATATTCCATAATCTTATATTTTAATTTTGAATAATACCTCAACGGAACACATCATGGATCTTATAAAAGTTGCTTATTAATAAACAGGGTAGATTACAATATCATTCTTGTATGCAATATATTGTATATTTGTAATCATTGTTCACGTCAGAACTCCTTGCATGCCATTTTGCACAAAAGGAAAGACAAATAAAAAAATAATTAATCCTGTTTTAAAATCATTAGGAAGTTACATTATGAGGTTTAATTTAATATTTGAGTTTGTATTTTTTAACATTCTTACCTCGTATGTTTATAAACATGTTAAAAAATACAAATAATGAATCCCGTAATATTTATATAATAAATTTGGGAATTTACGTTTAATCCATAAGAATTAAATGAATCATGATTTCTTCTTATCTCATACTTCTATGTTTTTTTAAACACAGCACTGCAGTATCAGCGACCATCGTCACCATCCTCAGCTGTTTTCACGACTGTCAATTTTTTCTTTTGTCGGTAATTATCCAAACTGCCATCTGGTGTCTGTCAATTTTTTCTTTTGTCGGTAATTATCCAAACTGCCATCTGGTGTTCTTTTGAAGGAATTATTTTCTAAACTGCCATCTGGTGTTCTTTTGAAGGAATCATTTTCTAAACTGCCATCTGTTGTATTTTTGAAGAACTTTGTAATCAAGCTCGGTTCGTCTGGAATCTCGAAGTTCATGGTTTTTTGAATATATATATTTTCCCAAACTGTTAAATCCAAAGGTTTGGATTGATGTTTCAAAAGTTTTGCTTCTTTTTCAATCCTATGATGCTCTTATAAACTATGTGCTGCTATAGCTGATTTTTCAATTTCTCCATTCTTTATGTTTCTGAAGTGTTCTTTTTTACAAGTTTCCAAGTTCCTTTTTTTTTTTTCCTATATATATCCTGTTGCAATCAATTTGATAAATTCCAGATTTTTTATTGTCTGGGGTGTTAACTTTTTTATTAGTTAACAGAAGATTACCCAGGCTGAATTTGTTAATTGGAGCCAATGTTATACTAAATTTTTTTTAATCTTTTGAAATTTTGAATCTTATTAAGAAAACCTCATAATGTAAAAATTCCCAAATTTATTATATTAACCACTGTCATGCTTGAGACTTTGTTTCTGAATGTGATTTTGCAGGCAAACCACAACCAGATATGCTCGGTGTTGGACATGTGTCCATTCCCTGTTCTTGGTTTACATTTACTCAAGAAACAACAACTGAATGTTAAATGTGTGTACACTTGTCCAGCTGTTGATGTCATCAAGAGGTTGTCACAACTCAATTGTATCACTGCAGATAGAATAGAATATTTGGATGAGAAATATCTGCTAGAATATCTACAGCAATCTAAATCTCGGTTTGATATCATCATAGTACACCCTGTAGATCAGACTGGAGAACTGAAAGAAAATGTATTGAACATCTTGCCACTTCTAAGGTAAATCAGTTTTAAAGTTGTATGTAAAAGTATTGTAGAATGCAGGCCGAGCTATAAAGCCGTTGGACGGGTAGATCCCACTTCAGGGATCCATAAAGTCACAAGAGACAAGGAGGACCGTAATGGGTTTAATATAAAAAATAATATCCATAAGAAATTGAAGAAGATAAAAATATTTTGATTTATGTCTTTTGGGCTAAATGGCCGTGGTCTGGTTTTATTAACACTCAAAGTTTCATCCACTACTGCAGTAGACATCCTCAGGAGATTCTGCATGCTCTTTGACCTCTTAACTCTTCAAATGTCGGCTGTGGACTGGCTATGTGTTGGAAATCGTGTCCTTATTTATAGTTGAGTATTATGTGGTGATGTTTTCTACACGGTCCGATACTTTGGAGCTATTTTTCTGATTAAACCTATGACTTACGCCAGTGACAACCAATCAGAAAATAGCTCCAAAGTAACAGACCATGTAGAAAACATCACCACACAATACTCAACTATAAATAAGGACATGATTTCCAATGCACGGCCAGTCTGCAGCTGACATTTGAAGAGTTAGGAGGTCAAAGAGCACACAGAATCTCCTGAGGATGTCTACCGCAGTAGTAGATGAAACGTTGAGTGTTAATAAAACCAGACCACGACCATTTAGCCCAAAAGACATAAAATACATAAATGAAGATAAAGCCATGTATATAATTTTTTAATAAGAGAAACTAATAATGGTATAATATATTTTAATTAAATAAAAGTAAAACTTAGTTTTATTTGATTTTCATATAACATTCACAAAAGTATTAATTTCACAATGGAATTACAAACAAATAATAGTATAAATTTCTTGGATTTATCAATAAAACACATTGATAATAAGTTTGAGTTTGGTATCTTTCACAAACCATCTCATACTGATACCACTATCCACAGTTCTTCTCTTCACCCATATACTCATAAGATGGCAGCCTTTAATAGTTGTTACATTCATACACTTTTAAATATCCATCTTTCACTCTTGGAATATAATAATGAATTGAATATTATTAAACAATTAGCTATTAATAATAACTACGACCATAAAATTATAGATTATTTAATTAAGAAAATTCATTACAAAAAAGCAATTAACAAAGTTTTTCCTTTACCCAAAGAAAACATAAAGAAATATGTCATAATGTCATACATAGGCCCACTTTCAAATAAAATATCTAAACACTTTAAAAAGTTGAACATTAATGTGGCATTTAAAACTAATAAAACTTTACAAAATATAATAAAAAACAAACCAAAATAAAAAAAGAAAAAATTATCAGGTGTATATAAATTGAAGTGTGGCACATGTGACAATGTCTATATAGGACAAACTGGTAGACCTTTTATCTCTTGGATAAAGGAACACATGAGAGCATATAACAGAAATTTAGAATATTCAAAATATGCTAACCACGTATTCCAATTTAATCATTGTTTCGATCCAAATTTTGAAATGTTACATGTTTGTGATAAGGGTAAGAAGTTGGACCTTTTGGAGGCTGTAGAAATAAATAAATTGAAAAGTAGTAATAAACTGTTAAATTCTCAACTTGATTTGAATGAATCGCCTTTGTTAAATTTAAATAAATTATTGTTGTATTGTTGCTTAGATCAGTTGATATGTACTATAATAACACAATTTATAATTTGTTAACATGTCTGAAGAAGGTACAGTGTACCAAAACAGCTGTCACTGAATTATGTCTTAATAAATATGAAAATCAAATAAAACTAAGTTTTATTTTTATTTAATTAATAAATATGGATTTCCATCAAGTAAACACCAACTCAATTGATTGTATAATATTTTCTTGTGACAGATCATCGCTGGCTGATGGAGGAATTATATTGCCTCAACAAATCTCCATTTACGGACAGTTGATAGATTCAGATTGGCTGAAAGAAGTTTCACATGTCCTGGACGATTCTCGCACGTGTGGCTTCAATATTGCTCCTTTCATAAATGTTTACCAGGTACGTACTCTTAACAAAGATTTGTACTCCCTTTGGAATCATCTGAAATACTTTCAGTATTTTTATGGTTTGGTATATTTTATATACAGAGTGACCCACTTAAAACTTTCACCTCCAATAGTGTGTTAAAACATTTCTGATATGACCAGCCTCATGGGCTAGTGGTCAGCATTACTGGCTACTGTTCATTAGGCCCCAGCTTCAATTCCCTGTCAAACCATAGGAATTTTTTCTTAAAGGGAATTATTCCTGTGGTTACCCATGGTCTGGAATTTAGGTTAAGAACTCTCCTGGCGCTTCATTATCATTTATCACCCATCATATCATCGGGGTAATGTAACTCCGCCTTCCAGGCACCTCATCTTCACAAGTGGGTTACAATTAAGCCAATGCCAGGAGAGAAACCAAAAAATGTCGAAATGACAACCTGGGGCATTGAATAAAAAAAAAGTTCTTATATACAAAAAGTCCACCGCTGTGGTCTCGAGGTAGCATGCTGCCTTGTCACGTAGCGGGCCCAGGTACGATCGCCAGTTGGGGCAGTTTTTCTGGGAGAGGTTTTTCCTTACCTGTAAGACAAATGTCAGGAAAACTTTAAGGCCCAAACGGTCCCCAAGTTCATATGGCCATCATCATCACCCTTATCATCATCCTTCACCAATGTGGAAAGCAACGGGAAGCTACCACACCTACAATTCCCTAGTAAAGCTGCAAGCATAGCATGAAAATGCTATGATTGCAGTGAAGGTCCTGCCTTCGGGGAGAATTACTATGGATGGATTTATGAATTACAGGAACAGAGTTTATAAACAAAAGAAATTTGTGGGAAGACAGGGATTAATTAGGCAATATGGAACTGATCCTCTGAAAGCAGGAAACAATATGGTTGATTAATATTTAATCAATTATTGATATACATTAATTATTAAATCTACCTGATTGATAAAAATATTATATTCATAAATTTAATTGTAACTCTACAGTTCACCTATCATGTTTTGGAGATCTTTATAACATTTTAAATTAACAGTCTGACTTGTTTTATTCTCTATATAGGGAAGTTCGGGTAATTTGGACCCTTCTGTCTGAGTGGACCTTGTTAATATCTTCTTTAATTGGTGCTGCTCTCGAACAGAAAATATTTTAACTTCTTCTTCTCCTCATCAACTTTGACGGGTTCAAGGCCAATTTCTTTTATTCTTTGTGCGAAGAAGGGTTTATTTGTGATATTTATGAAAATGACTATTTTAAAAGTTTTTCAAGCTAAGAATCAATTCTTAATTTGTGCTGTTGAATATTACAAATGTTGAAAAAACTCCTAAATATATTATATTATGTAGATGTTGTTTTAATATACTGACGGGTTTGGTTTGATATTATGTGACTTGGTGGCTGTATAAAATAATTAAACATAACAAAGGAATTCAGTTAATGTGGACCCTCCACGAGGACATGGGTCACATTTGAATACGTATATTTTATCAATGAGGATGCTATCTGTAAAACCCTTTCACTTATTAATTTTATTTAATATCCTTGTAATTTTACTAAACCCAAAGACCGTCGCTTTCTGCAGTTGAATGACGTGTGAACATTGTAATCAACAATAATTTTTCAAAACATTAAATAAATATCAACACTTTTTAATTATGATCAGTCATAAATATTTTCACATTAATCTGTGCCTGTCTGTATAAATTAATAGAGTAAATAAACTTAAAAATAGAGTAAGGTTATCCGAATATGGAGGTTAAAGTGAACCTTTCTTGTAATGTAAAAAAGTTTATAAATTATGAATATGTTTCCATATTTGAATAAAATAACAATATTTCATAGTTACAACACTAATGATAATCACTGTAATTAAACAAAATTCAAATCTATTAATTAAAAGAAGAAAAACAACAAATTCAAATGACGGGTCCAAAGTACCTGAAGTTCCTCTATTTGTAAACTTTATGATTGTAATTATATTATTTTTAGTCTGATCGTCTTGATGTTCTTGAACATGTTTCAAAACAATTCTGTTTTATCATTAGCTTGTCCAGACTGGTTTGATTTATGTTGCACACCCTGGACGTCGATGTCAGCTCCATCCTGTGGTTGGCCAAAGAACCTCCAAACAAGGTCACGCTCTGTCAGTATTTCAAAATTCATAACTCTGTTTTTGTTCTTCTGAATATAAATTTTTTCCCAAATAGTCAGCTCTTTTGCATTTTCTGTTTTAATAATTTATTAAAAATGGGGAAATAGAAAAATCTGCAGTTGCTGCTCATGTTTGGTCTGAAAAACAATATAAATTCAGACACTAAATTATTAAAACAGTTAGAAAATACAAAAGAGCCGACTATTTGGGAAAAAATTTATATTCAGAAGAACAAAAACAGAGTTATGAATTTTGAAATACCGACAGAGTGTGACCTTGTTTGGAGGTTCTTTGGCCAACCACAGGATAGAGCTGACATCGACATCCAGGTTGTGCAACATAATGCAACATAAATCAAACCAGTCTGGACAAGTTGACGATAAAACAGAATTGTTTTGAAACATGTTCAAGAACAAATCAACATTAATATTGAGGTAAGATGATGAGACTAAAAATAATATAATTAAAATAACCTCAAAATATCACTTCCTAAAATTAAATATTAATTTATGATTATAGGTTCCACGGCACCTGGATCTGAACCTGTCAACACTTGGTGTGTCGCTTGTAAGCAGCGCCAGTGAGTTATTCCAGTTGAATTTGGACAGAGACTGCAGTAACATCACACAGATTGTAACTGTACCTGCAACCCACTCGGGGAAGGCAAATGCACTGGCTTATTGGTACGACATTCTCATTCATGAAGCAATGCCTTCCATAAGCACTAGACATCACTCCTCTCATGTCAATCAGGCTGTCATTTTGTTTGAGCCGAGCTTATCTGTGAGTGAACTGCATTGTGTGCAGCTGAGGGTGACATTTCATCAAGGGTTCATTTATGTGGAACCTCTTCATAATTAAGATAAACTGTATTTCATCAGTTCTTCCCATCTATCTTTTGGTTCTATTATTTTTTTAAAAAAATATATAATGATAGCAATAGGAGTTTATTTTACCTGGTGGAATTTAAGGGTCGGATCTATGAACGCATTAGACCGTAAAAGTCGTTCTCTGCTGAGAAAGTTGCATCCAAAGACGTTTTTTGCATACTCAAAAGTCTGTTAATATTATTCGTTTTTAAACATCTTAATGATGGACAAATTATATTTGAAAAGAAAAATATACGCCTAGACTGGGGTTTCTTTTCTTTTCAAATATAATTTGTCCATCATTAAGATGTTTAAAAACAAATAATATTAACATTGAAAGAAGCACTACTGGCTTTATAAGTAATGTTTAAATTCCCAATAAAAAGTCTTCTTAATAAAGAAGCCGCCATTTGCAAAAATCGTAGCATTTGGGGTTAGGGAATTAACTATGTATAAGAGAAAAATATGCATTTAGATTGGAGGCCTAGGTACCTCACTTGGATAGAGCATTGACATAGAGAGTCAAAGATCCTGGGTTCAAACCCCAGTCTAGGCATATATTTTTCTTTTCAAATATAACTCAAAAATCTGTTTATACGATAATAATTGTCGAAATTCCTAAGCTACCTGGCGAGGTGACTTTGCAGAGAACGAATCGTGAGCAACCCGATGGTAACCAATGTACTTTGAAACCTTCCTGCTTTATCCAAGATGTCGGACCTTGAAGACTTCGATCATGTATTCGGTGTACGCGGAGAAGAGGAATTTGATAGAGTCTACCAAAGAATTCAACTGGAAGAACAGGAGAATCGGCGTAATATCGCACGATGCACACGTCATGTACAGTTTTATTTATGGGATGCAAGCGTAAATGCGTTCCTCTAGCAAACGAAAATAACAGAAGTGGTTTTATCGCTGAGAATTCAAGTAATTTCTTGCCAATATTACAAAAAGAACCACTTTCATGCATGACCAGTCAGCGACTTGCTAATTTGAACTTTGCAAGTTCTCACGAAAAACTCAGCTCACCAGAGACTAATGTATTTGCATGCGGCCCTTACACTGTAAAAGTCTTGGTAAATAGGTTTGGCCTGCCTTCATCTTAACTCATAATTCGTTATTAAATTAATTTTAAGAAGCTAAAGCTGTTACTATGATTAAAATAAGTAAATTAATTAATTATTGTAATCAATGGTAAATAGAAATTTTTTTTAATTATTCTGAGTTGTCCTTTGACTTCCATGCAGACCCTGGGTTTCATCACTGCAAAACCAAGTTCACAACTGCCATCCAGTGGTTTACTCTCCTGTAGATTGATTTCTGTGCTCGCTGATGGTTGACAGATGAACTTCCAAATCAATCCCCTCTCATTTTCACCGGGTATTTCAAAATTCATAGTTTTCTTTTTATTCTTGCATATGAAGGGTCCAGGGCAAAAACGATGAATGTCACAAAATCACAAAAACTGAGGTTTCATATTCTTAGTGTTTGTACAGTTCCCTAGTAACATTTAAAAGGCAAAAACTGTTTAAAGAAGCTATGGGTTACGTTTTATAAGGCTTTGAAAATAATGTGCACAGGGAAATGATATAGCGTTTCAAAACTTAAAATTAATTTATCTCAGTTTGAGTTTAATGTGACATTCATCGTTTTTCCCCTGGACCTTTTATATGTAAATTTTCTCCCAAGAGATATGAGGTGAGTCAAAGGGCAACTCAGAATAATTAAAATAAACCTCATAGTTAAATTAATGTTTTTATTACCTCACCTCATATCCTTTTTCTTCTAGTTTCAGAGCTTATCTCCATCAGTAGCCTCTGGTTGACCGGAGGCTACTGATGATGGAGATAAGCTTCGAAACTGCAGTCTAGGAGAAAAAGGATATGAGGTGAGGTAATAAAAACATTAATTTAATTTTTTAATTAAACCTCATAGTGTTGTTTCCCTGTGAAAGTTAAATAACTTAAGAAAAATGTTTGCCTGAACTGGGAATCGAACCCCGAACCTTCAGCTTTCTGTGCTGATGCTCTGACCACTGAGCTTCAAAGAAGATGAAGGTAGACCAACATAATGTTATTTGTATTTTCATAACTGTAAAGTCTTCTTCATCAGCATTGAATTAACTATAATTAAATTACACAAAAGAACTCATAATGAAAAGTGATCCCACTACAGGCCTCAGGAGGCCCTTGGGGTAGTAGGAGGTTAAGGCTCCCACTTTTTCTGGACAATCGGCACTTGATGTCAGCCCTGCATGATGGCCACCTTTACGCCCAGAACAAGCATCCGGTACTCATTTCCATTAGAGACTGAGTCGACCCCAGGGCCATAGTGCTGCCAGATGGTTTGGGTCAGCTTAAAAATCCTGACCCCCACTGGGACTCGAACCCTCGACCTTCTGGCTTGTAGCGCAGTGATGAAATATATAATGATGACAGATAAAGAATGAGTTGGACAAACTGCTTTAACATCTCACCTCATAAAGCTGCATGTCTTCACAATATCGGTTTCAAAAGTATAGTATTACTTCCATCTTCAACCAATTCCAACTGTCGAAATTTCGCCGTTAACATCATCTTTTGAACTGCCATCTGATGTCGATTTTATGAACTTGGAGATTAAATCGACACCAGATGGCAGTTCAGAAGATAATGTTAATGGCAAAATTTGACTGAAAATGGAAGTAATACTAAACTTTTGAAACCGGTATCGTGAAGACACACAACTTTATGAGGTGACATGTTAAAGCATTTTCTCCAACTCATTCATTAATGTAAATGCCTCCCACTGTAATTTTAATTAAAGACAAATAAAGAACTCTGAAATTATTGACTCTCTAATATAATTTTCTTAATCCTAGGCTTATAGCTGTTGTAGTCTGCCAGGGATCTCCTGCCAATTTGAATATTATCTTGTTATTGTTTATTTTTTATTTCACTCACCCTGGGTTTGTGAGGAGTTATGAGGTGAGTGAAATAATAAAAAATAAACAATATTAAAAAACCTCATAGTGTTATTTCCTATCTACATAACTTAATTAACCTGTTATCATTCATTCCATTCCTTCCCCTTCATTTATTGGTTGAATTTTACAATGTATGCATATCTGATTGTATTTTTCTAACTGTTTGCGACATTTGTTTTGCTTTTGGCCCTGTGAGAACAGGTCATACTACAGGTTTATAAATTTGTACTTCAGTTTCTGTTCTTAGATATTTATTCATTCAAATTACATCATTCATTTGTCCTGCTGCTTTGTTCATTTGTTTCACGATCTCTGATTGTAAACTGCCATTGCTTGTAAGTTCTGTGCCCAAATATATACAATTCAATAATTTTCCCTTCAATTTCTGTATCACTCTTGCAATACCCCACATTGGTATATGGATGTGAAAATTGGCTATAAAGAAAAAAAGGCAAATTCCACATCTTGGCAGCAAAATTACACATGGGAAGATCATAAAACAAATAAACTTTTTCAGTAAAATTCATCGGAGAACATATTGTTTAAAGAACTCACCTCATAGGATTCATGCTTCCATGATATCGCGATTTCAAACATAGTCATGTTCATCTTCAGCCATAACTATGTTTGAAATCGCGATATCATGGAAGCATGAATCCTATGAGGTGAGTTGTTTAAAAAATATGTTCTCCGATGAATTTTAATGATTATACCTCATAATGTTTACTTCCCAACATTAATTTAATATAAACTTTTTCAGATTTATTAAATTAATATTGAGAAGCTAAAGCTATTACTATGATAGAAATAAGTAAATTAATGAGCACAATTAAATTATTGTAAATCAATGGTAAAGAGAAAAATTTTTGCCTGAACCAGGAATCGTACCCCGAACGTTTAGCTTTCCATATTAATTTAATAAATAACGGTATAGCTGTGTGGAGTCCCTTCATGTCTTCTTCAGGTAGAAGCCATTCATTGTGTATTTGTGAATGATGATTCATTGCAATTGAATGTGGGACCAGTAGAGTAAGGTAAAGGAAGGATTTCTGCTTTGATGGGAATGAAGCCTGAATTAGCCCAGTGGACAGAGCATTAGCACGGAAAGCTAAAGGTTCGGGGTTCCATTCCCAGTTCAGGCAAAAAAATTTTTCTCTTCACCATTGATTTAAAACCTTTTCAGACCCTAAAGTTGAATCCATTCTCAGAAAAATACAAAATTATAGAAATAAATCCACTTAGGGGATGTGTAATGAAACCAGAACAAGCTACTAAGCTTTTATTGATGACAATATTAATTTTATCTGAAAAGCATTAGAATTATCAATCAAGAAATTGTTTGGGAATGAAAACATAAGAATCAACAACACTCAAATGTCAGAAGACAATATTAAAATTCAGCCTTTCTATGATATCAAGTTAATCTTGTGTAATGTGTGACCAACTGGCGTGACCACTCTCTTCAATATCTGTCCACAGTTTGTGCGCTTCCTCCATAGGATATGAAATGTGTTTCAAATGACGATTAGTGTTATTATATGAAACTGAATAAGAGTTAAGATAAATATTGAGAAAATATGAAAAACATGAAATATGAGGTAAGATGTTAAAATGACTCATTAATTTATTAATAAATATTGAGATTTCAGATAAATCTATATATTAATATTTAATTTTAGGAAGTGATATTTTGAGGTTATTTTAACTATATTATTTTTAGTCTGATCATCTTACCTCAATATTAATGTTGATTTGTTCTTGGACATGTTTCAAAACAATTCTGTTTTATCATCAGCTTGTCCAGACTGGTTTGATTTATGTTGCACATAGAAAAAACACATAATCAAAGTAGCAAGAAAAAACGGGTTTGATGAAAAAATGGTACATAAAAGGATAGAAAAGTATAAAAAACAAAAAATGATAAACAGAAGTACTCTTGAAAAAGAAGAACCAGCTATGAAAAAATATAGGAAATTCACATATCACCCTTGGGTACACAATAAATTCCAAATGATATTTGAGAAGTTCAATATTAAATTAGCACCGAAAAATAATTACAGTTTAAATAAACTAATAAAAATGAAAAAACTGATAAAAATAAAAAATCAGGAATATATCAAATTGAATGCATGGGTTGTGAAAAGATATATATAGGAAAAACAGAAAGAAACCTAAACATTAGAACCAAAGAACACATAAGAAATATTAAAAATGGGAAAATAGAAAAATCTGCAGTTGCTGCTCATGTTTGGTCTGAAAAACATAATATAAATTCAGACACTAAATTATTAAAACACTTAGAAAATACAAAAGAGCTGACTATTTGGGAAAAAATCTACATTCAGAAGAACAAAAACAGAGTTATGAATTTTTAAATACTGACGGAGCATAACCTTGTTTGGAGGTTCTTTGGCCAACTGCAGGATGTAGCTGACATCAACATCCAGGTTGGGCAACATAAATCAAACCAGTCTGGACAAACTGACGATAAAACAGAATTGTTTTGAAACGTGTCCAAGAACAAATCAACATTAATATTGAGGTAATATGATCAGACTGAAAATAATCTATATATTATTAAAGACATAGCTCTTACATTGCAATACGAGGCTCCACAGATTACATTTGTGATAAAACTCAAATTGGAAATAATGAACATCAGCTCACGACCTGACCTGGACATGTTTTGGAGATCTTGATCCTCATTCTGAATTCAGCCTCGAATATCAGTTGGTTTCTGCCCCTCTGAGGAAAAGAAACCAACTAAAATAAATTGGAGCCTTACTTCAAACAATCAAAATCAATTTATATAATGAATTTGGGAATTTTTAACATTATGAGGTTTAATTCACAAGAATTAAATGAATCGTGATTTGTTCTTACCTCATACTTCTATGTTTTTAAACACAGCACTGCAGTATCAGCGACCCATTGTCACCATCCTCAGCTGTTTTCACAACTGTCAATTTTTTCTTTTGCCAGTAATTATCCAAACTGCCATCTGGTGTTCTTTTGAATTAATTATTTTCTAAACTGCCATCTGTTGTATTTTTGAAGAACTTTGTAATCAAGCTCGGTTTGTCTGGAATCTCAAAATTCCAGAACACCAGATGGCAGTTTGGATAATTACCGGCAAAAGAAAAAATTGACAGTCGTGAAAACAGCTGAGGATGGTGACAATAGGTTGCTGATACTGCAGTGCTGTGTTTAAAAAAACATAGAACTATGAGGTAAGAAGAAATCACGATTCATTTAATTCTTATGAATTGAACCTCATAATGTTAAAAATTCCCAAATTTAATATATAAAAAAGTGATCCCACAACAGGCCCGGAGACCCTTGGGGTAGTAGGAGGTTAAGGCTCCCACTTTTTCTAGACAATCGGCACTTTATGTCAGCCCTGCGTGACGGCCGCCTTTACCCCCAGAACAAGCGTCTGGTACTCATTTCCGTTAGAGGCTGAGTCGACCCTAGGGCCATAGTGCCGCCAGAGGGTTTGGGTCAGTTTAAAAATCCTGACCCCCAATGGGACTTGAACCCTCGACCCTCCGGCTTGTAGCTCAGTGCTTTAACCACTACGCTATATAAAAATCAAAATTCCAAATTCATTGTATTAAATCAAAATCTGTTGAAAATGAAGGCAAAGATCTCAAAAACAGGTCAAGGAAAAAAACAGTTATTTTAAATGTTTTTCACAAGTTCAGTGGTGAAAAATCTCACCAGCTTTCTTGTAATCTACCCCATTCAACGATCACATATCTTATATACTACAATCTCAGATATGTATACTAGAAATTCTGAATGAGCCTGTTTATTAATTTGTTTGTAAAGGATACCACCCTGACACCTCGAAGATACTGCATAGTTCCACTTTATTCCTGTCATATTCTTGTACGCCTTCAAGGTTTTCCTACAACAACAATAAAAAACATTAAATTAGACATATTTCAATTGAGGAATAGTTTTACATACATAAGTACAGTACAAGCTCCTTATTCCCGGGTTAAAAAATTGTGACTCAGGTTCTGTATTTGCAGTTAAAAATTTCTTTATTCGCAGATGCAGTCGGTACATTAGAAGGATTAGTGTCCTTTATTAACCATCAGCAGTTCTTTTTTTCTGCAGACAGGAGCCAAGACAGCTTTTACAAATAGTGATTCAAACCAAATGGACAAATAAATATCAAAACAAAACAAACCTTATTGTCACTAAGCCTAAAGTTCATTGTAAAAGCTGTTATCATATTTTACGTACCGATATGCACTTTGATAAATGCCTCCTTTGCCACGATTTCTATATTATTGTTTCAACTTGTCATTCATTGCAATAATTTTGATTGAATAATATGTGTCTCTTGTGTTTTTTTCCCAGTTCATAATGTTGAGTAAAAGAAAAGAAAAATTAGTACCGAAGAGACAAAAATTAGTGTTGCCGTTTAAAGAAAAAATAGAAATGCTTTGTAAATTAATGAGTCATTTTTTTAACATCTTACCTCATATTTTATGTTTCTTCAAACATGGGAACTAGTTTTCGAGAGAAGGATCTCTCTCATTTTCAACTTTTCTCTTGAAAACTAGTTCCCATGTTTGAAGAAACATAAAATATGAGGTAAGATGTTAAAAAATGACTCATTAATTTACGAATTAAGAACCTCATAATGTTATTTCCCATATTTAACTATGAATAGAAATGCTTGACCATTTATACACGTTGGCGAGTCGTTTGCGTCTATATCACGCTGTTTCAATGTTAATGGATCAAGAAATCTGAAGACAAAATCAGGAATTCTATCGCAGAATTCACAGCTGAATATCAATCTTAATTGAAAGAACTTTTAAAGCAGCAAAACAGGAAAAAATTACTAAGTTCTTTAAGTCCCTGCCTAAACCTGACAGTAATAATTAATAGAAATTGTTCAAAACTCTCATTAATTGATTTTATTTTAATAATTTTTATTTTATTCTGTAACCTTGGAACATATACCCTATATACTTACTTACTCACTGGCACTATCGAACCCTTAGGTTCATGGCCACATGGACATAAGCTCTCCATACATCCCTATCCTGAGCTAATGTATTGCAATCATTCCCTGTATAATCTACTTCCCTCAAATCATAGTTAATATTGTTCTCCCACCTCATTCTTGGTCTACCAACTGGGCGTTTTCCCTCTGGCTTTCCATGCACATCTTTTGAGCCTTTGGCATGGGTTCCCTGAAGTAGTCCCTGCCCGGAGAACTGAATGGGGGACTATTTGACCTCCGGAAAATTTTACCCCAGTTGAACCCATGTCCGCATTTCTCGATGGTTGTATTTTTACGGTGAAAGATCGTCACTCCTTCGACCAAAGTACTTTTTTCATCTGGCTTATCACCTTCGACCAGTCCGGCATGGGTAACCCTATCGACAGCAATGCTACCGCTGGCATAGCTCTCGGGATCATTTAAGCACGCAAGCCCCTCCACCACGACAAGGTAAAGATACCATGGAGAGACGTATCCCCTATATACCCATACAAATTACCATTCCATATTCACACTTTCTGTATTTGCGGAACATATCCCCCGTGAATAAGGAGGCTTTAATGTACTAAATTTGCAAACTTGACACTTCTGAATAGAAACCACAGCAAGAAAAAGTATTTCCTCTGGTGACCATTATTTAAATAAATGATATTTTACATACTCACCTATTTTTGTTTATTATTTCAATATCTTTCTCATGCGGCTTTGATTGTTCATGTATTTGTTCTATCTCTTTCTCCAACCCATGAGCAACTTCTTGCAAATCTTTTATTTCTTTCCGTTTTGTTGCCTGGAAGACAAAAATGAATTTGAATGCATTATCACTGGGAAGAATAGATAAAAAAGATTATACAATATTTTATAGTGGAAGTAATAACAGAACAGGATGAAATGATACTCGTTCCATAATGGATGCAAAAACAAGGAGCACTTTGCATCAGCCAATTGTGTTTGTCCTTCAGCTTTGTTATAGCAACAAACCCATCGTTTGACATTTAGGTTGGACGAGGGGAGAAACTTGCCCTCTACTTCCAATAAGGAAATAATCAAAGTGAAAGTGGTGGAAAACAAAAAATCTGCAATTTATCAAATTGATTGCAAATATTGCAACAGGATATATATAGGAAAAACAAAAAGG
This sequence comes from Diploptera punctata, assembly GCA_030220185.1. Lineage (NCBI taxonomy): Eukaryota > Metazoa > Arthropoda > Insecta > Blattodea > Blaberidae > Diploptera > Diploptera punctata. The sequence continues at coordinate 187,731 of JASPKZ010002324.1, forward strand.
AACTTGGAAACTCGTAAAAAAGAACACTTCAGAAACATAAAGAACGGAGAAATTGAAAAATCAGCTATAGCAGCACATAGTTTATTAGAGCATCATAGCATTGAAAAAGAAGCAAAACTTTTGAAACATCTATCCAAACCTTTGGATTCAACAGTTTGGGAAAAAATATATATTAAAAAAACCATACTAGAACCATGAACTTCGAGATTCCAGACGAACCGAGCTTGATTACAAAGTTCTTCAAAAATACAACAGATGGCAGTTTAGAAAATGATTCCTTCAAAAGAACACAAGATGGCAGTTTAGAAAATAATTCCTTCAAAAGAACACCAGATGACAGTTTGGATAATTACTGACAAAAGAAAAAATTGACAGTCGTGAAACCAGCTGAGGATGGTGACAATGGTCGCTAATACTGCAGTGCGGTGTTTAAAAAAACATAGAAGTATGAGGTAAGAAGAAATCACGATTCATTCAATTCTTATTACATTAACAAATTTCTTCAAATGTTTAATTAGTGACTAGCGTAAATAAAGTTGCATCACAGATTCCGACATGAAGTACAGAATTCAATGACTTCTGAGTCTTCAGCATTTTTTAAATTTAACACAAATGCCCTATTGAATTCAAGTTGTTTTTTTTGACTCTCCTCATATTGAGTCAAAAAACAACTCAAATTTATTTAACTTTCACAGGGAAAGAACACTATGAGGTTTAATTTAAGAATTATATTAATGTTTTTATTACCTCACCTCATATCCTTTTTCTTCTAGACTGCAGTTTCAGAGCTTACCTCCATCGTCGACTAGAGGCTACTGATGATGGAGATAAGCGCCGAAACAGCAGTCTAGAAGAAAAAGGATATGAGATGAGGTAATAAAAACATTATATTTGAAAAGAAAAATATATGCCTAGACTGGGGTTTGAACCCAGGACCTTTGACTCACTATGTCAATGCTCTTCCAAGTGAGCTACCTAGGCCTCCAATCTAAACACGTATTTTCTCTTCTACATAGTTATTTTCTCTTCTACATAGTTAATTCCCTAACACCAAATGCTATGAGCCATTGCTACAATTTTTGCAAATGGCAGCTCCTTTGTTATGAAGACTTTTTATTGGGAATTTAAGCATTTGGTGTTAGGGAATTAACTATGTAGAAGAGAAAAATACATGACTAGATTGGAGGCCTAAGTAGCTCACTTGGATACAGAATTGACATAGAGAGTCAAAGGTCCTAGGTTCAAATCCCAGTCTGGGCGTATATTTTTCTTTTCAAATATAATTTGTCCATCATTAAGATGTTTAAAAAACAAATGATATGAACAATAAAAACATTAATTTAATTAAAATAAACCTCATAGTTATAGTAATAGATCACCATGAACCTGGAATTGCAATCTACTTAGAAGATTAACACGAGGAGACGTTGGAAACATTTGATATTATCTTAAAACCTCATAGTGTTATTTCCTACCTACATATATTTAATCATCTGAGGCTTGGTTTGAGACTTGAAAGCAAATGTAAATTTTTTTGCCCAATGGGTTGCTGGCCCAGAGGGGTATTATTGTGGGATTCCCACTAATGTAGCATTTCCTCTACATTAAGGTGATGTGGTTATACCGCCAGAGCCTCATTTGTAGTAGCAGGTTGCACCACGAACAGGAGAGGTGATGAAATGCACGTCATTATCCCTTGCAACAAATAAAAAGAAAACTAAAGTGATGGCCTTTTGTGGGAAATACCCTATACCTAGCAAAATTGTTTTGGATGATGAAATTCTAGAACGAGTAAACAAATTTAATTATTTGGGTTATAATTTAACATTTCAAGATGAAGCTGATATATCAAAGAAAATCACAAATTTTACAAAAACAACGGGGATAATTAACAGTATAATGAAACCATCTTTAGTACAGAAGAACACAAGATAACAGCTTTATAAGGTTCTCGCAAGACCAGTATTAAGATATGGTAGTGAAGCATGGACAACACAAAGTGGGACCATAAAAGAAATGAGAAAATTATGGAAGAGTTGGATGTAGAACCCATTCTTCACCATATACAAAACTACCAGAACAACTGGAAAGCCCATCTTTAACGAATGCCGTCTCATAGGATTCCAAAAGCCATACTTTGCTATTGCCCCCAAGGCAAAAAGATCGCTGGGACGTCCTTAAAAGCACTGGATGGAAAATTCCTCTTTGAGACAGTAACAGGCCACACGGCCTAATGCTTGCATGGATGATGATATATTTAACCAATGCCTAACTTTGGTTAATCTAAGAAGTTACTAAATAGTGTAATTTTTTTAATGCCCCAGGTTTGTACTTTGTTGGACATTCTGATGTTCTCTCCTGGCATTGACATAACTGTAACCCACTTGTAAGGTTGGGGTGCCTGGAAGGCGGGGTTACATTGCCCCGATGATGATAGTGATGTACCAGGAGAGTCCTTAACCTAAGATGAATATGAATGATGATGATGTGATGGCCATATGATGTTCGGGCCTTAAAGTTTCCTGACATGTGTTACAGGTGAGGAAAAACCCCGATAAATATCCTCACCCAGAAAACTATCCCGACTGGGGATCGAACCTGGGCCCGCTGCGTGACAAGGTAGCACGCTACCTCGAGACCACAGGTTAAGTGATTTTTATCAGCTTCTTGAGTTTGATTTGAATGGATGATCAGTCCACCAACAGAGGGAAGAAGAAGAGTTTCTTCCGATTGACATAACATCAGTCGCCAAGAAAGTTCTGAAGATGAGACAGTTATGGTCTCAAAATCACGATCTACTTAGAAGATTTATATGAGGAGAGGTAAGAAACATTTGATTTCACCATAAATTAAACCTCATAGTGATTAATTCCTATAAAAGTTAAATGCCAATTATATTTTTCTGCAACGTCATTTCCTGAAAAATAATTTGTTTCAAAAAATGCAAACAGTGATTTATTTTTTTTGTGGTATAATCAATTGTTACAAATGTTTTTATATTATCTATCGCATGCGCTTTCTGTTGACATTCATGCACTATATATACAATCTGGTAGCCGTATTTCTTAGAGAGTCAGTCACTGAAAATAATGCTATGACCTATTTAGAATGTTAGAAAGGAGGTGGTTTCTTTATTATGATAAACTTTAGTTGGTAAATTCTAGGCGAAACACGACTGTGATTGGTTGTAAATAAAGAATCATTGAAGTGTGATTGGTCATTCACTCCCATTTGGGGCGTGAGTTAAATAGTCAAGAAAATTACTTTTAGCTCCTTACTTCTTTCTCAAGTAATTTTTCACTTTTACTAGATTTCTCCTTTAATTCTTCCTCGAGACGTTGTATACAATTCTGAAGTGAACCTATTTCTTTGCTCATTTCATTTATAATCTGTTCTGAATCTGAAACACCAAAACATTTGAAAATTAATATACATTATTTGTTAAAAATTATCAAACAAAATTATGTATATTTAATTGTGAAAAAAACACAGGATAAATAAATAAATATATATATATATATATATATGTCCACTGCTGTGATCTCGAGGTAGCATGCTGCCTTGTCACGCAGCGGGCCCGGGTTCAATCCCCGGTCGGGGCAGTTTTTCTGGGTGAGGTTTTTCCTCACCTGAAAGACAAATGTCAGGAAAACTTTAAGGCCTAAATGGTCCCCGAAATCATATGGCCATCATTATCATCATCATCCTTCACCGGTGTGGAAAGCAACGGGAAGCTACCACACCTACAATTCCCTAGTAAAGCTGCAAGGATAGCATAAAAATGCTATGATTGCAGTGAAAGACCTGCCCTCAGGCAGAATTACTATGGATGGATATATATATCTCATCCATAGTAATTCTCCCCAAAGGCAGGTCCTTCATTGCAATCATAGCATTTTCATGCTATGCTTGCAGCTTTACTAGGGAATTGTAGGTGTGGTAGCCTCCCGTTGCTTTCCACACCAGTGAATGATGATGATGGTGATGATGGCCATATGATTTCGGGGACCGTTTGGGCCTTAAAGTTTTCCTGACATTTGTCTTTCAGGTGAGGAAAAACCTCACCCAGAAAAACTGCCCCGACCGGGGATTGAACCCGGGCCCGCTGCATGACAAGGCAGCACGCTACCTCGAGACCACAGCGGTGGACATATATACACACACACAAAAGGTACATGGAATAAACCAGAAAAGTCACTTTTTCCTTAAAACCTAGAAAATGCATTTTTAGTTGTACAACATCCACACTTCCTCACCAAATGCCAAACTTACGAGGTAAAAAAAAAAAAAATAAAAATAAAAAGCAGCATGATTTAACTGTACAGTCCAGTTCTGGTGACTTTAGCCATCTTTGTGAGTCCTAAGGCAAGTGGCAGGAGGGAACACTGCCGAATGGGGGAGGTAAGTAGTAGCCGTGCAAAAAAAGACTTCCGTATCATTAATAATAATAAAATTGTGATGATCTTATAGAAGATTTCCGGGCTGTTGGTCGTGGTCTTGAGGCTTGTGGTTCCCCGACGTTTCGCCAGACTGCATCCGGCATTGGGTTGCCAGACACAGTCTCTGGCAAAACGTCGGGGAACTACACGCCTCAAGACCATGACCAACAGCCCGGAAATCTTCTACAAGATCATCATAATAACTCTGGCCGTGAAAGCCTAAGTCAATATAATAATAAAATTGTTATAAAAACAACACTAATCTATAATGAATTCTCCAAACACATGAGAAAACATAAGTATTCACTAACACAGAACTAGTAGATAAAAAATTCTGTGTGTAGTAACTATTATGTTTTCAAAACTGAGTGTAGTTGCTGGCAGTACCTGCAACTCGCCCTCCCCTCTTACCGCACCATACAACATAGACCCCTTGAAAGTGGCTATAGAAGCTACAACTGAACTATACATTTTACTGTTTCACACTTCTACATGATAGTGCTTTCCATGGACAATCTGATGGCATCTCAGCTCCATTTCGACATATACAATTTATTATTTCAATTTATGCAACTAAATATAGATATTTTCAAATTTAAAAATAAATAAAGTTTGAATCTTAGCAAAAATTCTGGTAGATTTGTGGGTCTTTTTTACCTCCTATTCAAATGTCTTGTATCTTCTAATCAGTAATCTTGGACAGCTTTTCAACTGTCTTAATTTTTATAACTGGCATATAGTATAGCATAGGATGTCGTAAGATAAAATTGAACATTTTATTCTTTATGGTATTATCATAAATCTTTCTTGTAAGCCCATGTTTTCCCTTAACAGAGATTTAGGCGCTCTCCCCCTACAGGGAAGAATTTTGAACCATACTAATTTAGTTATACTTGATTTCGTATAGATGCCATTTGAGTGGTCCATGGTCAGCGTTCTGCCTCATACTGACATCTAGAAAACAAAGGTAGTACTAGGACGGGAAAATTTTGCTTAGAGGCCTTTTCATTCAGGCTTAAGGATCTTTTACGAGACTGAAAATCTTCAGATTCGGGCCCACTACTTAAAGTCCCACCCGGAAGATTTGCTCCTTGGATTTATCCGTCCTAAAAAAATTCATCGATCCCGGCCGGGTTTGAACAGGCGACCCTCGGGACCAGAGGCTAGGAACATAACCACTAGTCCACCTTACATATAAAATCTGTCACAAAATGTTTGTTTGTATGGGTATAAGGAAGTATCACTCATTAACTATAACCTATAAAAAAATCAGTGTGAACAAGCTAAACATATTTTCGGGCCAATACTTGCCTTTTATTTTACTTGTAATCATTTCTCTGCACTTAAGAAAGTTATTGAATTTTAATATATTTTGCTCGTCATTCTCGAAATCAAAGAGTGTACTAATTTTTTCCTTCATTTCTTTTACCAGTTCTTGTTCTTTAGTTAACAATTTATCATCTGCCATCTTTCGAGGTGTAAAACTTGAAATTAACCTTATATATTACTGTATAATCCGTTGGTTGAAAAATCCCGCGTGAATATCTGAAATTAAAATGGCTCTGAGTCTGAAATTCCTTTCACTTTCTGTAAAATTAACCTAGAATATGTTTTGTGCCTGCTTTATAAGATGGAACACGCATTTCTTTCATATTTAAAAATATTAACACGAAATGTTATTTTCATATAAAAATCAAAATATTTACAAAAAACTCTGGTATGATATTTTTAAATATATATATATATATATATATATAATAATAGTAGGAAACGCGCACAAATATATAACAATGAACCGATAATGAAGATTCATAGAACCATCCAGCGATATCCACAAAGCCCGGAATATCGCTGATCTCTCTGTAATGGATAGTGCTGGGTTATCTCTGCTAGAGCTAATAATAATAGACGCCATAGACATAGAGAATCTAGAGAATGCGTACCATATGCTGCCATATGTTTACCCTCGTTATCCCTCATGTAATCATAGAGAACCTCTGTGATAGAGAACCATGTAACCGCATGTAACTGACCATGTAATATCTCTGTGCTTGTGTAGTGCTTTGATGTTTCGCGTGTTGTGAGAGTTTAAGCATTGAATTTTAATTTTATTTTAATAGTTACGCTAGTTATTCGTTATGGCTGTTAGCGTTGAAACTGTGAATAAAATTACACGTGGGAAGACAATTCTTTTGGCGCAAGAAATTGAGTTCGCAAAGGTTTTAGCAGGGAATAACAAAACACTACGTGATAGAGAAATAAAAAAGCTTAAAAAATGGTTGATAGCTCGATCAAAAGGAAAATGTGGTGAGTTATTGTATACTTTGAATTAAAGTAGATATTTAGGCATTACTAGAGAATATGAGATTGTTTATTCTATTTCACAAAAATACCACCTTAACCTATACAATAGCACCATAACCTTTTGCCCACATCCAATTTTTAAGAAAACGTTGTGGCTAATCTGTGTCACCTGTGAAAATTCGGTCGGAGAAAAAGTGACTGCTAGCGTCATGTTGATCATACGTTCCCCCAGAGCCAATTGCCCACAATGTTTACTCATATATGAGGGGATTCTATCCCTGGAGTCCATCTAATTAGTGGGCAAGTTAGGTTGAGAAAATGGTGTTTTACTGTACAACTCATAGTGAAGACATTCATTATGTTAACATGTTGTAAATTTTTATTATTTCATTGTTGCTCGCCAACAATAATGTGTAGGTTATTTGACATTGAGAAGAGGCTATGGCTCAACATTGGGCTATGCCATTATAGAATAGAATTATACAGGGAATGATTGGAAAAAAGTCTGTTATTTGTCGGACACGAATTCTTCTAAGTTCCACAGAATCGCAGTGCGCATGCGGGAGTTGCTGTAATGGTTAATGTAGCCTCCGGTAGATGGCTCTGCAGTCGGTGTTACCAACTTTGGGAATAAATTACCAAATGCTAAAAAAAATGGACGTAAACTAACTTGCCATTTCCTAACCAAAGAAAACACAATTTACATGCATATTATTTATTCCCAAATGCTAAAAAAAATGGATGTAAACCAACTTGCCATTTCCTAACCTAACAAAACAATTTACATGCGTATTATTTAATAAACTATAAATTAATTTTAGGCTCAACTGCACTTCTACTAGCGCTTGATTTTTCAATTATATTGTTGTTAACTATAGCTCATCTTCTGTATTTACTAACATTATTTAATATTTTAAACTTTTTCAAACAATTTTTATAACATTTTCAGACAATTTTGAAGTATTTATTTAAATATGCAAATCACAATATTATGACACTTTCAGACAATATTGTGATACTGTTATTTTCTCCACGAGTATATTACTTAGTCTATGATTTTTCTATTGCTTTTTTGGGTTATCGCTGGTTGGATCAGCGTTGGGAGTGACAAGTAAGTGTACACCCATTTAATAAACGTTTGGTAATTTTAATATTATTGATATATTTTTTAACATAGATTTGGGGATATATTGCAAATATTGGTCATTTAAATTTCATAGCAGCCGATAGTAATCGAGGATGATAATTGATATGTGGTTCAATTCTGGGTTATCGCTGGCTCTATAAACTCTGGCGCATGTGAACTGTTGTTCTATAGGACTTCGAAAATATTTCACGCTAGTTTAAGTGCAGTTTTTCCTGTCATATCTTTCCATCTATAGAGAAAATAGACTAAAATATTTTATATAGGCTAATGTTACAACCTGTTTATTTGATTCAGAGGTTAAGTTAATTGCTGAAGTATAGTGAAAATTGAGTAACACTAAGAAATTGGGGCTGGATGTAAACATCAGTAAAACTAAATATATGTTCACACATAGAAATACATTATATAATGGAAGTGGACAGCTACTCGCAGCCACTGATTCTCCGGCTTTGACGTTTTGATGACAGTGTTGCCGATATGGATATTCAGTGGGAGTGGCCGCTTTAAGTATGCAGTTAGCACACATACAGCTGACAACATCTCAGCAATTTCAAACCTTACTACTGCGCTATAGCTGTGTCAAGAGCAGTGATTGGTTGTGGCAAACATTCATTCCCACTACAACCATTTTCTTATTGGCAGTAGAGGGCGAGTTCCCCCTTTACCCCTCGTACAAAACTTCAGAGCCGGCGGCCTGCATATAATGACAAATGAGGGAAATTTTGAGGAAGTGGCTGAATTCAAATACCTAGAAACAATAATCACAAATAGGAATGAGATGCAAAAGGAAATTAAACATAGGCTCAATTCTGGAAATGCGTGTTATTATGCATTGCAGAGACTTTTGATGTCCCAACTCCTTTCAAAAAACGTTAAACTGAAAATATATAAAACTATTATTCTACCAGTTATATTATATGGATGCGAAACATGGACTCTTACTTTAAGGGAGGAAAGTAGATTATGAGTATTTGACAATAAAGTTCTTAGGAAAATTTTTGGACCAAAGAGAGATGGACAGGTGAATGGAGAAGACTACATAACAGTGAACTATGTGGTCTTTATAGGAAGCCAGATATAATAAGGTTTCGTAGATGTGATGGTCAGAACATGTGGCATGGAAGGTTCCATCCATCCATAGTAATTCTGCCCGAGGGCAGGTCCTTCACTGCAATCATAGCACTTTCATGCTATGCTTGCAGCTTTACTTGGGATTGTAGGTGTGGTAGCTTCCCGTTACTTTCCACACCGGTGAAGGATGATGGTGGCCATATGATTTCGGGGACCGTTTGGGCCTTAAAGTTTTCCTGACATTTGTCTTATAGGTGAGGAAAAAACCCAATAAAAACCTCACCCAGAAAAACTGCCCCGACCGGGGATCGAACCCAGGCCCGCTGTGTGACAAGGCAGCACGATACCTCAAGACCACAGTGTTGGACCATGGAAGGTTCCTATAGAAAAACCAGAGGGAAAACACCCAGTTGGTAGACCAAGAATGAGGTGGGAGAATAACATACTGTGATTTGAGGGAAGTAGATTATACAGGGAATGATGGGGAAACATTAGCTGAGGATAGGTATGTATGGAGAGCTTATGTCCATGTGGCCTTGAACCTACGGGTTTGATAGTGCCAGTGAGTTAGTTACAGTGAAAATGAAGTCACTGAATTACAAACTTGCATTACATTAAATATTTTATTAATATTTATCTTATCTCCATTTTTTTTTAGAATTCACAGATGATGATTTTCTAAGAATATGGAAAGGCCTTTTCTATTGCATGTGGATGGCTGATAAACCACTTGTGCAGGTAAGTAAAAGCACTGATATAAGCACATTTCAAGCGTGTTTTCTCCAGTATATGATGAAAGTTAAAAATTAAATTGTACCTGTTGGTAGGTGCCGTCGTCCTCAACTTTGTTAAAATACTGTATATAAAATTAACTGAAATCCAATCTGGCCTTTGCTTTGAGATGAATCAGTAATAATAAATGTCCCCTAACCACTGTAAGGTAAGGAAGGATAATGACAGGGCTGCTCCTCTAAGTATTAACCCCTTTAGAGAGGGTTGCTGCTTCCGCCCCTTGAGCCGTTGTGATGATCGCCTCGTAGACCATTGCAGAGACTTCTTGGTCGAAGTCAACCTTCTGGCAGAGGTCTCCCACATTGCGGACTATTCTTAGTTTCCTCTCACTTCTAACCAATCGGCAAGTTAGCAAAGCTAAACTTCCCCGATTTGGTCGTCTGGTTCATTGAGTACTCGGCGCCCCCACCACGTCAAGGTGATAGTCCATGGGGGACCAAGTTCAGAATTTTAATTATTTGGGATGTCATTTAGGGAATGACAGAAATTTAGATAAACACACTAAAATACGATTCAATTATCTATGTGACACAATTAAACGCACTCTATTGAATAAGACTAGAAAAGAAACTATTTTGAAGTTTTACAAAGTATTGGCAGTTCCATCTCTTATCTATGGATGTGAAACCTGGACATTAACAAAGGCAGATAGTAAACAAATAGAGGCTGCAGAAATGAAGATGTTGAGAGCAATAGCAGGATACCAAAGGACCAATAAAAAGAAAAACGAAGATATAAGAACAGAACTTAATATATTTAATCTCTGTGAAAGAATAAAATATTATCAAAATGCTTATCTTGAGCACATATTATGAATGAATGAACAGTGCATACCAAGAAGAATGTATAATTATAAACCAAAAGGGAGAAGAATGTTGGGAAGACCATTGAAGAGATGGAAGGACCAATTTGACCTATTATGAGATCGGAACAGACCATTGGGCTTAATCCTTGTTGTTGATGATGATGATAAAATTAACTGGAGCGCTTTCGGAAGTTATCTTCCATCTTTCACAGGTTGAGTTTCCGCTACTTGTGTACGGTGATGTTTACTCCAACTGTTTGTAGCAGCAACTGACTTGTTTTTGACGATTTCGTATAATGGGTGCATTCTCATTGAGAAGTGAGGTGTTGTTTGTTTCCTTTATAATTCTCATTAACGCAGGTCATCGAATGAACACAATTGAAAACACTCTCATGATAATCCACCGAGAATACATTCCAGCTAGGATAAATATATTTGAAGATCTCAAAATTATAAAGGAAACAAACAACACCTCATCTTAACGAGAACGCGCCCCAGTCAAACCCATTATACGAGATCGTCAAAAACAAGTCAGTTGCTGCTACAAACAGTTGGAGTATACATCGCCGTACACAACAACAACGAGTAGTGGAAACTCAATCTGCAGAAGATGGAAGATAACTTCCGAAAGCACTCCAGTTAATTTTATATACAATATTTTAACAAAGTTGAGGGCGACGGCACTTACCAACAGGTACATTTAAATTTTTAACTTTCATCATATGACTTCACCTCAACGGAATTTGATATGAATTTTACTAGTATTGATTTCTCCATAGGATACATTTTCTTTCAAATGGTTGAAGAAATCTAACAAGGGAACTGTCTACCATTGCATGCTGAAACCGAGTACGGCGCAAGAAGTTGACATCCGAATTTTGAGATAATTTTGGTTTTAAAATGAAGCTTAGAAACGTCGTAGATGAAAATATGAAAAAAATTTGCAGATCATCCAGAAATAAAGCTGTAAAATAATAATTTATAAAGCGCTATTTCCTATATTACCTGAAGAAAGTGGCTGCCATTGTGGTCGTGACGTCAGATTTGATATTCAGATGTTAGTCCAGCGTGAAAACACGTTTTCTTCAATAGATTTGCGAAAATAGAACAAATATTTTACTATAAAAAAAGTGTGCTGCTGTATTTCCAAAATTAGCCCTACATAGCAAAGAGTTTGAAATTTGATAAAAATCACATCCTCACATGCAGTTTCTTAAGAAAAAATGGTTTAACTGAATTGATTGTCAATAATAATCAATACCTCATCATTAGAGACCGGATGTTAGGGAAAATGCCTACAGTTATTTATTATAGATATTGTAAAAGTGGCTTCATATAAGTTCATGCCAACGACCCTAGAGTTGTTTTCCATGAAGTTCATTTTGCCTATAAATGCCTATTTGCAATTTTTTCTCAAAATTAACTCAGCATTTCAATGAAATTAATTGAAATGGACAAACTTCATGGCACAAATCATTTCATAGAAGTTTTCAAGTGTTCTTTTTATAAATTCCCTTATAATATTTCAGCATAAGGGTGGCAATAACCTTCCCCCTCAATACACTCCCATTAAGTAAATATTGTATTTTTCCACCTCATGCATTCCCGTTAGGCAAAATGGTCCTAAGCTATGTCCCATTGTATTATGCTCCGGCTCTAAGGCTTGGAGAAAAGTTCTTTGCTTCTTTTCAAAACAAACATTGCTGACTGATAAAGAGGGTTTTGCTCTTTGTAAAAAGGCAAAACAAATTCCAAAAGCATCTCTGATATCTTCCTATGCTATTGATAGCATATGTTTATATTCTTAGTGTAAGACTATTAAAAGTTATGTTGTAGTCCATTTTTTGTAAGAGCCTATTTTGAATTTTTAGTGCCTATATTAATGATTTTTAGTGCCTTTTTGCCTGCCTATTTTGAATTTAAGTGCCTAACATCCAGGCTCTAGTCATCATACATATTTCTCAAAAATTAACGGCAAATTAGCTCGTACAAAATATTCAATAAATAGATGCTACTTATTTATAACATAATCTTCGAAATATATAATTTATTGGAATCGGCCGCGGTGGACTAGTGGTTATGCTCCTTGCTTCTGGTCCCGAGGATCGCGGGTTCAAACCCGGCCGGGGTTGATGGATTTTTTTACGATGGAAAAATCCAAGGAGCAAGTCCTCCGGGAGGGACTTTAAGCTGTGAGTCCTGAGTCTCAAGATTTTCAGGCTCATAAAAGATCCTTAAGCCTGAATGAAAAGGCCTCTAAGCAAAATTTACTGAATTTTCCCGTCCTAGTGCTACCTTGGTTTCCTAGATGTCAGTATGAGGCGGAACGCTGACCACGGACCACTCAAATGACATCTATACGAAAACAAATGTAACTAAATTAGTATGGTTCAAATTCTTCCCTGTAGAGGGAGAGTGCCTAAATCTCTGTAAAGGGAAAACATGGGCTTACAAGATACAAGAAGGAATACATGTACAATAACCTAAAAGCCAACCTAACTTATTTAAATTACTGTAACCTGTGAAAGTAATAAATAGAATGGCATTTAGACAATATTAAATTATAGGCATGTAAATAAATTATACTGTACGTGTAAGAAACTAAAAGCTAACCTAACTTAATTCATTTACTCTAACCTAGTTTCTTTAATGATGGTCCATGCTTAATTTTAATACCAAATTTATATCAAAATAAGGATGTCTCACATAGTAAACTAATGAAATATGTATTTTTTTTGTGCTTATAAAATGTTATTTTACTGCTTTGTTTCTGGATGGTTCACAATTTTATTTATTTTTTTTGTGTTTTCATGTTTAGTGGTCCTAAGCTTCATTTTAAAACCAAAATTATCTCGAAATTTGGATGTCCACTTTTTGTGCCGTAACCCTGAAACCTACCTTGAAATTTCTCCGTTCCTAACCTAACAAAATAAACTACATGCATATTATTTACAAATGTTGTGATATATAAAGGCCGTGTCCAGAAAAAAATCAGCGTATTCAAAAGCCTAATTAATAGAATGCTAAAACTGCCATTAAACAAAATTAATTACAATGATGAATTGCAGTTCATCAACAAAATGGCTAGAAACAATGGATACAACAGCAACATTATAGATAAACTGGTAAGAAAACAAAAGAGGAAATCCGATATAAATAAAACAACGAAACTGGAAAGAGAAACAGAGATTAATAATAACAAACACAGGCCACAAAACCATAAAATTGGCAAAAACATTGAGAAAAATAAATAAAAATTTAAACATAGTCTACAAAACTAATAATAAACTAAATAATGTAATAAGTAACAAAATAGAAAAACATCATCATCATCATAGTACATTCACAAATTTAGGCCATTTGTTGACCTGTTTCGGCCTCAAGAGAAACATCATCCAAAAGTCTTTTGAGTGGATGTCCTGGTGATGTGGGTCGTCATATTTCAATTCCTTCTGGCTTTTTTCGTGTTGAGACTTGAAAGTAGTTTTGAAGTTCCTTAGGACAGGTTACTGGTCCGACGCTAAGTAGTCCAGTGGTAGGGCTGCTACCTTTTAGTCTCTGGACAGACATTAGGATACTGCATTTACTCAGTACCTGATGGAACGGTTATACTGCCGTGACTCGGTCCTCAGAGCCTCGTTTGTGAAAACGGGTTGTACCACAAGAAGGTGAGGATGAGAATTGGGTAGGAGAGGTTATACACATGTCACTACCCCTTACAAAACATAATAAATTTAATGGCAAGGGTGTATATAAATTAACATGCAAAGACTGTGACAAGTTCTATATAGGAAGAACGAAAAGAAGCTTCAACATAAGGTTTAAAGAACAACGTAACGATTTCGTATATGCATATGGAAACTCTAATTAAGCTAAGCACATAATAAACGCCGGCCATAGAATGAACTCAATAGAAGATACCCTTACAATAGTACACAACTAAAATCAACATATTGGAAGACCTGGAAATTATCAAGGAAATAGATAACAAGCTTTTAATAAATGAAAGCACTCCCAGACTAAACAACCCACTATACGATATCGTCAGGAAGAAGCTTTAGTCATGACAACAGCAGCATCAACCATCATACTGGATGTTGTAGCGAAGAGGGACCTGCTGAAGATGGAATGGATGTTCTGAAAGGCCTACAGACATAAAGAATACATATTTTATAAGTTGAGGATGACGGATGTTACATAAGAAGGTATTTTTTAACTTATTTTATTTTATATACTTCTCTATAGTTTAAATGAGAGATTTGGCACTGGATTTTAGTGCCCTGAAGTTAAAAATGGCAGATAATATTTTGGAATGGCTTTTGTACATCACATTGCTTGTCTAAAAGAAATTTGAAGGTAAGTTTTGGCAAGCATTGGTGACAGTTCCTTTGTGAGTTAGATGTATCATTCTAGCAAAATTTTCATAAACACTGTTTTACTATATCCTATGTCTTGTTGGTACCAAAGAATTGAGGAGAGAAATTATTTGTATTATTCACTGTTTGCTCCACTTATTTTAATTATTGTTTACAGTTACTTAAGCATATCATTAGTCGTATATCTGCCTTTTAAAACACTTGTTATACTTCAAAATATGCAAGTAGACGGATGTCTATCAATATTTTCTATTCTAAGAAATAAAAAAATTGATTTTCAAAATTGTTACAGCATGCCTGTTTTTTATTATTCTTTTTTTTTTTCGTATGTACTGTGATTGTATGAATAAATTTGATTTATTTAGAAAACATTAATTTAACATGCACATTTCATAATGTAATATGCATGAAGTATTACAAAACAATGCAATATATAAACACATATCAATAATAAATGTATTGAGTTTAAAATGTAAAAAAAAGAACTTACATAATGGCACATAGCCGGTTTTTGCATAACGCCGTCCATTGAAGTTTGAACTTTACAAAATATAATAAAAAACAATAAAACCAAAATAAAAAAATAAAAATTATCAGGTGTATATAAATTGAAGTGTGGCACATGTGACAATGTCTATATAGGACAAACTGGTAGACCTTTTATCTCTCGGATAAAGGAACACATGAGAGCATATAACAGAAGTTTAGAATATTCAAAATATGCTAACCACCTATTCCAATTTAATCATTGTTTCGATCCAAATTTTGAAATGTTACATGTTTGTGATAAGGGTAAGAAGTTGAACCTTTTGGAGGCTGTAGAAATAAATAAATTGAAAAGTAGTAATAAACTGTTAAATTCTCAACTTGATTTGAATGAATCGCCTTTGTTAAATTAAAAAATTTAAATAAATTATTGTTGTATTGTTGCTTAGATCAGTTGATATGTACTATAATAACACAATTCATAATTTGTTAACATGTGTGAAGAAGGTACAGTGTACTGAAACAGCTGTCACTGAATTATATCTTAATAAATATGAAAATCAAATAAAACTAAGTTTTATTTTTATTTAATTAATAAAGGTTAGAGTGTACATGATTGAGATGCCTAAATGAATAGAAGAGCATCTTAAGAAGTTAGGTGTTAGAAGATAAAAAAAGAAGGGTTCTGGACAGAGACGAATGGAGAAAAATCTTGGTAGCAGCCAGGGTCCAAAATGGGCTGTAGTGCCATTATTACTACTATTATTATTATTATTATTATTATTATTATTATTATTATTATTGTTATATATAGATTTGAAGGATCCTTTTTTTTTTTTTTATAAATAAAATTATAGTGTTATAATGTTTGGCATTTGGGTTATTCCTTCTGTTCTGGAACAAATGATCTTCTTTCTTCAACCGCTTCATATTCTATTACTTTTTGTCATTTTAAAAAATATTTTTAATGCCTTAAGTATGAAATATGTTGATTAAATAGCTTTTCCATCTTGTTACAGTAGTTAGTTGAGGGTTGCAGCAGCAGGTGAATAATTGCTTCATCTTGGTGTATTTTCAGGAAGAGCTTGCTGAAACCATTAGCAATCTTATACATTGCCTTGCGAAGACAAAATTGGCCATCTCATTCATCAGATGTTTCTTTCGTACTATGATATTGGAATGGTATGGGATCGACCTGTTCCGCTATGATAAATTTATGATGGTATGTGAAAACTTCTTCCTCTAACGAAGCATGTAGGATTGTTTTTCGAATAAAAAGTAACACACTTATATATTTAACTTTCACAGGGAAAAAACACTATGAGGTTTAATTAAAGAATTAAATTAATGTTTTTATTACCTCACCTCATATCCTTTTTCTTCTAGACTGCAGTTCCGGAGCTTATCTCCATCGTCAGTAGCCTCTGGTCGACCGGTGTTATGTAGTTTCCTGGCAGTTTTCTTCTAACCACCAAGAAACGACATAACACTGGTCGATCAGAGGCTACTGATGATGGAGATAAGCTCCGAAACTGCAGTCTACAAGAAAAAGGATATGAGGTGAGGTAATAAAAACATTAATTTAATTGTTTGACTTTGATGTTGTATTTAGCTTTTACCACTTGAAAGTAATGTAAACTACCTCTGAATAGAAGTGTTCTGATGGTGGTGCTGGCTGTGCCACTTTGAGTTTTATAAAGCAATATATTACAAAATGTAATTAAATTTACAGTGGTAGGAAACACTATGTTAATGTTTGTATTGTCGTTTGAATGGTGTAATGGACAGCACACTAGTATGTAGAACTTGGGGTCCAGGGTTCAAATCCCGGTTCAAACATTAATTTTTTCTTTCTTAAATTTAAAAATGAAATAATTGTTAAATTCTAACTCAATTATTTAATAAATGTCAGTTTCAAAATGGTTGTGATTTTATTACTAAAATCAACATTTTTTAAGGGTAATTGTTTAGATTCTTACCAATAATAAATTATATATATATATATATTTTTTTTCCAAATGCAGCTAGTTCGTCGATTTTTACGACAGACTTTCAAGTTTTGCCGCAATTATGAGTGGAAAGAAGAAGTTGTAACAGGTGTCTGCAGTGCTTTCAATACAACTGTCCTTTCCTCGTCCAAGGACAGATTGAATGAACCACCTTTGAGTCTGGTGACACATTTCTGTGAGATATATCTGCAAGAACTTGCCAAAGTTGGAAAAGAGAAAATTCCTGTTGAAGTAGTGACTCAATTTGTTGAGCCCTTCATCTCACTTCTGTCAGTAGAGGAGAAAGGCACTCTGAGGGATAAAGTTGTGAAAGATGTGTTCCACTACCTCATGAAGCAATCAGATGCAGCTTTTGAGTTCAAGGCTAAATGGGAGGCGTGGCAATCTGTAAGTACCATTAAATGTGAAGTTCTATGTTTTTTTGGGGGTTTAAGGGTACCCATGAATGAATTTTTAAATTATAAAACTAATAAAGGTATTTGTTTCAAATTTTTATCACAAATGTGTACCAGTGTGAATAACTTATATGCTAAATTTCAAGTGATTTGTTCTATTACATAGTTCTCAAGTTTTAATTTTTTTCTGTTTTTTTACTTTAATTAATTATAAAAGTTCCTTGCAGCGCAGTTTTCTTTATTTTGTTCCAATATTTACTCTGGATATTCATTGTACTCACTGTTTCCAAAATTGCATTGTATTTTTCTTTGCTGTTAATACAATAGGAATAAACTGTTGGAAATTTTAGCTGACAACAATCTACCACAACAGCATATTTTAATAAGTTATGTAGATAGGAAATAACACTATGAGGTTTTTTAATATTGTTTATTTTTTATTATTTCACTCACCTCATACTTCATAATTCATAGCAGACCCAGGGTTTCTTCACATCTTTTGTGACATTCTCAATGCTGTGTCACGTTCACAACTGACGTCCAACGGCCAATTAAAGAAGTTGAAACCAGCCTAAAATCAATTTAAAAAATTATGACACAAAAGGAAAAGTTTAAATTAAAAATACCAAATCCCAGAAACCACAACATTCATGGTCTTCCTAAAATCCACAAAGACGGGAAGAAAATGAGACCTATCATCAACAATATCAACTCACCGACATATAACATATCCAAATGGCTTAACAATAAATTTAAAGGTATGGAAAAATTTGAAAATTTAGCAGTAGAAAATTCTTACCAATTAGTTGAGAAATTAGAAAATGTAGAAATAGAACCTTCAGAAAGATTGGTCTCATTTGATGTTACTTCATTATTCACAAACATCCCGACTGACACAACTTTGAAAATTTTAGAAAAATGGTTGAAAGAAAACAAATTAGATGATGATAGCGTTAAAGAATACATAAAACTAACAAAATTATGCTTAAATCAAATGTTCTTCACCTTTAGAGGAAAATACTTTAGACAAAAATCAGGACTCGCAATGGGAAATCCATTATCACCATTCTTAGCAGACATGTTTATGGGGAACTTTGAATGTCATGTAACCAAAGCACATCCTTTGATGTTTAAATTTTGGAGAAGATATGTAGATGATATCATAGCAATAGTAAAACAGAAACAATTAGAAGATGCCATTAAACTGTTAAATATTCAAAATAAAACAATCAAATTTACAATGGAAATAGAAAATAATCATGAAATACCAT
Organism: Diploptera punctata; assembly: GCA_030220185.1. Taxonomy (NCBI): domain Eukaryota; kingdom Metazoa; phylum Arthropoda; class Insecta; order Blattodea; family Blaberidae; genus Diploptera; species Diploptera punctata. Next base: position 206,826 of record JASPKZ010002324.1, read on the forward strand.
TTTTAGACCTTAAATTGATTAGGAATGAAGAAAAAAAGAAAATAGAATTTGGAATCTACAGAAAAGAAACTCACATCGACAATTATATAAAAGCTACTGGATTTAACCATTTTTCACACAAACAGGCAGTATTTAATAGTTTAACACACAGACTTGTGAATGTCCCCATGAGCAAAGAAAATTACAATAAAGAGAAAGAACACATCATAAAAATTGCTAAGGATAATGGTTTTCAAAAGAAGATGATACACAAGAAAATAAATAAATTCAAAGAACAAAAAGTCATCAATGAAAGTACTCTTCAGACAGATAAAAATATAGGCAAAAAATTCAAGAAGTTCACATACCATCCTTTGGTATTTGACAAGTTTCAAAAAATTTTCAACAAATTCAACATTAAATTAGCATCGAAAAATGATTACAGCTTAGGTAATTTAATAAAAACCAACAAAAATGAAAAGATTGAAGACTGCAAAAAATCGGGAATTTATCAAATTAATTGTAAAGATTGTGAAAAGATATACATAGGAAAAACAAAAAGGAATCTAAATACAAGATTAAAAGAACACCTCAGAAATGTTAAAAATGGAGAAACCGAAAAATCTGCAATAGCTGCACATGCCTGGTCAGAAAAACATAGAATAGAAACCAAAACAAAATTACTTAAACAATTGGAAAAACCGAAGGAACTCACAATTTGGGAAAAAATTTACATATGCAAGAATGAAAATACAACTATGAATTTTGAAATACCCGGTTATAAAGAAAGAGGACTGATTTGGAAATTCTTCGGTCGGCCACCAGATGGCGCGGAGGTCAGTCTGCAGGATAGAAGGCAGTCGGACGTCAGTTGTGAACATGACACAGCATTGAGAATGTCACAAATGATGTGACGAAACCCTGGGTTTGCGAGGAGTTATGAAGTATGAGGTGAGTGAAATAAAAAATAAACAATATTAAAAAACCTCATAGTGTTATTTCCTATCTACATAACTTAAATATTATTATTCCCAATTTAATTAAAACAGAATTTAATAACATAAACACATTTTTTCTATTGGATTACATATCTATAACATGGATTAGTGACTACGATTAAAATTTTATGCATTTTAGTATAATAACGTCAATATCAATTGTACAAGCTAAAAGTTGACTTAAACTACAGGATATATCATTCTTATTGTCTTTAATACACTAAACTAGGATTAAAAATACTCAAATTTATATTTTTTTTAGAATCACACCACCAAATTCCCAATAATATAGAAATCTTGGAATTTTAAAACAAATTTTCTCTAAAAATAAAACCACTTTCACGGCTCTCTATCAATACATCATTGTAAGTAATTCTCAAAAATAGTCAGCGGCAAAATAAATTCATACAAAATATACAATAAATAGATGCCAATCAATGTATAATGTAACTTGCCCCTGACCCAACCTAATGAAATAAATTATATGCTAAATGTCACTCACTTCTAAACTAATCTTTCCCCAAATCTAACATAAGTAAATAAATTACACACTAATTGCCACTTGATTGATGACCTGCCTTAAATACTGACGCATACTGCACAACTTGTTTTGAGGTAACTAATTGCAAATTATATATATATGTGTGTAGCGTTTAGTAAATCATCCTCTGATATTGTTATTATAACTTAGTCGTCTGCAAGAACCAATGTATCAAGGCAAACATTTGGATTTCCACATTATGACATTTCTTCCACAGTTTAAAATTATGATTCATATAGATGTTAACACTTTGAGTCCTGCAGTGGTACTAGTACCACGGCATTTAAATGACACTGAAGCCAGAGAAAATTAAATCCCTCGGCATGCCTGTACAGGCGGATTTAAAGGGGTGTTTCTGGTTCAGAAAAACACCCCTGTAAATTGGCTGGCACAGGCATGCCAAGGGATTTAATTTTCTCTGGCTTCAGTGTCATTTAAATGCCGTGGTACTAGTACCATCACCCAGACTAAAGGTGTTAAACAATAGAGAGGGAAGAACCCAATCAGATGTCATTATGATCATAAACGTTGTAAACTGAAGAGATAAACATTCTTTTAAAATTTGACCGTGGAAATTAGATTTGTATCGATGTGTTTTCAAATATATAACCATTTAATTTTTGTAATTGATTGCTAATATTTTTTAGGCTGGTTGTCCTGGACAAAGTTGGGAGGATATGGAAAGAGTAGAGTCCGAAGAAGAGGAGGAAGACATGGATTGTGAAGATCACTCAGAGAAGGAGATGTTTGAAAATGGGCCACTGGATCCTCGAGCCGGAAGTGTAGATGTAGAATTACCACAGATTCTATTTGATTCCAGAGGTATTGCAGAGGCATTTCAGCGTACAATTGGGAGTTGTACTTCTAAGAAGAACAAGAAAACACTCAATTACTTGGCTATGAAGTAAGTATTTTCATTCAACTTTCACAGGGAAACAACACTATGAGGTTTAATTTAAGAATTAAATTAATGTTTTTATTACCTCACCTCATATCCTTTTTCTTCTATACTGCAGTTTCAGAGCTTATCTCCATCATCAGTAGCCTCTGGTCGACCGGTGTTATGTCGTTTCTTGGCAGTTTTCTTCTTACTTCTATCGGGTGGACCGATGAACCTCTGGATCAGGTCAAAATTTGCGAGAATTTTCAAATTCATTAGTTTATCTTTCTTGTTTTTTTTTTTTTTTGGATGTAAAAAAGGGTGAAGTGGAAAGTCAGCTGTAGCAGCCCATGCTTGGTCTGAAAAGCATTTAATCGATACAGAAGCTAGCCTAATCAAACGCACAGATAAACAAAAAGAACTCATAGTCTGGGAAAAAATCCACATCCAAAAAAACAAGAAAGATAAACTCATGAATTTCAAAACTCCCACAAATTTTGACCTGATCCAGAGGTTCATCGGTCCACCGATAGAAGTAAGAAGAAAACCGCCAAGAAAAGACATAACACCGGTCGACCAGAGGCTACTGATGATGGAGATAAGCTCCAAAACTGCAGTCTAGAAGAAAAAGGATATGAGGTGAGGTAATAAAAACATTAATTTAATTCTCAAGTATTTTCATTTGAGAAAAACCAGCTATAATGGCTGGGGGACCTGACATGCTTATCACATGTTCTGGGAAGATAATCATCTGAGGCCAGAAGTCACCTGGTAGATGTGCCACACACTTATATACAGGGCTATTCAGAAAGAAGGAACAGACTTCAAACATTTATTTCTCCCAAACTACAAAAAATATAAACACAGTTCCAACGTTCCTGGAAAGAGAAAAGTTCAAAGTTCCAATCACGGCCACATTGGCACTGTTGCTTGTTTGTAGTAAAATGGCGACACAACAGGGCATTGGATTGGAAGAGGAGGAGCAGCAGATCAATTTCATTACCGGTGGCCTCGCAGGTCACCAGACCTAACCCTGTGTGGTTTGTATCTATGGGGTTACGAAAAAGACCGTGTTTTTATCCCCCCCCATGCCCGATGCTCTTGAAAATCTGCCACATCGAATTGTTGAAGTTGTGAATTCAATAACTAGAGACCAGCTGATTTGTGTATGGCAAGAAATGTGCCACCATTTTGATATTTGTCGTGTAACACATGGTGCTCGTATTGAATGCATAAAATAGTGAAATTTGAACTTTTCTCTTTCCAGGAACGTTGGAATTGTGTTTATATTTTTTGTAGTTTGGATGAAACAAATGTTTGAAGTCTGTTCCTACTTTCTGAATAGCCCTGTACGTATGACATAATTAAGATAAAGTTATAGGCCAATAAATTGCAGTAATTGCAGGTATAGTATACTTAATAAGAATCAAATGAATCGTGAATTCTTCTTACCTTATACATCTATGTTTCCTGTATAATCTAATTCCCTCAAATCATAGTTAATGTTATTCTCCCATCTCATTCTGTCTACCAACTGGGCGTTTTTCCCTCTGACTTTCCTACAAGAAGCTTCCATGCTCCTCTTTCATTCCCTATTCGTGCCACATATCCTGCCCATCTTAGTCTACGAGACTGTTCTTATTATCGATTTTATTAATAAATTAAGAACCTCATAATGTGTTTCCCAATTTTAACTTTGAAATCGATTTTATTATTAATTTAACACTTCTCATTGAAGGATAAATTATATTTGAAGAGAATTTTTTTTTTTTTTGCCCGGAAAGCCAAGGGTCCCGGGTTCGTGTCTTGGTCTAGGCGAAAATTTTTCTCTTCAAATATAAAAAATAAAAAAAATGTTCTTATTATATCTGGCTTCCTATAAAGACCATATAGTTTATTGTTACATAGTTTTCTCCAGTCACCTGTCTGTTCATCTCTCTTTAGTCCAAAAATTTTCCTCAGAATTTTATTCTCAAATACTCATAATCTCCTTTCCTCCCTTAAAGTAAGATTCCATGTTTTGCATCCATATAATATAACTGGTAGAATATTTACTTATGTTTATTTATTATTTTATCATTTTCAGATTTCTTGAACTTGCTGAAGGAAAGTATCCACTTGCAAAAGAAGAAGAAAAAACTGAACTCACAATACCAAAGATTAAAAATTTTAAATTGAAGAATCACATTTATAAAGCAATATACCGGTTAAATACTTTTGAAAAAAAGCTAGAAAAACGGAAAAGAGGAAAGAAGCACCGAAGGAAAAATGATAAAAAACAAAAAATGGTAGATGCCGAGTCGAGTAAAGATGGTACGAATGAAATGTCGGATGCTGTTACAATAAGTCCAGAGAGAGTTTGCTCAGTGTTACTTGAGGATTGTACAAGCAAGATAAATAATGTTGATGACCATTTGAAATGCACTTCTCGTAAGAGAAAAAGAAGCACAAGTGGAGACTCGTCAGATGTCGAACCTAAACTTAAGATAAAAAGAGAGGAGATTGTTAATGGAGAAAATACTAATAGAAATGGTTTAAATAATAGTGCATTATCACAGGATCGACTCTTGTCAGACGTTGAACCAAAACTTAAAATGAAAAAAGAGAAAGCTGATAGAAACAGTTTGAGTAATTCAACTCCGTTGATGAAGAAGAAGAAGCTATACAGTGGTGATTGGGCAGTCAGTGATGTGACAAATGAAGATTCCAAGGTAAATTAGATGTTACATTCTTAAAACATTGTTTCTTGGGATTTACAATTTCATTTAAGGGGGGACCTACACCTTTAGCCATTAAAAATATGGCATGTTTCAATTTTTTTCTCAGCAACAATGCTATTTATAGAAATGAAATTTGGTGTAGTGGTGTGGTCATTTGTGGTTACTAATGTGGTTATTGCTGGTTGTAAGTGTGGATATCACTGATTACTAGTGTAGTTGTCGCTGGTTACGACGTAACTGTTGTAACCAGAGTGGTCATGACAGGAAATAGTCCCACTTTTTTTTTCATATTTCTTCTTCGGCTTTCCCCCACTTATAGGTTTGCCATCTTCAGTTTCCATTTATCTCTATCATTCCAATCTCCCTCTTCCAAATTCTTATCATCCATTGTAGTTCTGACGTAGGTTTTCCATTTTCATCTTGGTCTGCCATGTTTATTTCTTCCAAGGGGTGACCATTGGTATGTATTTTTTGGCCATTTTTCATTTTCCATTCTTTGTACATGGCCATACCATTTAAGCGTTTGATTTTCAATCATCTTAACAGATGTGACATTCATTTCTTATTTTATCCTGTCTTGTTTTTTGGAGGTTTCTTCTAAAATAATCAAATTCAACTGTTCTAATTTTATTCTTTTGTAATTCCGTCAAAGACCAAGTTTCACTTCCATATGACAAAATATTCTGTATTATGCTCTTATAAATTTTCGTTTTAGTTTCCTTTGTAATATTTTTATTCCAAATTATACCATGTAATGTCTTAGTTGCATTTTTTGCCATTGCAATTTTAGTCTGTACATCTCTCTCACAGGTATCTAAACTTGTAATTATTGACCCTTTTTCATATTTACGAGTAAAATAAAATAATGATAACTGATAAGTACGACTCGCACCTAAATACATTTAATATAACATTTTATGAATATTTGTTGCATTTAAGTTGTGTTAAAGTGGGTAAATACATTTCTGAACAACTTCTACGGCGCCGAATAACTTAATTGGATTATCCGTGTTTTTTTATTTTCCGTGCATTTCTCAGTCCTAATTAACATGGATAATCGAGAGTTTGCTGTAGGTGTGAATACGTAAATATAAAAAAGAAGTAATGAAATTACTGAAACCAAGATTAGACAGGGTTTAATTTAAATTTAAATAATAAAATGTACTCACTTTTTTAAACCACTGATAATAAATACACGAGAATAAGTCAATTCACATCTCTCTTTACAACAATGTACTTTCAGTATGAACGTAAACAAATGAATGAGTCATCATCATCATCCATGCAAGTATTAGGCCGTGTGGCCTGTTACGGTCTCAAAGAGCAATTTTCCATCCAGAGCTTTTTTTGGACATCCCAGCGATCTTTTGCCTTGGGGCAGTAGCGAAGTATGGCTTTTGGAATTCTATGAGACGGCATTCGTTGAAGATGGGCTTTCCAGTTGTTCTGGTAGTTTTGTATATGGTGAAGAATGGGTTCTACATCCAACTCTTCCATAATTTCCTCATTTCTTTTATGGTCCCACTTTGTGTAGCCTGCTGTACGGCGCATAAATCACATCTCATTTTCTGTTATTCGGCTTTCATCTCTTCTTTGTATTGTCCATGCTTCACTACCATATCTTAATACTGGTCTTGCGAGAACCTTATAAAGCCGTAATCTTGTGTTCTTCTGTACTAAAGATGGTTTCATTATACTGTTAATTATCCCCGTTGTTTTTGTAAAATTTGTGATTTTCTTTGATATATCAGCTTCATCTTGAAATGTTAAATTATAACCCAAATAATTAAATTTGTTTACTTGTTCTAAAATTTCATCATCCAAAACAATTTTGCTAGGTATAGGGTATTCCCCACAAAAGGCCATCACTTTAGTTTTTTTTGTATTGATTTCCATATTGTACCTTTTTGCAATTATATTAAAATTGTGTATAGAATACTGTAAATCTGTTTCTGTTGGAGCTATTAATACCAAATCATCTGCAAAAAGCAAAGGAGTCTATTTTATGGTTTCCATTAATTTTTATAGAACCGTGTCTCATCTGTCGCCAATCTTGGAGTATTCTATCCATGTATATGATAAAGAGCAAGGGCAAGAGGCCACATCCTTGTCTTACGCCCCTATTAAGGTCCATTCTCTTTGTGTGTTATTGATTCGAACTGAAATCAAATTTGTAACACATATTATACATAAATTTTATTTTTCTGCGCTCCTTCTCTATATGAACTTTAATTGTGCCAGATACACTCCTTCGTGCTTAAAAAGGGGTACAAAGTTTTTTCTTCACATATTAATATATAGATGAGTTCGCAATGCAAATATTTTGTTTTAAAAATTGACTTGTGGAGTGGTTGAATGTGTTGTTATATGGATATTATTTTATTGCAGGAAAAGAGCATTGATGAATCTCCAATATTACCATCAGGAAGTTTAGAAATAGAAACATTGATCAATAAAGATAGTAACAATAGTAACAGAATGAAGCAACTCCTAGAAATAGCATCAATAAGAAAAGTGTTCAACTGTCGAGCAATAAGAAAGTGAATATTGCACTCAATATGAACTGCAGCCAAGGTACTTATTTTTCTCATTATATTTTGATTTGAATTCTTACATGTTTAATATCAAATAAATGCAGTTTAAATTGGATGTAAAAAGAAAAGTGCCACCAGGTTGTCTATTATCACATTTCCGGCTTTATCTCTTGGCTTGGCAGAATTGTAATCTATTTTCTTAGGTTGGGGCACCTGGAAGGCAGAATTATGTTACCCCGATGATATGATGGGTGATGAATGATAATGAAGCACCAGGAGAGTTCTTAACCTAAATTCCAGGCCATGGGCAACCATAGGAATAATTTCCTTTAAGGAAACATTTCTATTAAGTTAAGGTAGAATATGTTTATCACTCACCTCATATTGTTCTTCTTATTTGATTATAAACTAGTTTCGGAACATAATTTCTGTTCCATCCTCAGTATCGTCACGACCGTTGTTCTGTCGTCTTGAAGAGCTGTCCTTATCTCCTTCCATTGGCTGACTGAAAAACCTCGAAACCAGGTCATTCTCACCGGGAATTTCAAAGTTCATTAATTTCTTCTTTTCGCTCTTTTCAATGTAGATCTTTTCCCAAACAGTAAGTTCTTTTGGTTTTTCTATTTGTTTTAATAATTTAGCTTCTTTCTCGATAAGATGTTTTTCAGACCATGCATGGGCAGTCACTGCAGATATTTCTACTTCCCCTTTCTTGACATTCCTGAGATTAATATTTAATTTTAGGAAGTTATATTTTGAGGTTATTTTAATTATATTGAAAATTTTCTGGAACTTGTGGTGTTTTAAAGGATGGTAAGTGAATTTTTTTAATTTTATGTTCCCTTCTGTTTGTTTTTTAAGTGTGCTTTCACTGATTAGCTTTTGCCTTTTAAACTTATTTATTTATTTTCTTGTGTACCATGTTTTCTTCATAACCATTTTCTATTGCTACTTTAATTATGTATTCTTTTTCTTCTTCATATTTTTCTCGGTTTAGGGGTACATTCACCAATCTGTGTGTTAGGCTATTGAATACAGCTTCTTTGTGAGCGAAATGGTTGAATCCTGATGCCTTAATGTAGTTATCTTTATCTGTGTCTTTCTGTATATTCCAAATTCTATTTTGTTATTTTCGTTTCTAGTTAGGTTTAGATCCAAAAATGAAATTTGTCTGTCAGTTTCAGTTTCCATTGTGAATTTTACAGTTTTGCTCTGAAGGTTCAGGAGTTTTAAGGCATCTTCTATTTGTTTATGGTTTACAATAGCTATTATATCGTCAACATATCTGCACCAAAATTCTAATTTATTCATGGGTAGTTTTGAACAGAAAGTAACAAGGGGTCACCCATTAATTTTCAAATTTTGGCTATTATTTTCAGACTTACGACAGTATCAAATGGCTGTGAAACGGAGCCCTGCTATTCCATTTGATGGTAACAAACATCCAGGCCAAGGAGTGCTGAAGCCGTCTGTTGTTGGTAGTCGTATCAACCCATTTTACAACCTGAGGACAAGAAAATTACTTGATGATTAATATATACAAGGTTTATTATATTATTATTTGTATATAAATGTAACATTAGTAGGTTTAACAACATTTGCTTCCATGTTTTTATTATTCATTTCATACATCACAATGATGGATAAATCATATTTGAAGAGGAAAATTATATGCTCAGACTGGGTCAAGAAAGTCAAAGGTCCTTCATCTCCCCGTCTGAGCCTACAATTTTTCTCTTCAAATATGAACATTTACTTTTATATAATAAATTTGGGAATTTTTAACATTATGCGATTTAATTCGTAAGAATTAAATGAATTGTGATATCTTCTTACCTCAGGATGGTGACGATGGTCGCTGATACTGCAGTGCCGTGTTTAAAAAAACATAGAAGTATGAGGTAAGAAGAAATCACGATTCATTTAATTCTTATAAATCTTATATGTTGATGTATCCATTTTATTTTTGCAGCCAAGTTAATTGTTGTTCATTCTTCAGTATTTTAACTGATTTAACTTTTACAGGAATTAATCACTATGAGGTTTAATTTATGGTAAAATTAAATGTTTCCCACCTCTCCTCATATAAATCTTCTAAGTAGATCGCGATTTCGAGACCATAACGGTCTCATCTTCAGTACTATTTTGGTAACTGATGTTATGTCAATTGAAAGAAACTCTTCTTCTTCCCTCTGGGGGGGGGGACCGATGAACCTCTGGATCAGATCAGAATTTGTGGGAATTTCGAAGTTCATAAGTTTTGCTTTGTTTTTCTGAATGTGGATTTTTTCCCAAACCATGAGTTCCTTTTGTTTATCTATTTGTTTAATTAAAAACTCACAGTTTGGGGAAAAAATCCACATTCAGAAAAACAAAGAAAAAGCTAACGAACTTCGAATTTCCTGCAAATTCTGGATCTGATCCAGAGGTTCATCGGTCCACCAACAGAGGGAAGAAGAAGTGTTTCTTTTGATTGACATAACATCAGTCGCCAAGATTATACTGAAGATGAGACCGTTATGGTCTCAAAATCGCGATCTTCTTAGAAGATTTATATGAGGAGAGGTAGGAAACATTTGATTTTACCATATTTTAACTGATGTTGATATACAGAATATAAGAAAGTGATTTTCTTATTAAAAGTGACTACTATTTCTTTTAGAAACTGCCATTTTAAAGATATGGAAAACAAAGCTTAAATGTTCTTCATGCAACAAAATTAACATTAAATATATGTAGGAAATAACACAATAAGGTTTTTTAATTCATTTTTTTGACTCACCTCATATTTCTTGATTTTTATGCAGACCTAGGTTTCGTTGCTAACTTTGCGACATTCTCGATGCCACACAACTGCCGTTTTGCAGTTGTCCCTCCTGCAAATTGATTTCTGTGCCCTCTGTTGGCTGACTGATGAACTTCCAAATCAAGATGTTTTGTTTTTCACCTGGATTTTGAAATTCATGGTTTTCTTTTTATTCTTGCATATGTACATTTTCTCCCAAATTGTGAGTTCCTTAGATTTTTCTAACTGTTTAAGTAATTTTGCCTTAGTTTCAATTGTGTGTTTTTCTGACCATGCGTTTGCAGATTTTTCTATTTCTCCATTTTTAACATTACCCAGTGAAAAAGAAAAAAATCTTGATTTGGAAGTTCATTGGTCAGGCAACAGAGGGTGCACAAATCAATTTGCAGGAGGGACAACTGCAAGATGGCGGTTGTGTGGCATCGAGAATGTCGCAAAGTTAGCGACAAAACCTAGGTCTGCATAAAAATCAAGAAATATGAGGTGAGTCAAAATTCACAACTCAAATGAATTAAGATTAAGATTGTTTAAGTTATGTAGGTAGGAAATAACACTATGAGATTTATTTTAATTTTGTTGAGTTGTTTCTTGACTCACCTCATACTTCTTAACTCCCTCGCGATCCAGATTTCGTCACTGTATTTGTGACATTCTCAATGCTGTTCACGTTCACAACTGACGTCCAATGGTCTCCTCTCCTGGGAGGTCAGTGTGCAGGAGAGGAGACCATTGGACGTCAGTTGTGAATGTGAACAGCATTGAGAATGTCACAAATACAGTGACGAAATCTGGATCGCGAGGGAGTTAAGAAGTATGAGGTGAGTCAAGAAACAAATCAACTAAATTAAGATTGTTTTCTTGGAAATTTTCTTTAAAGTGTACGTAATTGTAATTAGCAGATGCACTGTATATTTTATATTTCACTTTTTTCCCTCTAAACATTTTAAAATGAAAAATAATTTTTTTTTTCAGGGTAGGCTTACATCAATATTTATCAATGACAAATGAATGTACACTGCTATTTCTAACTGTGTTTGCTAGAAAGCCTGATTCATTTAGACAATACAGATGTGTTGAAATGAATTTGCTAATTCTGGGTTGGGCTTTTACGCATTCAAAAAATAATGGTATACAGTACAAAGCAAGATGGTTGAATGTAAATTCCACTTAGCATCTGAGGAAGTGGCACGTGAATCATGTTCAATGTAAAACTGTAGTAAGTGAAACAAAACTAATATATATTTAAGTTTTCTCCGGCATTTTTTTCTTCAGTCCATATTTTCCACCTGATACTTGTGTTCAATACAATAAATATATATAAACTAACTCACTGGCGCTATCAAACTCATAGGTTCATGGCAGCGCGGACATAAGCTCTCCATACATCCCTATCCTGAGTTAATGTTTTCCAATCATTCCCTGTATAATCTACTTCCCTCAAATCATAGTTAATGTTATTCTCCCACTCCATTCTTGGTCTACCAACTGGGCGTTTTCCCTCTGGTTTTCTACAAGAAGTTTCTATGCATGTCTTTCATTCCCCATTTGTGCCACATGTCCTGCCCATCACAGTCTACGAGACTTAACTATGTTTTATTATATCTGGCTACCTATAAAGACCATGTAGTTCACTGAACATGTCATAGGCCTACTAAATTATAATCATGAATGGCATTATAGGCCATATTTCTATCTTTTCTTTCATCATCATCCTTTTGGAAGGTCGATTCTATTTGGTTTTTGAAAGCATTTCATCATCCACTACCGACTGATGTGGCTTCACTGGAGCCCCTTTAGCTCACTCATTTCAGGTATACTTGTCAGGATGATACACATCAGGTCCAACAAGAAACCTGCAGATGGCAAACCTACCATTGTATGCTAAATATAAAGTCTAGATGAATAGCCTTTTCGAGAAAGAAAACTTATTATAATTTTCTAGGTCTATATTGAGAAATCTGTTTATTAAAAAAAAGTACTGCACGGGATTCAAACTGAAGACCAATGTAATTCAGTATCTTTCATGGTTCTTACGTTATAACTTAGCGTGTATTTCTTACCATCTGGTTCACTTGCAAATTACGTGGAATATTTTAAACTTGTTTTATGCATCTCTGTTCAATTCATACAAATATTACATTGTTTAGAATCTCAGTTTACACTTTCTAACATATTTCAACTGCTGAACCAAATAAGCTACTTAAATATGCAGACTCCGAGTTGTTTCTTGACTCACCTCAGACCATGGTCTGCATGAGAGGGGACCATTGGACGTCAGTTGTGAATGTGAACAGCATTGAGAATGTCACAAATACAGTGACAAAATCTAGATCTGCGAGGGAGTTAAGAAGTATGAGGTGAGTCAAGAAACAACTCAACAAAATTAAAATAAACCTCATAGTGTTATTTCCTACCTACATAACTTAATGCATACTCTTGTGAACAAACCTTCACATGCGCAGTACAGAAGACATGAGACTTTCAATATTTCTGTGTGGCACAACTGTATAAGCTCCAATTTATATTGTTAACATCGGTAGTGATTTAGGGGGGTAAAATGTCGATCTCTGAACCTGAGCTTCGCTTCAATTCCAGTTAATGTGATGGTATTATTTTTTTTTTATTATGTATATATTTTTTTTAGGAAAATTCCAAGGATATGGTTTTAATCCAATGGGAATTTAGGAGTTACGTGTGATATATACATATTTATCACATGCAATAGAGATGCAAGAAACAAAGCATATCTCCGACAAAATTACTAAGCATAGGAACTGCCCTGGTTTTGTTCTTTATACTAGAAAAACGTGTTAAACAAAAGAACAAATTTACATTTATATTTTTTAATTAAATTTACAGTGGGAGGAAACACTATGAGGTATTTATATTAATAAATGAGTTGGAGAAAATGTTTTAACATCTCACCTCACAAAGTTGTGTGTCTTCACGATACCGGTTTCAAAAGTATAGTATTACTTCCATCTTCAGTCAAATCCTAACTGTTGAAATTTGACTGAAGATGGAAGTAATACTATACTTTTGAAACCGGTATCGTGAAGAGAGACAACTTTGTGAGGAGAGATGTTAAAACATTTTCTCCAACTCATTTATTAACTACATTTATATACTCGAACTAATGGATATGTGCCCCTATAGCGCTGGTATCGGTTTTAGAAAAGTACATGTCTGTACTCACACCATTTTACCGCACTCCCTTCCCACTACGTCAAACGGCAGCCACAGTAACTTATTGAGTAGGGATGTTGCCAAACTTCCCCCAGTGTCATGGCTCTTGAATATTGAATAATGCAAGTTGACAACACTGGAGTGGAAGTGCGAGAGAGAGATAGGAATGCAGGGAGGGAAATGATTTGCCGAGGCAGAAAAGGAAGTAGGCTTTAGTTCGCATATCTTACGGGGGCACAGATCCGTTCGACAGACAATATCTTGTTCTATGCATAGAAATTGATTAATGCACTTTTTTTTCAGTTTTTTTTTAAACAAGTTTTATTAACATTTTAATTACAATAAATATTAAAAGTTATTTAATCAATATATACAGTATTTACAATGAATGCTATAAAAATTGATGATTAAAAGAATGAGAGAGAATTGATCCATAGCATTAGCAAAGAACAAGAAAGGAAGGCTTTTATGTCATTTGAAAAGTAAGTAATGCCTTGCATCCTGTGTTATATTGTGAAGGAAGTAACGTTATCAGGTTCGTCTTAACCCATTGGCTTATTAATATTTTCCTCCATTATTGCGCCCATATTTATCATTTAATTTTAAGAAAATTAGCTTCTTCAAAAAACAATGGCTTATAACTCACGATCTATCGAGAGAAATCAATTTTGTTGTACACCATTGAATAGATCGTTATCTCAGCTTTCCAACGGTATATAACATGTCTTGCCATCTATTGACAAAACTAAAGAAACACTAAGAAGAAGCTACAGCTGATCAGTCTGGCTCACAGCCGTCTGTGTAAGAATGGACTTCACTTGATCAGCCGTCTGTGTAAGCCAATGGGTTAATAAATGAGTCTGTCGAACCTACGGGTTCGATAGTGCCAGTGAGTAAGTTGACATCTTACCTCATATTCATTGATTTATTTTAGGACGCTTTTCAAAACATCTCATTTATAAATTAATGAGTCATATTTTAACATCTTACCTCATATTTTATGTTTCTTTAAACACGGGAACCAGTTTTCAAGAGAAGGATCTCTCTCATTTTCAACTGACATTATGACTACTGGATTTTCGTTGCAATCTCCATCAATAACGTTGCCATCTGGTGTTGATTTGGTGAACTTTGAGATGAGGTCACGTTCATCAGGAATCTTGAAATTCATGTATTTAAATTTGTTCTTCTGAATATATATCTTCTGCCAGATTGTCAATTCTAAAATTTTTCCAAATGTTTTAAAAGTTGAACATCTCATTTAGTTTATCCAGACTGGACTGGAGAAGCTGAAGATAAAACGCACATGTTTTGAAACACGTCCTAAAAGAAATCAACGAATTTGAGGTGAGATGTCAACATACTCAACTTATTTACCTGTGGCATGTATTTAAGATGCACAAAACATCTTAAGTTTGAAATTAGAGGACTTTGAGAAAATTGAGGTGTTGACATGGGAAGTCATATAAAGCAAATTTAACAGGGGAAGCAAAAAAACAATTTTCCCAACATTAATTTTAATATAATTTTGGCACTACTAAACAAGAAATTTTATTATTAATTTCATACATCTCAATATGGATAAATCATATTTGAAGAGAAAAATTATACGCTCAGACTGGGACTTGAACCCGGGACCCTTGGTTCTCTAGTCCAAGTGCTCTACCACCTGAGCAAGTACTGATCTAAATGCAATGTTTTCTCTATATACGTTGTAATTCCCGCCCACCAAATGCTATCAAGCCTTTGCTTCTATCTTTGCAAATGGCGGCTCCTTTATTAAGAAGACATATTTGGGAATTATACATTACTAGAGCGAGGAATTATATGAAGAAAATTATACGAAAATATGAAATCATAATAACAAAATATGAAAATTATGACAGAAAAATATTATGAAGCTACTATTTTTTTTAACGTTTTACATATATTTATATACACAGATCCTGTATAATTTATGGGTATAAATGAGACAAGAAAACCTTTTTGTAGCACAAGAAATCAAGAATTTCACTGTATTTCCATTATAATTAATTTTTCATTAACTCTGACCCAATATAAAATATGTTTGTGATTTGAAGCAATTTTAATGGCTCACGTTGTAGTGTAGTTGTTTGAGGAATCACGATAACAAGCCAGAAGGTCTTGGGTTTGAGTCTCAATGGGGTCACGGTTTTTAGCTGGACCAAACCTTGTGGTGGCATCATAGCCCTAGGGCCTACTCGGCTCTTAATTAAATGAGTACCAGACGCATGTTCTGGGACAAAGGAGCCTGTCACGCAGGGCTGAGAACCCAGTGGACATCCCTTGGCGATTTGTCTAGAAATGTGGAAGTCTCAACATCCATCTACCCTAAGGTCCTCCCAAACCTGTAGTTTGTCACTTTACTTTAATAAATTAATACTGGGAGATTATAAACTGTGGAGTAAGACCTGATTTCTCAGCACAGCTTCAACTTTAGCAACAGCAGTCTTCCAATATTGTAATCCATTCACAAAATAAGGACTGTCCTTAGGCAGTGGTTGCTATCTGATAGAGTAGATGGTTATTATTCTAACATTGTTGTTCTATTTATTCATGTTCTTGTCACAGATTAGGAAATCCCTGTTCTTGTTCTGTAGTTTCTGACAAAAGCCACCACATGGTCATTCCATGTCTCCTTATTCAATTATTTTCTTTTATCAAAACTATTTATCTTGTTCCAGATGGGATACTAAGAAATTTTTGCCTGTCTACCATATTACATTGTCAAATAATTTTAAAACTGCAGTCACTTCAAAAATGTTTTTTACCAGTTATTAGAAATTTTATTTAATAAAATTGAAAGTTGAAAAATATGAAGGAACATTAATTTTTTTTCTAAAATATGAAAATTTCGGCAAAATATTATGAAATATGAAAAATATGTAGGTCTTATTTGATTCTACAGATCATAAAATGTAAAGATACTTTGTCTCAGTGCTCTCTGACTAATAGTTTAAAACATGAAATTTCATAAAAATCCTCGCTCTATACATTACATTATAAATGTCAGTATGGCTTTTTTTTTTTCGATGCTTTATTATTAATTTCATACATCTCAATGATGGATAAATCATATTTTAAAAGAAAAATTATACGCTCAGACCGGGACCCTTGGTTCTCTAGTACAACGTATATAGAGAAAAATTTGTGTTTAGATCGGTACTTGCTCAGGTAGCTCAGATGGTAGAGCATTTGGACTAGAGAACCAAGTGTCCCGGATTCAAGTCCCAGTCTAAGCGTATAATTTTTCTCTTCAAATAAGAAATTTTATTTGCAAAATAGTTACAAAATATCCATATTAGCTTTATAAAATATATTTTAATTTAAAAGTATCAAAATTGTTTTTTGCTTCCCCTGTAAAATTTGATTTTTATGTCAACACCTCAGTTTATTGGCCATTTCAAGCCTAGATTTGAATTGTGATACAAATGACCTGAGGCAGTTAAATAAAATATTAACTCAATTTCATCATAAAATTGTCTTTAAGTCATGATACTTTATGATTAGAGGCCGGATGTTAGGGAAAATGCCTATAGTTATTTATTATAGATATTGTAAAAGTGGCTTCATATAAGTTCATACCGACGACACTAGAGTTATTTTCCATTAAGTTCGTTTTGCCTATAAATGCCTCTTTCAGCTTAATATGCCTATAAATGCATTTTTTCTTGAAATTAACTCGGGATTTCAATGAAATCAATTGAAATGGACAAACTTCATGGCACAAATCATTTTTTAGAAGTTTTAAGTGTTCTTTTTATAAATTCCCTTAGAATATTTTAGGATAAGGGTGGCAATAACCTAACAGGTAGATGGTTTTCCCCTCAATGCACTCCCGTTAGGTAAATATTATATTTTTCCACATCATGCATTCCCGTTAGGCGAAATAGCCCTACGCTATGTCCCATTGTATTATGCTCCGGATCTAAGGCTTGGAGAAAAGTTCTTTGCTTCTTTTCAATACAAACATTGCTGAGTGACAAAGAGGGTTCTATCCTTTGTAAAAAGGCAAAACAAATTCCAAAATCATCTCTGATATCTTCGCATGCTATTGATAGCATATGTTTATATTGTTAACCTATGGCTGTAAAAAGTTATGTTGTAGTCCATTTTTTGTAAGAGCCTATTTTGATTTGTTAGTGCCTATATTAATGATTTTTAGTGCCTAACATACTTATGATGTTGAACAACCACTAAGTAGTTACATCATCGGAATTAGTACACATTATCAATATTGATATTTAATTTTAGGAAGTGATATTTTGAGGTTATTTTAATTATATTATTTTTAATGACGATTTTATTATTAATTTAACACTTCTTATTGAAGGATAAATTATATTTGAAGAGAAAAATTTTCGCCTAGACCGGGACTCGAACCCAGGACCCTTGGCTTTCCGGGCCAAGTGCTCTACCAACTGAGCTACCGAGGCGAGTTACGATCTAGACGCAAATTTTTCTCTTATGTACATTGTAATTCCCTCGCGCCAAATGTTTGAAACCATAGCTTCTATCTTTGCAAATGGCGGCTTCTTAGTTAAGAAGACATTTATTGGGAACTTAACACTACTTTATAGCCAGTAGGGCTTCTATTGACGATTTTATTATTAATTTAACACTTCTCATAGAAGGATAAATTATATTTGAAGAGAAAAATTTTCGCCTAGATCGGGACTCGAACCCGGGACCCTTGGCTTTCCGGGCCAAGTGCTCTACCAACTGAGCTACCGAGGCCAATAATTTATATAATTTATCCTTCTATGAGAAGTGTTAAATTAATAATAAAATCGTCAATAGAAGCCCTACTGGCTATAAAGTAGTGTTAAATTCCCAATAAATGTCTTCTTAACTAACAAGCCGCCATTTGCAAAGATAGAAGCTATGGTTTCAAGCATTTGGCACGAGGGAATTACAATGTACATAAGAGAAAAATTTGCGTCTAGATCGTAACTCGCCTCGGTAGCTCAGTTGGTAGAGCACTTGGCCCGGAAAGCCAAGGGTCCCGGGTTCGAGTCCCGGTCTAGGCAAAAAAAAATTTTCTCTTCAAATATATTATTTTTAGTCTGATCATCTTACCTCAATATTAATGTTGATTTGTTCTTAAACATGGTTCAAAACAATTCTGTTTTATCGTCACCTTGTTCAGACTGGTTTGATTATGTTGCACACCCTGGATGTTGATGTCAGCTCCATCCTGTGATTGACCAAAAACCTCCAAACAAGGTCACACTCTGTCGATATTTCAAAATTCATAACTCTGTTTTTGTTCTTCTGAATATAGATTTTTTTCCCAAATAGTAAGCTCTTTTGTATTTTCTAATTGTTTTAATAATTTAGTGTCTGAATTTATATTATGTTTTTCAGACCAAACATGAGCAGCAACTGCAGATTTTTCTATTTCCCCATTTTTAATATTTCTTGTGTGTTCTTTGGTTCTAATATATAGGTTTATTTTTATTTTTCCTATATATATCTTTTCACAACCATGTTTGGAGGTTCTTTGGCCAACCACAGGATGGAGCTGACATCGACGGTGTGCAACATAATACAACATAAATCAAACCTGTCTGGACAAGCTGACGATAAAACAGAATTGTTTTGAAACATGTCTAAGAACAAATCAACATTAATATTGAGGTAAAATGATCAGACTAAAAATAATATAATCCATATTGATAACTATTTCAATTTTCTAATTAAGTACAAAATGGATTTTTGTGCACAAAAATGTTGAGATTGAAATTATATCAGAAGAGAAAAATTATATACTCAGACTGAGGTTTGAACCCAGGACCTTTGGCTTTCTAGGCCAATGCTCTACGCTGACCTATCTAGGCACTCCAATCTAGATATAACTTTTACTTAGAAGATTTATATGAGGAGAGGTAGGAAACATTTGATTTACCACTCGAATCTAAACACAAATTTTTCTGTTTTTATTATTCATTTCATACATCTCAATGATGGATAAATGACAAATTTTTCTCTTTATACATTGTTAATTCCCGATTGCCGAATGCTATGAGCCTTTGCTTCGATTATGTAAATGGCAGCCTCTATTTAAAGACATTTATTAGGAATTTAAACACTACTTTATAAAGCCAGTAGGACTTCTTTTGATGTTTTTATTATTAATTTAACACTTCTCACTGAAGGATAAATTATATTTGAAGAGAAAAAAAACCCAGTCTGAGTGTATAATTTTTCTCTTCAAATATAATTTATCCTTCAGTGAGAAGTGTTAAATTAATAATAAAAACATTGTAAGATTGTAACACTACGGATGCTGATTACATCTGAACTTGCTCATCCGTATCAACCAAAAATTTTATGGACAAAAAGCCAGGGAAAAGATGATGAATTAATATAATAAATTTGGGAATTTTTACATTATGAGGTTTTCTTAATAAGAGTCAAATGAATTGTGAATTCTTCTTACCTCATATATCTATGTTTTTTAACACAGAACTGCAGTATCGGAAAAGATGTTTTTCCCAATACTGCAGTTTTGTGTTAAAAAACATAGATGTATGAGGTAAGAAGAATTCACAATTCATTTGATTCTTAAAAAGATGATGAATCTTTTATAAATGTCTTGTTATTCTTTGTTTTCCCCAGTCATAGCAGGCTAATGACAATTGTCAAATGCATTAAAATAAATAAATATTGAGTAGTAAGACTGTTTTCATCAGTCAAATGAAAGTAACTTGTTTGCAGCTTTATAAATGTTGTTACTTAACAAGTTCAATGCTTTTTTAAGATGTTGCAACACATGTGCTACTTTTGCATTAAGAAAGAAATAATATTCCATTTTATGTATACATTGTACTAATGTTAAGTTATGTAGGTAGGAAATAAGAGGTTTATTTAATATTGTTGAGTTGTTTCTTGACTCACCTCATACTTCTTAACTCCCTCTCAGATCCGGATTTCGTCACTGTATTTGTGACATTCTCAATGCTGTTCACGTTCACAACTGACTAAATAAATAAAGTTAAATACAGTGACGAAATCCGGATCTGCAAGGGAGTTACGAAGTATGAGGTGAGTCAAGAAACAACTCAACAAAATTAAAATAAACCTCATAGTGTTATTTCCTACCTACATAACTTAATACATATCTGCAGTTGGCATGCATAAAACTTATATCCAAGCAAAACCCTTAATGGTTAAAACCTAAAGTTACTCTAGTTACGGCTTTAAAGTTACACAACGTATAGGCCTAGTTAAAGGTAAAGTGATCCCACTACAGGCTTCAGGAGACCCTTGGGGTAGTAGGAGGTTAAGGCTCACACTTTTTCTGAACAATCAGAACTTGATGTCAGCCCTGCATAATGGCCGCCTTTACCCCCAGAACAAGTGTATGGTACTCATTTCAGTTAGAGGCTGAGTCGGCCTCAGGGTCATAGTGCCGCCAGAAGGTTTGGGTCAGTTTAAAAATCCTGACCTCACCAGGACTCGACCTTGCGGCTTGTAGCACAGTGCCTTAAAAACTACGCTATGGTGTGGCCCCATAGGCCTAGTTGCAACCTCATAATGTTAAATAAAGTCTCAAATCACTTTCAGCACAAAGTATTTATTTTCTAAATATGCCTATGAAGAAAACGACTTTCGCAGTACTGTTAGAATTGTTAGAACACAAAGAAGCTGGCAGACTAAATTTCTATTGTAGCGAAATGAAATGCATTCAAAATGTTGTTACATAACTGTAAATCAGGCATTCGTGGTAAATATTAATTTATTGTGGAAATAATGTGATAAATTCCAGATGTTACACATATGCAACAAGGGGCATTATAAGGTTAATTTAATTTTAAAGTAAATATAATAATAATTATTATTATTATTATGACAATGCTGCAGAAATGAAGGAAACAATATTAGACCTAACCTTGAAACCCGCCATTATGGAAAAGTTTTGGCGAACTCCTTGAGGGGGTTCGCGAACCACAAGTTGGGAAACGATGCCTTAGATGATATATTAATTTTGTGTTCATACTTTTAGATATATATTCTTATAACAAATTGGATTGGAGAGTGAATGTTCGTCTCATTTCTCCACCCGTAGCTCATGTGAATGTGGATGATCACATCCAGGTATAAAATGTGTTTATTCCCAATTCTATTTATTATAATTATTTCCTCACAAAGTCACTTTCTATTGTTTTATCAGTAAATGTTTTTGTTATCAAGAGTCCTTTAAACAGCCTTTGTTTTATTGAAGATTTCTAATTTATAATTTCTCAAGGCTTCACTTGTTAAGTTGCCTTCAAGGAAATTTATAATTTAATCAATTCTGTAACCTTTCTCATATACAGGGCTATTCAGTAACAAGGAACATACTTCGAACATTTATTTATTCCAAACTACAAAAAATAGAAACACAATTCCAACGTTCTTGGAGAGAGAAAAGTTCGAATTTCACTATTTTATGCATTCAATATGAGCACCATGTGTTACACGACAAAAATATCAAAACAGTGGCTCATTTCTTGCCACACACGAATCAGCTGGTCTCTAATTATCGAATTCACAACTTCAACAATTCAATGTCGCAGATTTTCAAGAATGTCAGGAATAGGGGGGATAAAAACACGGTCTTTTACGTAACCCCACAGATAAAAATCACACGGGGTTATGTCGGGTGACCTGGGAGGCCACTGGTAACAAAGTTGATCTTCTGCTCCTCCTCCTCTTCCAATCCAACGTCCTGTTTTGTTGCCATTTTAATACAATCAACATGACAAGCAACAGTGCCAATGTGGCCATGATCGGAACTTCAAACTTCTCTTTCCAGGAGCATTGGAATTGTGTTTGTATTTTTTGTAGTTTGGAAGAAATACATTTTTGGAGTGTGTTCCTTCTTTCTGAATGGCCCTATATATAGTAATAATTTACTTAATTTTGTTTAGTTGTTTCTTGACTCACCTCATACTTCTTAACTCCCTTGCAAATCCAGATTTTGTCACAAATGCAGTGACGAAATCTAGATCTGCTTGGGAGTTAAGAAGTATAAGATGAGTCAAGAAACAACTCAACAAAATTAAAATAAACCTCATAGTGTTATTTCCTACCTACATAACTTAATTTACTTGGTTTATAATAATTGTTGAATAAGTATTTTGACTTGTGTATGTGGGAATGGAGGGGTGATGTAGGGTTTTCCTGTATCATCTGTGTATGCTGAATACGGTAGGGAGTAGATACACTTCATACCCATTTTCTCAGCAGCTTTAGCAGAAAAGAAACTGCTGCACAGCACATATAGTAGCGGGTACTTTGCAGATTGGGCGATGTCACGTGTTCGTTCCATTAATGCCCTTCCAATTCCTCTTCCTCCGAATGCCAAGTCGACAGCTAACAAATGTATATGAAGTGCACGATCTGCCCCGGTGAGTTTCCATACATCCACGCTGTGCTCTACCTAATTGTAAAACCAAATTTAATATGAATCTTTAATTTTGTTGAGTTGTTTCTTGACTCACCTCATACTTCTTAACTCCCTTCACATTCACATTCACAACTGTGAACAGCATTGAGAATGTCACAAATACAGTGACGAAATCTAGATCTGCGAGGGAGTTAAGAAGTATGAGGTGAGTCAAGAAACAACTCAACAAAATTAAAATAAACCTCATAGTGTTATTTCCTACCTACATAACTTAATTAATACGAATCTGTTATGTAAATACAATTGGAAGTAACATTATGTGGTTCTACTTAATAAATAAGAAATTCCAATACTTTTTTAAATATACAATGGGTTGAAGCAAGGAGATGCACTATCTCCTCTACTATTTAATTTTGTACTAGAGCATGCCATCAAATCTTTAGAGGATGAAGAAGGGCTACAACTCAGTGGTATTAATAAGCTGTTAGTTTATGCTGATGATGTAGTACTATTGGTCAAAAGCGAGGAGATACTAAAGGACAACACGCACGCACTACTGAGTAACACTAAGAAATTGGGACTCAAAGTAAATACCAATAAAACTAAATAAATAGTCACATATAAATACATTCTATAATGGAAAAGGACAGCTAATGACAAATAGGATTGAGATGCACAAAGAAATTAAACATAGGCTCAATTCTGGAAATGCGTGCTATTATGCATTACAGAGACTCTGATGTCCCAACTGCTTTCAAAAAACGTTAAATTGAAAAAATATAAAACTATTATTCTACCAGTTATATTATATGGGTGTAAAATAGGCTACATTTAATGCATAAAACTATAATATTAGCTTGGGGAAAAAATATGTACAATAATATATTGGCATAATATTGTTGATCACGTGTTTTCAGTATTTGTGTTATTTGACAATTGAAAAAAAAACTGAAATATTATTACCTTTAATAGTGAGTCGAGAACATATTTTTAATGACTCACCTCATATAATTTCTTTCATATCGGCGGTTTCAGACAATATCTTGTCCCTCTTCAGTCATGGCTTCCACTCAAGCCATGACTGAAGAGGGACATGATATTGTCTGAAACCGCTGGTATGAAAGAAATTTGAAATTATATGAGGTGAGTCATTAAAAATATGTTCTCCACTCACTAATAATGATATAACCTCATAATGTTTACTTCCCAATATTAATTTAAATATATTATTACCTTGTTAAGGAAGTCTAGAATTCTTGAATAGCTGTTACATGTCTGTCTGGACATGTAATCCTTTCTATTTTTGATCATCCCAGGTGTGTCTTCACCATTTAGACATACTCCAATAATTTGGCCGCTCTTGGAAAGAGCCAGAAGTGACTTTCCCTCTGATAGGAAAGACAGGGAATAAATGGCATCAGAATCAGGACCGTTTGTTGTTCCGTTGACTACATTTAGAGGTTCGTGTTTGTAGAAAGATGCTCTCAAGAATTCAACAATTCTCTTGCGGTCGTTCTCTATTGCAATTACAATCTCAAACTCCTTCACCATCTGTTTGGAAAAAATCCAGTTTTCTAATTAATGAGTTCCTTCCTTATATTTGCCTCTACAGTAAGAACTCCTTAATCGCATTTTCATATACCCATCAACAGGAACCTCAAACTCAATGCTATTCTTTTTGCAGACGATTTAGCTTTTCTGGCACTTTCCAAAAATGATTTGCAACAATCAATTTATAATTTACAAAAAAATAGGTGCCAAATTTAATATGGAAATATCAATTAACAAAACTAAAATTATGGCATTTCATGGGAAGGACAAAGTAAAATGTCTCCAGAATAAAATTTTAGAGAGATCTAATCAATTTAAATATCTTGGATATTATCTCTCTATCTGGGATGAAGAGGATATCCCTGAAAAAATTACTAGTTATAATAAAAGTTTGGGAATTATTAATCAAGTTATGAAACCATCCCTTGTACAAAAAAAACCAGATTACGTTTATATAACACTTTGGTTAGACCAGTCTTGACCTATGGTAGTGAAGCATTGACACTAAAAAGACAACATTAAAGCAGAATAACTGCTTGTGAAATGAGATTCATGCGCAGAACAGCGGGTTACACCAGATGGGTTCGGAAAAGGAACACCAATATCTTAAAAGAATTGAAGACTACGCCAATTTTGGAATATATTAAACAATACCAACTAACGATTTTATTATTAATTTAACACTTCTCATTGAAGGATAAATTATATTTGAAGAGAAAAATTTTCGCCTAGACCGGGACTCGAACCCGGGACCCTTGGCTTTCCGGGCCAAGTGCTCTACCAACTGAGCTACCTCGGTAGCTCAGTTGGTAGAGCACTTGGCCCGGAAAGCCAAGGGTCCCGGGTTCGAGTCCCGGTCTAGGCGAAAATTTTTCTC
This sequence comes from Diploptera punctata, assembly GCA_030220185.1. Classification (NCBI taxonomy): domain Eukaryota; kingdom Metazoa; phylum Arthropoda; class Insecta; order Blattodea; family Blaberidae; genus Diploptera; species Diploptera punctata. The sequence goes on from JASPKZ010002324.1 coordinate 232,313, forward strand.
TTCAAATATAATACCAACTAAATTGGAAACACCATCTTGAAAGAATGAGTTCAAATCGGATCCCCAAAGCTGTTTACAATTATATTTCAAGAGGACGAAGATCTCTGGGCCGTCCTATGAAACGCTGGAGGGAAAATTTTCTATAGGATCGTAACAGGCCTTGGCCTAATACTTGGAAGGAAGAAGAAGATTATTCGCAGGTTAAAAAATTATGACAGTTCCTGTATTCGCGGATCCAGTTGGTGGATATTACATTATCTTTTATTAACATATCGCAACTTTGTTTTACTGCCGGCAGGTGCCAAGGTGGCTTTTACAAAGAGCAATTCAAACCAAATGGACAAATTAATAGCAAAGTAAAACAAACCTTATTGTCACCAAGCCTAAAGTTAGTTGTTAAAAGCCACTGAAAATGTTTACGACTGATCATAATTTAAAGCGTTGATATTTATTTAATGTTTTGAAAAATTATTGTTGATTATAACATTCACACGTCATTCAACTGCATTCTTTGGGTTTAGTAAAATTACAAGGGTATTAAATAAAATTAATTAAGAGAATGGTTTTTGCAAATAGCAAGCATCCTTATTGATAAAATATACGTATTAGTGTAAAGTGGACCCAGGTCCTCGTGGAGGGTCCACATTAACAGAATTTCTTTGTTATGTTTAATTATTTTATACAGCCACCACGTCACATGATATCAAACCAAACCCGTCAGTATATTAAAACAACATCTACATAATATAATATATTAAGAGTTTTTTTTCAACATTTGTAATATTCAACAGCAGAAATTAAGAATTGATTCTTAGCTTGAAAAACTTTAAAAGTGGTCATTTTCATAAATATCACAAATAAACCCTTCTTCGCACAAAGAATAAAAGAAACTGGCTTTGAACCCATCAAAGTTGATGAGGGGAAGAAGTTAAAATATTTTCTGTTCAAGGGCAACGCCAATTAAAGGAAATGTTAACAGAGTCCACTCAAACAGAAGGGTCCACATTACCCGAACTTCCCTATATATAGGCTACACTACTAAAAAAATAGAGGAACACATGTTTAAACCAAAGCCACAAAATAAATATTGAAATAATTTAATTTTTGATCTTTTGTAATTATGAATTGAAGATTTATGTAAAATTAAAATATAACATGCAAACAATATTTTCTTGTACAGTGTTAGAAATACAAACAAATTATCATCTGTAACAGAAAACAAAGTGGAAATTTGAGATTTATTATTTTAAGAATCAATATTTCCATGGTTTATATTGACTTAGGCTTTCACGGCCGGAGTTATTATGATGATCTTGTAGAACATTTCCGGGCTGTTGGCCGTGGTCTTGAGGCTTGTAGTTCCCCTACGTTTCACCAGAGACGGCATCCTCAAGGGTTGTCTGGAGACTGGCAATTTTGTCGACTACCTGCCCTATTTATACATTTATCCGTGTCGTGTTCTCTGCGCGGTCCGTTACTTCGTAACGTCATGGATAAATGTATAAATAGGGCAGGTAGTCGACAAAATTGCAAGTCTCCAGACAACCCTTGAGGATGCCGGACGCAGTCTCTGGCGAAACGTCGAGGAACTACAAGACCACGGCCAACAGGCCGGAAATCTTGTACAAGATCATCATAATTTCCACACCAAGTACTTAGTAAGCTGCATTACACCTACGCGACACGCTTCGCAGGAGCCTTCTTACAGAAACTTGTGAGATTCTCTCCCATCCCTCGGTGAGTGCATGTGAAAGTTCTTCCAGGTTCTGTGGTACAGCAGGACGCTTACGAACAAGTTTTTTTTCCCCAGCTTATCCCACATATGCTCGATCGGATTAAGGTCCGGACTGCATGCAGGCCAGTCCATCGCCCTAATCTGTCATCGTTGCTGGACATCTCTGGTAACCTGTGTTGTATGACATCTAGCATTAGAAAATTATGGTCCTTGTCATAAGTAAAGGGTACGACGTGTTGAAGGATAATGTCATTGATGTAAAAATCAGCATTCATGCGCTGTGGGACACGACAGGCTCTGTCCGAGACTCAATATTAATCCCAGCCCAAACCATAACCGAACCACCTCAAAATCTGTCACGTTCAATAATTGTAGCTGGATCAAAGCGTTCACCAGGACGTCTCCATACACGTGTAACGACCATCAGAACTCGTTAAACGAAATCTTGATTCGTCCGTGAATATAACACCCTTCCATTGGCGGAGCTGCCAGTTGACATGATTCTGAGCAAATCGCAGCTGGGCTTCTTTGTGCTGACGTGTTAAACGAGGGACTTTAAAGGGGATTATAGACCTCAACGTTGAATTTCTTACAGTCTCGTCAGAAATTACCGCCCAGTTGCTGTTCGTAAATCATTTTGTAGATCTGTGGCTGTAGATGTTCGTCTGCGCAAAGCTGATAGAACAAGAAATCTATCTTGTACTTCTGTATTCTTCTTATAGTCCCCTCTTGTATCCACGTGTCTCTATGGGTGTCGGAAAGGCTGATATCAAGAATCCTAGCGGAACGGCCATCTTCAGTCAGTGAAACTGCTCGTACAACTGATGTTTCATTCAGATGTCTCATTGCTCTGTATTAGCTCCAGAGAACACAAAATAACAATTCCCTACACCGATTATTCTTCAAACCTGTTTTTAAAAAAAATAACTCAATACGAACTCACTTTGGTTTCAGCAACTCTTGGAACTTCAGTAACATATTCAGAGAAAAAGTAATAAAACCCAGAAGATTTTTTTTGCAAATGCCCCAAGGTTGTCTTTTGACATTCCTGGTGTTCTCTCCTGGCATGGCATATTTGTAACCCATTTCTGAGGTTGGGGCGCCTGGAAGGCGGGGTTACGTTGTCCCGATGATATGAGTGATGGTGATAATAGTGATGCGCCAGGAGAGCCCCTAATCCTAAACTTAATCTAAGATGAATTTGAATGGTGATTGCGATGGCCATATGATGTTCGGGGACCGTTTGGGCCTTAAAGTTTCTTTGACATTTGTCTTACAGGTGAGGAAAAACCCCGATAAAAACCTCACCCAGAAAAACTCCCGAGCGGGGATCGAACCCGGTCCCGCTGTGTGACAAGGCAGCACGCTACCTCGAGACCACAACGGTGGACTAACCCAGAAGATCTTGAATTGGTTTTAAACAATGCTTCAATTCAAAACATCTGACTCAAAAATTAAATTGTTTCAACATTTATTATGTGGCTTTGGTTTTAACATGTGTTCCTCTTATGTTTTAGTAGAGAGAGAGAGAGAGTGTGTGTGTATGCGCGCGTGTGTGCGTGCGCCGGCATAAGTCTCTAAAACGCCTGGAGCAATTTCAACCAAATTTGGTACACATAAATTCTGACAAAAAAAAAACACCTAAGAATGGATGAAAGGGGTGATGAAATCTTAAAAAAAATAGAAAAGACAATATTATAGTCAAATTCATAGTTTTTGGGGTCACGAAGTCCATTAATGGCAGACCCGATGGCATTTAAATCCAAAAGAGGAATGAATTGGGTGATAAATGGAAAAAATAAATAAATAAAACGACAAAAGGGATCGAGGTTAGTGTCAAATCCATGATTTTTGGAATCGCTAAGCTGATTTGTGACAATCCGGATTATATTTAAGCCCAAGTTTTATTTTTCCCCTGTGCGGGTGAAGGAGTGATACATAAAATTTTAAAAGTGACCAAGATCAATGTCAAATCCACATTTTTCAGGGTTGCTAAAAGCAGTCCTGATGTCATTTAGGGCCGCATGCAAATACATTAGTCTCTGGTGAGCTGAGTTTTCCGTGAGAACGTGCAAAGTTCGAATTAGCGAGTCGCTGACTGGTCATGCATGAAAGTAGTTTTTTTTCGTAATATTGGCAGTAAATTACCTGGAATTCTCAGCGATAAAACCACTTCCGTTATTTTCGCCTGCTAGAGGGGAACGCATTAACGCTTGCGTCCAGCAAATAAAACTGTATACGACGATGTCTGCGTCGCGCGATATTACGCCAATTCTCCTGTTTTTCCAGTTGAATTCTTTGGTAGACGCTATCAAATTCCTCTTCTCCGCGTATACCGAAAACATGATCTAAGTCTTCAAGGTCCGACATCTTGGATAAAGCAGCAAGGTTTCAAAGTACATCGGTTACCACCGGTTCCCATCGGGTTGTTCACGATTCGTTCTCTGCAAAGTCACCTCTCCAGGTAGCTTAGGAATTTCGACAATTATTGTCGCATGAACAGACTTTTGAGTACGCAAAAAGTCTTTCGGTGCAACTTTCTCAGCAGAGTACAAGCTGAGAACGACTTTTACGGTCTAATGCGTTCATATATACGATCCTAAGAGATGTAATTGAAGCATTACCAGTAAAAACTGAAAAAGGTATGAATTACCATAACTTAAAAAGTATAATTATTGTTTTAAATCAGACATTTTGGTAAACAGATGAGGACAGAGACAAAACTAAGATTACATAACGTCACATCAAAAGCTGCTCTAAAATACGGAAGTGAAATTTGGATTTTAAATAAAAGAAACTCTCATAAACTTCAAGTAAGCCAAATGCGCTTCTTACGATCATTGTTAGGAGTTAATAGACTGGATCACCAAAGGAACACTACTATCAGAGGAAAACTTGGAGTAGCAAGTTTAAATGAAGATATCCAAAAATACCAACAAGAATGGAAAAATCATCTGAGAAGAATGGCAAGAAATAGACTTCCAAAATTGGCATTCCAATATACCCCAACTGGACATAGGGACCAAGGAAGACCAAAACATCGGTGGAAAGATCAAGACCATCTTCGCTAGGTTTACCGTACAGGCCACATGGCCTAAAACGAATTTGTTCATGATGATGATGATCAATTTTATATCTACAGCGTACCAAGTTTAAAATCTGAGATTTATATTACGGTCCGGTATTTGTATGAGATTCGTTAATCACACGGGCATCCCAATACAATAAATAATAACACTACAATTTTGTACGTCTTTAAGAAAAATAATGAAGGATTAATAGTAAAGCTGCAAGCATAGCATGAAAATGCTATGATTGCAGTGAAGGACCTGCCTTCGGGCAGAATTACTATGGATGGAACATACATCTCATATAATATGGCCGCTGTCGTGCACCGAAAAGTAACTTATGGACGCAGATTTTAATTTTAACGAATGGTCAAAGAACAAGGGAGACATTTTTTAATGCAGTAAAAGCTTAATAAATGAGTTGGAGTAAATGTTTTAACATCTCACCTCACAAAGTTGCGTGCCTTCACGATACTGGTTTCAAAAGTATAGTATTACTTCCATCTTCAGTCAAATTCCAACTGTTGAAAGTCAGTTCAGAAGATGATGTTAACGATGAAATTTCAACAGTTTGAATTTGACTGAAGATGGAAGTAATACTATACTTTTGAAACAGGTATCGTGAAGACACGCAACTTTGTGAGGTGAGATGTTAAAACATTTTCTCCAACTCATTTATTAATATAAATACCTCATGGTGTTTCCTCCCACTGTAAATTTAATTAAAAACAGTAAAAGCTCCTTGTTCGCGGGAGATATGTTACGCAAATATGCCGCTAATACAAAAAACCGCGAAAATGGAATGGTAATTTGTATGGGTATATAGGGGATACGTTCCAAGGTTACAAAATAAAATAAACATTATGAAAATAAAATCAATTAATGACAGATTTTAAACAATGTCTATTAACTATTACTGTCAGCAAGGACTTAAAGAACTTAGTTTTTTTTGTTTTTTTCCCCTGTTTTGCCGCTTTTAAAAGGTATTTCAATAATTAAGATTGGTATTCATCTGTGAATTCTGCGATAGAATTCCTTACCTTGTCTTCGGATTTCTTGATTCATTAACATTGAAACAGCGTTATATAGAGGCAAACGACTCGCCAACGCGTATAAACGGTCAAGCATTTCTACTTTTACTTTAAGCTGCAACACTAATTTTTTTTTCTCTTCGGTACTAACTTTTTTCCTTTTACTCGATATTATAAACTGGGGGGAAAAAACACGTCTCATTCAATCAAAATTATTGCAACGAATGACAAGTTGAAACAATAATATACCGATCGTGGCGATGGATGATTTTATCAAAGTACATATTGGCACGTGAACTACAACAGCTTTTAATAATGAACTTAAGGGTTAGTGACAATAAGGTTTGTTTTGTTTTGATGTTTATTTGTCCATCTCCATTTGGTTTGATCGTTATTTGTAAAAACCGCCTTGGCACCTGTCTGCCTTGGCACCTGTCTGCCTTGGCACCTGTCTGCCTTGGCACCTGTCTGCCTTGGCACCTGTCTGCCTTGGCACCTGTCTGCAGTAAAAAAAAGAAAAACTGTTAATGGTTCATAAAGGACACTAATCCTTCTAATATACCGACTGCATCCGCGAATACAGAAACCGTGTCGCAATTTTTTAACCCACGAATAATGAAACCGCGAATAAGGACTGTACATCAATGCTAAGTAACGTCGCTCAAATGGCATTACAAATCGTGTATAATGCATAACACCGCTATACAATTCCCCCCCCCCTGGATATCTCAGCGAATTTCTATGTTTTCAAGTGCACAGTTTACGAATATATTCATGAAAGTGCTGAATGTGCTCCAGTTTTTTTTATGATTTTTGCGTATCTTATATCTTAAACAGTAAACGGCTTGTTACTAATAAAATGTATGTTTCCAGTCATGATTTGATTTCTGCTCAATTTTTCGCGTATACAAACATCACGTGGTCCCCACTCCGCACATCGGCCGTGATCTCAGTTATTTGACAAAATTAAAGTACTCACGACGTGCATCTGGATGTGATAAAACAATTCGTCAAAGCGTTGGACAAGGAAGGAGAATGTTTAAAATACATTTGTAGAAAATTTCCTAAGCTCAGTATGTAAAAGTTAAAAGGCGGAATATTTGATGGTCCTCAAATTCGGCAATTGATGAAAGATGCAAATTTTATCAAAGTTATGACTTCCAGTAAGTGAAGCTTGGAAGGGTTTTGTATTGGTAGTAGAAAATTTCCTAGGTAACTATAAAGCACCAAATTATAAAGAAATTGTGCAAAACATGTTGACAAGCTTCAAGATTCTGGGAGAAAATATGAGTATAAAGTTACACTTTCTCCACAGTCACCTGGATACATTTCCGGAAAAATTTAGGAAATTATAGCGATGAACAGGGAGAGTGCTTTCACTAGGATCTAAAAGTAATGGAGGAAAGGTATCAGGGTAGATGGGACCGTCACATGATGGCAGATTACTGCTGGTCTTTAAAAAGAGATTGTCCCCTAAAAAACTATACAAGAAAATCTTATAAAAGGCATTTCACTGAAGTATAACATGGGTTTTCGATATTTTTGTTTGTATTTATGTCGGTGCATACTAATTTTTCAAAAACCAATTGACATTATAAATATATATATCTTATATTTTTTTCATATTTTCTGATTTTTGTAGTGTAAAATGAAAATAAAGATTTAAAATAAAACCAGAGCAAATCTTCCAAAATCATTGATAGTTTCATGAATTGTGAGCATAAATATATCGGAAATTAATCTTATATCAAGGGCAACAAAACCACTGTTGACCAGCGTTATTAATGTTATCTTATGGTTGATATTATATGAGGTGTCTTACTTACCGTTGAATAATATTTCGTTGTGAGTAGAAATAAATGTGTGGCGATACAAGTCTGGAATGTCTGATAGGAGCAGGTAGGACCGTGCTATTATATTGACAAACCATTACAATTATCGTTTCCACAGTTAACACTGACGTCAAGATATGCAAACAACGTTGACAGGATACCCAGATACCTATTGTTTTGATATGTGAGTTTGTTTTGCATGCAATATTTCGCCACATCTACCATATTAGAGTAGGCGTTCTAACGATAAATACTTCGACAGAGGAATAAAAATTGTTTTCAAAGTTCATTATAAAATTATATTGACTATTTAACTCATGCCCCAAATTATGATGTCAATTACCAATCACATTTCAATGATTTTTTATTTACAATAAATCACAGTCGTGTTTCGCCTAAAATTTACCAACTAAAGTTTATCATAATAAAGAAAACACCATCTTTTTAACATTCTGAATAGGTCATAGCATTATTTTGCTGTGACTGACTTTCTGAGAAATACGGCTACCAGATTGTATATATAGTGCATGAATGTCAACACATAGCGCATGCGGGAGTTAATATAAAAATATTTGTAGCAATCAATTATACCACCAAAAAAAGAAACCACTGTTTGCACTTTCTTAAATGTATTTTTTCCCAGGCAATAACATTCCAGAAAAATATAATTGTCATATTTACATCAGAAAAGAATTAATATACAGTTTGATGTTTCATTTTTTTCTCCACTAGAGTGCATTCTTACAATATTGCGTTCTTTTGGCAATAAATATTATGATCTGGTTGCAGTGATGAACAAAAGAAGTAAATGCAGTGTACCAATTGTTTCTCATTTGTTTTCAAACATCACCGTTTACATTAAATATATACATATTTTAAAATAGTGATTTGTGAGTAAACAGCTTAATTTTATTCGTTAAATAGTCCTAACAAATGCCACTCTTGATTTCCAAATTCTATTGATAAATTCACTCCTCACTTCGTGAGTCGTCAAATTATCGATAATTTGGAAACCACTCGGCATTACTTATGATTATTTAACTAATGCCCCAAACGGGAGCCAATGACCAATCACGTTTCAATGAATTTTGTTTTACAACCAATGACAATCGTCTTTCACCTCGATAATTATCGAATTTTGATTACCAAAATTAAGAAAACCCCTCCTTTTTAATGTTCTGAACAGGTCAGAGCATTATTTTACAGTGACTGACTCTCCAACAAATACGTTGAATGTAGCAAATAATGAACACATTCCTTCTAACAACACATTTGATAATTGTGTTTTTAAATACTGATTTTACTGAGCTGTTTCCGAAAAAATAATTAATAACCTATAATGTTGGTTATAGTATAAAGTTTGATGTGTTTCATTTTTTCTCCACTAGGGTGCATTCTTACAATATTGCGAACCTATTTGGCAATAAATAATATGATCTAGGTCCAATGGATGAACAAATGAAACTAACCAAACATTTTTAATTTGTTTTCAAACATCGCCGTTTACATTAAATATATAAATATTTTAAAATAACTATAGTTAAATAATGATTTGTCAGTAAAGAGCTTAATTTTATTCGTTAAATAGTCCTAACAAATGCCACTCTTGATTTCCAAATTCTCTAGATAAATTGGAAATCACTCGTGGCATTACTTATGGCAGGAACATTCACTTCCTCCTAAAATGATTTTTTTTAAACCTTAGTAAACATCTCACGAACTATAACTTATTGTAAAATAATAATTAATTAAATATTTAATTAAAAGAATTGAGTAAAATATTTAGAGCGTTTTGAGAAAACGCAACTCCCTTTTCATGTTGTTATTGTTTCAGTCTTCTTCTTCTTCTTCTTTCTTCTTCTTCTTCCTTCCAAGTATTAGGCCAAGGCCTGTTACGATCCTATAGAAAAATGTCCCTCCAGCCGGGAAATTCTCGTATAAGACTTGAAAGCATAATAATAGTCCCTTCGATTGGTTGCTGGCCAAAGGAAGGCAAGACCAGTGATGGGGCTGCCATCTTATAGCCTCTGGTCAGGCTTTTCTGGAGAAGAAAAGAAAATAAAGGAAACAAGAAATAAAAAAAAGGAAAGACTCCTAGCCCTAGGATGCCCTAATACCGTCGGGGTCGAAAAATAGTCAACCAAGAGAGGTTAGATAGTAAAGTTAAAAGAGTCTGGTATAAGTAAGTGGAAGAAAGGAAGAAATACAGATCGGTTAAAGATAAAAGTAAGGAGCAAAACACAAGTAAGTGGAAGCAATGTTTTGCTCAGCTTGGACACCTTGTGGTCGTCATCCACATATCCCCTAGATGGGGACCCCTGAGGGTCATTGTTTCAGTTTTATTGCGAAATGACCGAATAGCTGGGTAAACTGTGACTATACAGTAGATAGGCTGCTCGTGTATGTTTTACAAAGCGGTAATTATGTTATTTAAAGTTGCAGACATGTCGTCAGTTTTTAACGATGATTGGCGGTAAAATGGATAATGAAATTACAACCCAACATTTTTCTTGACGACTGGGGAAAAACCGTCGGTATAATTGGCGCTGGACTTCTTTCAAGCTTCAACTCATTTGTTTAATTTTAATTTTCATTTTTCCTAAGCGCGTTTCGTATAAATAATTTTCAAGTCAAACGAATGGCGATTTATACAAGAAGATTAATTTTTACCGAAATATTACATGACCTTCGCAGTCTACGAGACTTAACTGTTCTTATTATATCTGGCCTCCTATAAAGACCATGTAGTTCACTGTTATGTAGTCTTCTCCATTCACCTGTTTGTTGATCTCTCTTTGGTCCAAAAATTTTCGTAAGTACTTTATTCCTCCCTTAAAGTAAGAGTCCATGGTTCGCAGCCATATAATATAATTGGTAGAATAACAGTTTTATATATCTTCAGTTTAACGTTTTTTGAAAAGAGTTGGGACATCAAGAGTCTCTGCAATGCATAATAGCACGCATTTCCAGAATTGAGCCTATGTTTAATTTCCTTGTGCATCTCATTCCTATTTGCGATTATTGTTCCTAGGTATTTGAATTCAGCCACTTCCTCAAAATTTCCCTCATTTGTCATTAGCTGTCCATTTCCATTATATAATGTATTTCTACGTGTGACCATATATGTAGTTTTATTGATATTTACTTCCAGTCCTAATTTCTTAGTGTTACTCAACAGTGTGTGCTTGTTGTCCTTTAGTATCTCCTCGCTATAGGCCAAAAAAATACCGGTAGTATTTGCTCATGAATCCGGAAAACCGCGAAATAAAACGTCATATTGATGATCCGTGATTTGAATTGGAACTAGACTTTTATTTCGCGGTTTTCCGGATTCATGAGCAATTACTACCAGTATTTTTTTTGGCCGATAGCGAGGAGATACTAAAGGACAACACGCACACACTATTGAGTAACACTAAGGAATTAGGACTGGAAGTGAATATCAATAAAACTAAATATATGGTCACACATAGAAATTCATTATATAATGGAAATGGACAGCTAATGACAAATGAGGGAAATTTTGAGAAAGTGGCTGAATTTAAATACCTAGGAACAATAATCACAAATAGGAATGAGATGTACAAGGAAATTAAACATAGGCTCAATTCTGGAAATGCGTGCCATTATGCATTGCAGAGACTCTTGATGTCCCTACTCCTTTCAAAAAACGTTAAACTGAAAATATATAAAACTATTATTCTACCAGTTATATTATACGGATACGAAACATGTGCTCTTACTTTAAGGGAGGAAAGGAGATTACAAGTACTTGAGAATAAAGGGTACTTAGGAAAAATTTTGGAGCAAAGAGAGATGAATAGACAGGTGAATGGAGAAGACTTCATAACAATGAACTACATGGTCTTTATAGGAAGGCAGATATAATAAGAACAGTTAAGTCTCGTAGACTGCGATGGGCAGGACATGTTGCACGTATGGGGAATGAAAGACTTGCATGGAAGCTTCTTGTAGAAAAGCCAGAGGGAAAACGCCCCCAGTTGTTAGACCTAAGAATGAGGTGGGAGAATAACATTAACCATGATTTGAGGGAAGTAGATTATACAGGGAATGATTGGAAAAAATTAGTTCAGGATAGGGATGTATGGAGAGCTTATGTCGGCGCGGCCATGAACCTACGGGTTCGATAGTGCCAGTGAGTAAGTAAGTAAGTATTTTGGATTTTTTACCGCTCTCCATTATGTTGGTAATTGTAACTTTATAATTTATTTAAACTGTTTAGTAAGTCCACCGCTGTGGTCTTGAGGTAGCGTCCTGCCTTGTCACGCAGTGGGCCCGGGTTCGATCCGCGGTCGGGGCAATTTTTCTGGGTGAGGTTTTTATCGGGGTTTTTCCTCACCTGTAAGACAAATATCAGGAAAACTTTAAGGCCCAAACGGTCCCCGAAATCATATGGCCATCATCATCATCCTTCACCGGTGTGGAAAGCAACGGGAAGCTACCACACATACCATTCCCTAGTAAAGCTGCAAATCACAGCATGAAATTGCTATGATTGCAGTGAAAGAACTGTCCTCGGGCAGAATTACTATGGATGGATGGAAATTCAGTAAACACAATGATTCTCTGTAAACAGAGAACTGCGTGCAAAAATAGCCTACAGGCCACTGAATAGACATGAAAGCATCTCAAAATAAAATGAAGTAAAAGGTCTAATCTTTATTCATATGATATCCTTATACATTCGATTAGATCTTTATCATCATCATTTTAAGGCACGGCAACTGCAAAAGTGAAAGTTTTGGCCTTCTCAACAATCCTCCTCCATGCCAATCTGTCTCTTGCCATATATTCAAATTAGTCACTTTCATTTTCCTTAGATCGTTCATTGTGTCATCCTCCCATCTGATCTTCGGTCTTCCTACAGCTTTGCCTCCTATAGGTTTCCATTTGTAGAGTTTTTTGACCAGTCTCTGATCATCCATTCTTATCAAATGTCCAAGCCAAGAAATTCTGAGAGATCTTATATGGTTTACTATGTAAGTTATTAGATTAGATTGGAAACATAATTTTTTTGAATTTTAAAATGTGTATACTCTAAAAAGTTGCATTTTTTTTTTTGCTAATAACTTTTCATTGAGGATCAAACCCTTCGAATATTTAAAAAAAATGGTAAAAACTTTAGGCCTAAATTATGAATTTCAGAATTTTACCATAACTTTCTGCAATTGGATATTATGTAATTAGAATTTGCACTGATTGATTTCTGCAAGTCTGGAATTTTATGAGTGAAAGTTGGGGATTTTTCTTTGCAAGTTGGTGGTTACTGTGAGAATGAGTGTATGTCACATGAAGGGCCGCATGCAAATACATTAGTCTCTGGTGAGCTGAGTTTTCCGTGAGAACGTGCAAAGTTCGAATTAGCGAGTCGCTGACTGGTCATGCATGAAAGTAGTTTTTTTCGTAATATTGGCAAGAAATTACCCAGAATTCTCAGTGATAAAACCACTTCCGTTATTTTCGTTTGCTAGAGGAACACATTTACGCTTGCGTCCCGCAAATAAAACCGTATACGACGACGTCTGCGTCGCGCGATATTACGCCGATTCTCCTGTTCTTCCAGTTGAATTCTTCGGTAGACTCGTATCAAATTCCTCTTCTCAGCGTTTACCGAAAACATGATCGAAGTCTTCAAGGTCCGACATCTTGGATAAAGCAGCAAGGTACGCGGCAAAGTTTCAAAACTGCATCGGTTACCATCGGGTTGCTCACGATCCGTTCTCTGCAAAGTCACCTCGCCAGGTAGCTTAGGAATTTCGACAATTATTATCGCATGAACAGATTTTTGAGTAAGCAAAAACGTCTTTGGATGCAACTTTCTCAGCAGAGTACAAGCTGAAAACGACTTTTACGGTCTAATGCGTTCATAGATACGAACCTGAGTGGATATCCTTTACTGTGACAAAGAGAGTGAAGGAAGCATGGTCATTACTCCAACGCATTAACTTTCAATGCGGAAAAACTGTGAACTAAAAGAATGTGGTAAGGGCGAGTAGGGGTTGGAGGTAGTAGACCCTTGTCTTATGTTTATTTTCCATTAGTCGTGTATAGTCAGTTGTTAGTGACAATGTCAAGTACGAAAGTTAGATCCACCGTATTTACGCGTGTATAGGCCGCACTTTTTCTTACCTAAAATATAATTTTCAAAATTATGGAGCGGCTTATACAGGAAATAAACTAGAAAACGTGCTTCATTGTAGAACAATTTTATTATCAACGTCGCTGAATTACAAGGTCGGGACGTGTCATAAATCGTCTTGCCCAGCCGTAAATACATTGCATGGGATTTCCATATCCTTGGCTATCTTAAGGCCTTATACCCTTGTTTTCCGTACGTAATCCAGCAGAACTCTTTCTAACTGTGGATATTTCGCTTTCTTTCCGCGAAAAGATTGCACAGCTCTACAAAAAAAATTGTTGCTCTGGATATCTCAGCGAATTTCTATGTTTTCAAGTGCGCAGTTTACGAATATATTCATGAAAGTGCTGAATGTGCTCTAGTTTTTATAATGTTTGCGTATCTTATATCTTAAACAGTAAACGGCTTGTTACTATTAAAATTTATTTTTCCAGTCATGATTTGATTTCTGCGCATTTTTTCGCGTATACAAACATCACGTGATCCCCACTCTCACACCCCTCACTCCGCACATCGGCCGTGATCTCAGTTATTTGACAAAATTAAAGTACTCACGGCGTGCATCTGGATGTGATAAAACAATTCGTCAAAGCGTTGGACAAGGAAGGAGAATGTTTCAAATACATTTGTAGAAAATTCCCTAAGGTAAAATTCGGCAATTGATGAAAGATGCACATTTTATCAAACTTATGACTGTTCCGGAAAGTGAAGGGTTTTGTATTGGTAGTAGAAAATTTCCTATGTAACTATAATGCACCAAATTATAGCCTCCTAAAAAAATTGTGCAAAAGTGTTGATAAGCTTCAAGATTCTGGAAGCAAATATGAGTATGAAGTTACACTTTCTCCACAGTCACCTGGATACATTTCCGGATAATTTAGGAAATTATAGCGACGAACAGGGAGTGTGCTTTCACTAGGATCTAAAAGTAATGGAGGAAAGGTATCAGGGTAGATGGGACCGTCACATGATGGCAGATTACTGCTGGTCCTTTAAAAAGAGATTGTCCCCTAAAAAATTATAGAATAAAATCTTATAAAAGGCGTTTCACTGAAATATAACATGGATTTTCGACATTTTTCTTTCTATTTACGTCGGTGTATACTAATTTTTCAATTGACATTATAAATATATCTGTTATATATTTTTTCATATTTTCTGATTTTTGTAGTGTAAAATGAAAATAAAGATTTAAAAAAAAACAGAGCAAATCTTCCAAAATCATTGATATTTTCATGAATTGTGAGCATAAATATATCCGAAATTAATCTTATATCAAGGGCAACAAAACCACTGTTGATCAGTGTTATCGAAGTTGTGATGTGTTTTATTTGGATCCACCGTCGCACGTTTTTTTTTTTCTTCTACATCGAACTTTCTTCCTGCTGTCCTATTTGTGTTCTGCTGCATAGCGCACTACTTGCAGCTTCAATTTGGAGGTACAACTTGCTCTGCACCGACCCATGTTTACACTCGAATAAAACAGCAGTAGAAGCCCTACTGGTTTTATAAAGTAGTGTTAAATTCCCAATCAATGTCTTCTTAACTAAGAGGCCGCCATATGCAAAGATAGAAGCAACGATTTCAAAGCATTTGGCGCTAGGGAATTATAACGTATAAAGAGCAAAATTTGCGTCTAGATCGCAACTCGCCTCGGTAGCTCAGTTGGTAGAGCATTTGGCCCGGAAAGCCAAAGATCCCGGGTTTGAGTCTCGGTCTACGCGAAAATTTTTCTCTTCAAATATAATTTATCCTTCAGTGAGAAGTGTTAAATCAATAATAAAAACATCAATTCTTGAATGTTTAATTGTTTATTTTTAAATCTTACAATGAATCAAGCATCTTTATTATTTTAACTTTTAAAATGTGAAAAGTGCATAATTGTAACCTGCACCAAACGTGAAATTGCTCATTATTATTTGTAAAAAAAAAACAAATTGAGTAAACTTTACAGTCACTGCATCACAATATTTTTAAAATTAAACAAATATTTATTTTTTGGAACATTATTTCAATGACCAAAATGCAACTTTTACTAAACAATCACATTCTCTTATGATAACACAATCACTTAATAAATTAAATGAAAATGTTTACAGTGTGATTCAGAAATATGGTTATACATTTTGTGCCGACGAAAATATTATTACTAAAGGAAATATGATGTTATCATTGGAAAGGGAATCCTTCAAATTACAACAATAGAACAAAACAAATCACTTACAACAACACTAAGCAAGTCATTTATTGCTTCAAACTGTTTGCCGTTTACATCCAAGCATAATTGGCAACGCTTTGGGAAGTCATTCATTGCGTTATGATACATGTTTAGAGAAATAGCTCTAATTTCCCATTTCCAGCAGTTGTTTTTTCCACTTCCCCACAGTCGATGGCTGCAATGCTACATTAAACTCACGTCTTGCCCATCAGGCGGTCTCACAATCATTAGCATATGTTATTGCCTATGCAGCAATTGTAATTTGCTGTTGCATATTCAACGCCATTTTGACTAATGACGTAAGTTGTACACTGTTTTGTTTAATTCCATTGTTGTAATTTGAATAATTGCCTTTCCAATGGTAATTTCATATTTCTTGTAATGGTAATACTTTCATCACACAACGCGATCAAACATATACCCATATTTATGATTCACCCCGTAGATTAAGGTGAAAAAAAATTCTGCTACAATACTTCTAAAGGGTTATGAAAAAAACTCCAAAAAGTTTAGTCTGTTTTTCCAGTCGCTCTTATTGAACCTGGTTCCTTTTAACTCTATGAGAACTTTGATACAACATTTTGAAGTTATGTGAGGTTTGGTAAATTACAATAACAATATATTAGACATTATTTATTTTTTGCACCATGTAACTAATATTGTATACTTACTGTTATTGTTGATGTGCTTTGTAATTTGACATTCCCACATACAATCTTGGTTGCTATGAAAATAAAATAAATCTCAATACTTTAAAAAACCAAAAGCACTAGTGCGGTAAGTAAAAACATTTATTTTGAAATATTGATGGTGATACTGCAATTTGTATTAATTATGGTATTATTTCATCACATCCAGCTTTCCACGCCTCTTCTATTTCATCATCACTGCACACATCGTCTAAAACTTTCTCCATAATCAGAAATAAATCGCAAATCCAATTTGTTTTACAGTTTTAACAAATATAAGATGGCGAGATGACCAACAATATTTATTATTTCTCCATAGCAACACATACAGCCGATTCACCTTCTGAAATCTAACATTTATCTTCAACTATATTTATTAATATTTTAGCTAATATCTGAAGTAAATACACATAGTGCAAAAAATAGTATGCAATACTCATGTGGTAAACACATAACGGAGTCTCGAAAATTTAAAAAAACTCAGAACAAGCCCTCGTTTTTTTTAACTTTTCCTCAATACTGCACTCGTATCACAATATGCTATAATTTAGTGCAGTAAATTATCTTATACAGTGATTAAAGGTACAAATTACATGAAATTGTCCATAAGACTGTTAAAAACTGAGTATTTTTTTTCATTCCCTTTGTAGGATTTACATCCCTTATGATACTTACAGGTTAATATCCTGAGCAAGTTACTTGCAGGCAGTAAATAATGAATATTAAAGATTTGTGCATCAACCTGCAGGAAGAAGAAGACCAGGATGTCCACTCAAAAGACTTCTGGATGGTGTTTCTCTTGAGGCCGAAACAGGTCAACAAATGGCCGAAGTTCGTGAATGTACTATGATGATGATGATGAAAGATTTGTGAATTTTGAGTGCACACACTAGACAGTCCTCCTTGGATGTCAGAACCACTGCCAAAAATACTTACTTACTGGCTTTCCACTTTACAGCAATTCACCCATAATTCCTGCTTTCCAGAGATTCCTATCTTCCCATTGCCCTTCTTCCATACCCCTCTTCATCATGGCATCATATATTCCCACATACCATGTTTTTTTTTTATTATATACAACTTTCCTCATTAGAGGATGCCTCAAGGACAAAGTGATACAGATAATTCATTTTTGTAATTGATGAAATACATTTTGTAAATACATTTTAAAAAATTCAAATTGTAGGCCTAAATGAAGTATACATACTATAAAGTAGAAATTTTGTAAATATGGTTTCTTAAAATTGAAATTATCCTCTAACGGCAGCGATGGCAATTTTAGAAAGATACACCCTGTCCAAATCTAAGGAATTCCAAAATTTGGCTAAGAATCCTGGTATAGTACCTCTTGCCCCGATCATCAATCCTGTGACAGTTATACTATCTAGTTGGTATTTATCTTTGTAATAGTCAATTGTTGGCTCATATATGGCTTTCTTTTCACAGTCAACTTCCTCAGGTTGACCACTATGAGTCTCAAAATGAATTGTGGGATCTAATATCATACCAATTTTAGAAGATGGTCTAAATGCAATAATATCTATTCATCTGTTACTCCCATTAGTGACCACACCATGAACTTCCTCATAAACTGTGTATCCAAAATCTCACAGGGCTTCTGCTATTATGTTTCGAATAGTATGGTGCCATATGTTTCTCAGTGATTCTGCCTGTTACCATCCAATCCAACACGTTTAGGCCACTGTTCATCGACATCCGTTGTACATGTCCATACCACTGTAAAGCTCTCTTTGTTATCCTATAGATAACAGTTTCTTGTGCCTCCATTTCTTGTCTGATATATGTATTTCGAATATGTTGTAGCCTGGATATTCTCATACTTCTCCGTAATCCATCCATTTCTGTCGCCAAAATTCTTTTCTGCATCCTTTCATTTATTGTCCAGCTTTCTGATCTGTATGTAAGTGTACTTTCATTTATTGTTTGTATAATATCGTTTTTGTTTTTCTGGTCATTTCATAAAAAACCATTCAGCCCGAAAATACCATAGATGTAAAAATGGTTAATTTTTCATGAAACTGATCTTTCAGCTTTACAAATCATTCATGTGATTCTGGATTGAAATTAGTTAAACACAAGTGATGAATTTACTTGTAATTCAGAAGTTTGTCCACAATAATTTCAGCCGGTGAGGGACCAGTCATCATCATCATCATCTTAAGGCACGACAACTTCAAAAGTGAAAGTTTTGGCCTTCTCAACAATTCTCCTCCATGCCAATCTGTCTCTTGCCATATTCAAATTAGTCACTTTCATTTTCTTTAGATCGTTCATTGTGTCACCCTCCCATCTGATCTTCGGTCTTCCTACAGCTCTGCCTCCTATAGGTTTCCATTTGTAGAGTTTTTTGACCAGTCTCTGCTCATCCATTCTTATCAAATGTCCAAGCCAACCAATTCTGAGAGACCTTATATGGTTTACCATGTTCTGATTTTTGATTAATTTGTTTAGTTCATTATTTGTTTTGATTCTCCAACAGTTATCAGTTCCTCTATTTGATCCAAAAATTTCTTCTTAAAATTTTTCTTTCAAAAATTAGTAATTTCTGTTTTATTGTTTTCTTTTAGGACCCAAGTTTCACAAACATATGTAACTACTGGTCTAATGAGTGTTTTGTATAACCTTATTTTTGCAGTTTTTGATATTAATTTGCTTTTAAATAAGGTTCTATTTGCAAAATAAGCTTTATTCCCATTTACCAATCTTTCTTTAATTTCCTCTTCTAATGCATTATGTTCATTTACTTTGGTACCTACGTATTTAAATGATTGTACTGTGTTAATTTGCAAGTCATCAATTTGTAGATTTTCTGTTGTGATTACTACATTTTAAATATTTTGTTTTCTCTTGATTTATTATTAGACCAAATTTTTTAGATTCCTCTTTCAGTTTTGTGAAGGTTTCACATGACGCTTGTCCGGTTCTTGCTGTAATCAGTACGTCATCTGAATAAGCTTACATTGTTTGAGTTTTGTTATAATGTTTCCCCTTAATTCCATTTTCTTAAATATATAATCAACGATTAAACCAAATAGGGTAGCTCCTTGTTTGACTCGTGAAACTTTGACTTAGTTGGTGAGGGACCAGTAGCACTAGTGTAACTAGCAGCTTGAAGTTGAGGAAACTAGTCCTATCGGCTAGAAGATGTGACCACAACAATAAGAGTTTCAATTCAATTCTAATTTGGAAATTCACAACTAATAACTACACAAATGTATCTTTGTGATTAGAGTTGATATGACACTTCATTCATACTACCAAATATTATAAGGAAGTTCAGATAATGTGGACCCCCTCTGTTTGAGTGGACCCTGTTAATATCTTTTTTAATTGGTGCTGCCCTCGAACAGAAAATATTTTAACTTCTTCCCCTCATCAACTTTGATGGGTTCAAGGCCAGTTTCTTTTATTCTTTGTGCGAAGAAGGGTTTATTTGTGATATTTATGAAAATGACCACTTTAAAAGTTTTTCAAGCTAAGAATCTTACTTACTTACTCACTGGCACTATCGAACCCGTAGGTTCATAGCCACGCAGACATAAGATCTCCATACATCCCTATCCTGAGCTAATGCTTTCCAATCATACCCTGTATAATCTACTTCTGTATAATCTCAAATCATAGTTAATGTTATTCTCCCACCTCATTCTTGGTCTACCAACTGGGTTTTCAAGCTAAGAATCAAGTCTTAATTTCTGCTATTGAATATTACAAATATTGAAAAAAAAAAACTCCTAAATATAATATATTACGTAGATGTTGTTTAAAATATACTGACGGGTTTGCTTTGATAATAAGTGACATAGTGGCTGTATAAAATAATTAAAGATAACAAAGGATTTTGATTAATGTGTTTATGAATGAAGATGCTATCTGTAAAAACCATTCACTTAATTAATTTTATTTAATATCCTTGTAATTTTACTAAACCCAACGACAGTTGCGTTCTGCAGTTGAATGACGTGTGAATGTTGTAATCAACAATAATTTTTCAAAACATTAAATAAATATCAACACTTTTTAATTATGATCAGTCATAAATATTTTCACATTAATCTGTGTCTGTCTGTGTAAATTAATAGAATAAATAAACTTAAAAATAGACTAAAAGCTAAGGTGGACTCTGAGATCCACTTTATCCGAATATGGAGGTTAAAGTGGACCTTTCTTGTAATGTACAAAAGTTTATAAATTATGAAGATGTTTCCATATTTGAATAAAATAACAATGCTATTTCATAGTTACAACACTAATGATAATCACTGTAATTAAACAAAATTCAAATCCCTTAATTAAAAGAAGAAAAACAACAAATTCAAAACAGGGGTCCAAATTACCCGAAGTTCCTCTATTTGCTTATTTCTATTACAGGCCTATTGTTGCACTAGTATTTAAACATTCACATAAATTGTAAATAAAAACAAAAATATTTGTGTATAATTTAACAATAAACATTTTGATAACAGCAGTTAATTAACAATAATAATTTATATTTAAAAATGTAGTTGCTCATGAGTCTTCAGAACCTGATGACATCTGCTTGCTTTGAGCAAACCATAGCCCACTTTGTGTATACTGCTTGTCAAACTTACAGAGATGAAGAAATTTAAACTTTGCCATCTTGTGCTTGTATCCAACTTCAGCTATCAGATTTTTGTCATATATCTAAAAAAAAAAAAATATTAGGTATTCATTATTTAAAAAAAAGTCAACCATGTTGCATTTTTTAATCTAGGCCTACAATTTATACTCAAATTTAGTCAGAATCAATAAAACTCTTTCTAAAAACTTTTAAAGTGCAACTTTTTTAATTTCAAGTCAGAAATTACATTTGTTTGTGTTGACAGTTTTATTTATTGTGTCCAGTTTAAAAGCATCCTTAATTATATTCAGGGTGTAAAAAAAGTGGGCAAAATTTCATTAGTCAATTCTTAATATGCAAAGACACAAAAAAAAAAATATATATATATATATATATATATATATATATATATATATCAACATGGATCCAAGAATCCATATAAAATGTTTTTAATATACAGGGTGAACAGTAATTACACCGACAAACTTCAGGGACTGATTCCTGACTGGAAATGAAGGGAAAAAGGTCCTATAAACATGTGTCTGGAAATGAGCGATGTGCGTGCAACGACAACAAATCGTCCCGACACACAGTACATAGCATAATCACATCCACGTCACAACAGATGTTCAAAGTGGCCTCCATGGGATGCAATGCATGCATTCACACGTATCACGGATTGCCTCACTCTTTTGTTCATTCTGACCTCTCTCCAAATAGCGTCACAGGCGACGTGGACACGCTGTTGAAGGGTAAGCACATCAGGAACTGGTTCAGCATGCACAACGCTTTTCAGATGCCCCCAGAGGTAAAAATCCAGGGGATTTAAGTCCAGTGATATAGCAGGCAGGACATGTTGCGCGTATGGGGAATGAAAGACGTGCATGGAAGCTTCTTGTAGGAAAGCCAGAGGGAAAACGCCCAGTTGGTAGACCAAGAATGAGGTGGGAGAACAACATTAACTATGATTTGAGGGAAGTAGATTATACAGGGAATGATTGGAAAGCATTAGCTCAGGATAGGGATGTATGGAGAGCTTATGTCCGCGCGGCCATCGGGTTCGATAGTGCCAGTGAGTAAGTAAGTAAGATATAGCAGGCCATGCAACAGGACCAAGAGAATAATGTCATTCGTCAGTGCCATCTACCATGGCAACGATGCATTTATGAACATTTATACATAGGATTTCCAGTCAGGAATCAGTCCCTGCAGTTTGTCGGTGTAATTAAAAGTCACCCTATATGTGCATAAAAATCAAGAAATATGAGGTGAGTGAAAATAACCAACTCATTAAGCATCTAAAATGTTATATTTAAATTAATATTGGGAAGTAAACATTATGAGGTTATATCATTAATAGTGAGTGGAGAACATATTTTTATCGACTCACCTCATATAATTTCAAATTTCTTTAATACCGGCGGTTTCAGACAATATCTTGTCCCTCTCCAGTCATGGCTTCCACTGATGAAATTCTCTGGTTGTTGATTTCTCTAAGGACATCACCTCTTGTGCTGCCATCTTTGGTTGGATTATAAAGTTTGTAATTAAATTTTTATCCACCGGAATATCGAAGTTCATAGATCGATATTTACTCTTCTGAATGAATATCTTTTCCCAAATTGTCAATTCCAAAATTGTTTCAAAAGTTTTGCCTCTTTTTCAATTTTATGATGTTCTAGCAAACTATGTGCAGCAATTGCTGATTTTTCAATTTCACAATTTTTAATATTTCTAAAATGTTCTTTAGTGCATGTTTCCAAATTCCTTTTTGTTTTTCCTATGTATACTTTGCTACAATCATTACAATTTATTTGACTATTTAACTCATGCCCCAAATGGGACTCAATGACCAATCACGTTTCAATGATTTCTGTTTTACAACCAATCAGAGTCGTGTTTCACGAAATATTTATCAGTGTTATAATTACCATATTAAAGAAAGCTCCTCCTTTTTAATATTCTGAACAGGTCTGACCATTATTTTGCGGTGACTGAGCCCATGAGAAATACGGCTACCAGATTGTATATATAGTGCATGAATGTCAACACATGCCGCATGCGGGAGTTAATATAAAAACATTTGTAGGAATTGATTATACCACCAAAAAAAGAAACCACTGTTTGCACTTTCTTAAATGTATTTTTTCCCAGGTAATAATCCAGAAAAATATAATTGTCATATTTACATCATACGACATCAGAAATGAATTAATATACAGTTTGATGTGTTTCATTTTTTCTCCACTAGAGAGCATTCTTACAATATTGCGTTCCTTTGGCAATAAATAGTATGATCTGGTTGCAGTGATAAACAAAAGAAGCAGATGAAGCATACCTATCGTTTCTCATTTGTTTTCAAACATCGCCCTTTACATTAAATATATAAATATTTTAAAATAACTACAGTTAAACAATGATTTGTGAGTAAACAGCTTAATTTTATTCGTTAAATAGTCCTAACAAATGCCACTCTTGATTTCCAAATTCTCTAGATAAATTGGAAATCACTCGTGGCATTACTTATGATAAATATCAGTTCCATCAGGGTATATGACCAGATCAGAGTCCCAATTAGCAAGTTATATTGTTAAGTTATGTAGATAGGAAATAACACTATGAGGTTCTTTAATATTGTTTATTTTTTATTATTTCACTCACCTCATACTTCATAAATCATAGCAGACCCTGGGTTTCTTCACGTAATTTGTGACATTGTCAATGCTGCGTCAGGATAGAAGGCCGTTGGACGTCAGTTGTGAATGTGACGCAGCATTGACAATGTCACAAATTACGTGAAGAAACCCAGGGTCTGCTATGATTTATGAAGTATGAGGTGAGTGAAATAATAAAAAATAAACAAAGTTATATTGTACCTGCTCCACGTGTGTGATCTCATTGTGCACCAGCAGTTCAACTGGGGTGAGCAGGATGCAGTTCCATGGAGTCCAGTCTCTCTCCACGTCCCATCGTGCTAAACACAACCTTTTAATGTCTCTTTCCTCACTTATTGGTGACTGACAGTGCCATATGTTCATGATCAAATAGTAGAAATCTTTATCCTGAAAATAATTACTCAAATTAATACATATTTTTTATTTAACTTTTACAGCAATTAATCACTATGCGGTTTAATTTGTGGTAAAATCAAATGTTTCCTTTAATTATATTAAATTAATGTTGGGAAGTAAACATTATGAGGTATAATCATTAAAATTCATCGGAGAACATTTTGTTTAAACTACTCACCTCATAGGATTCATGCTTCCATGATACCACGGTTTCAAACACAGTCATGTTCACCCTCAGCCACAACTCCGACTCAGTAGGAGTTATGGCTGAGGATGAACACCACTGTGTTTGAAACCACGGTATCATGGAAGCATGAATCCTATGAGGTGAGTAGTTTAAACAAAATGTTCTCCGATGAATTTTAAATGTTTCCCACCTCTCCTCATATAAATCTTCTAAGTAGATCGCAATTTCGAGACCATAACAGTCTCATCTTCAGTATTATTTTGGCAATTCATGTTATGCTGATCGGAAGAAACTCTTCTTCTTCCCTCTGTTGGTGGACAAATGAACCTCTGGATCAGGTCAAAATTTGTGGGAATTTCGAAGTTCATAAGTTTTCCTTTGTTTTTCTGAATGTGGATCTTTTCCCAAACCGTGAGTTCCTTTTGTTTGTCTCTTTGTTTAATTAGACTGGTTTTTGATTCAATTAAATGTTTTTCGGACCAAGCATGAGCAGCTACTGCTGACTTTTCCACTTCATAACTTTTGACGTTTCTAAGATGTTCTTTCACCCTTGTTTTCAAATTTCTTTTTGTTCTTCCAATATACATTTTGTCACAATCCCTGCATTTGATCTGATAAATTCCTGATTTGTTTTCATCTTCAATTCTTTCATTTTTATTGGTTTTAATTATCCTATTAATACTGTATTGGATAATTACCGGCAAAAGAAAAAAATTGACAGTCGTGAAAACAGCTGACGATGGTCGCTGATACTGATACCATTATGTTTCTAATTTCCTTATTTGTGACATGTTCTAATTTAGACTTTCTGGCACTTCTGTGTAAATAATCAATTTCTAGAGCTATTAGTCTATTCTTGTAGTACTTATTGATTGTCCATACCTCACTTCCATACATTGCAACAGATTCCACCAATGTTTTACCAATATATTTTTTTGTGTCTTTCCAAATATGCTTATCCCACCATATGGAATTTAATGATGATATTATTTTGCTACTCAATTCAATTCTATGTTTTACATTCTCTTTGCCTATACCTTCAATGTTATCCATAATTATTCCCAAATATTTAGTTTGTTTCTCTTGCTTTATTTGGATTCCTTCCTCCAATATTAAATTTTCTCTTTCATTGCTATTTATAAGGAGATTACAAGTTATGATGTTTTTATTATTAATTTAACATTTCTCAATGAAAGATAAATTAAATTTGAAGAGAAAAATTTTCGCCTAGACCGGGACTCGAACCCGGGACCCTTGGCTTTCTGGGCCAAGTGCTCTACCAACTGAGCTACCAAGGCGAGTTACGATCTAGACGCAAATTTTTCTCTTATATACGTTGTAATTCCCTATCGCCAAATGCTTTTGAAACCATTGTTTCTATCTTTGCAAATGGCGGCTTCTTAGTTAAGAAGACATTTATTGGAAATTTAACATTACTTTAAAAGCCAGTTAAGGCCTCTAATGATGTTTTTATTATTAATTTAACATTTCTCAATGAAAGATAAATTAAATTTGAAGAAAAAAATTCAAATTTAGATTACAAGTATTTGAGAATAAAGTACTTAGGAAAATTTTTGGACCAAAGAGAGATGAACAGACAGGTGAATGGAGAAGACTACACAACAATGAACTACATGGTCTTTATAGGAAGCCAGATATAATAAGAACAGTTAAGTCTCATAGACTGCAATGGGCAGGACATGTGGCACATATGGGGAATGAAAAGCGTGCATGGAAGCTTCTTGTAGGAAAGCCAGAGGGAAAATGTTATACTACACTAAGGGCCTAAATGCAATAATAATAATATTCTATAAAAAGCCGATAAAGAATAGACACATATACATGTGTATTATACCAAAAAAATAGGGCATAAATATTCACCCTTTAAATGCGGATTGAAATCTTAATCCAAATATACATAAGTGTTTTATAGATAAAAAACTAAGGAAAAATTATTATAAAATGACTATTTCAATTCAATATATTTGTCAAACAATGAAGACACACTTACGAAATCTTATATAATATCAAAAACAACTTGTTAGTTTCAACCTAATAGGAAATTCTTACGAAACCTTATGTAACCCAAACACATTAGAGAAGAAGTTAAAAACACCTTATATAACTTAACTTGACCATGTAGATACTAGGAATATTACTACAGATGGGGCAAGAAATAGGGCTTCCATTAGCTTTAGGGGATGGTGAAAGGTGAAGATAATAATATAAAAGCCGGGATTTTTGAGTGAAAAAGGCAGAACGGCAGCGGACCGATAGCGGTCTGCCCCAGCGGGGCCCAGCGGGCCGGTGGCAACTACATGGGTAATATGAAAACTTTCTTTCATTTTTGGTCGTTTTCAGACTTAGAATTTAAATAAGGGACCAAATGGTCCTAGAACCTTACAATAACGAACAAAGTTGAATATTTTTACGTTGACAATGTGGCGATTTCAGCTGTTTTAAATAACTTTTTATATGTTATGGTTTCAATATCTCTTTATGTTTGAATTTATTTTAATAAATTATGCTAATTTTTCGTTTACTGTGATTTAATATGTTTAATTGTAGAACTCTTCCTCCAAAACCAAGGCCAACCGCTCGGGCCTAAGACCACTTAAACAATAGGGAACTTAACGCTATCATTACGCAGGGGCTTAACAGACGCGGCGCGTAACATTCTGGTGACTGGCGGTGGAATATTCGTGAAAACAATGTTCTATTATATTCACGGATAAAGAAACGAACCTTAGACCACAAAATTAACCTTCAATTCGATACAGTAAAAATCTATATGTTTTTTTTCAATCGGGAAGAGAAGAGTCACATTGGCACAGAGAGAAACCAGAAAATCTTCAACTTTGGGACATTATTATTAATAACTGGCTTTAGGTTATTTTATTTTGTTTTTTTTTTTTGGATCTAATTTTAGGATGTTTATGGACAATGGGTAAAGTTTGAATATATCGCTGTTTTTAGGTTATATTTTAGGTATTGATGTTTTTCAACGCATGTTTTATTTTTCTAGGCATAATTAAGGCTTTTTTTTTCAATGGGTAAACTTTTGGATATATACGACAATTTTGGTGTTGTTGATAATTTTTTTAGGTGTTATTTTTTTTAATAGGCAGACATTTATATGTACATTAATTTTTTTCTAGGCTATGTTATATGTTATATTCATTTTCGAACTTGATTTTTTGATACACATAAGTTTTATGAATTATTTTGGTGTTGTTTCAGTCAGATGATATATTTTTTTTTTGGGGTATTAACCTAGGTTATGATATTTTTTTTTATTTGTTGTAATGAAAGTGATTTAGTTTTGTTTGTTGTGTGGCAATATCTCATCCAATGTTAATAATTGTACGTAAATAATGACAGAAAACGCCCAGTTGGTAGACCAAGAATGAGGTGGGAGAATAACATTAACTATGATTTGAGGGAAGTAGATTATAGAGGGAATGATTGGAAAGCATTAGCTCAAGATAGGGATGTATGGAGAGCATATGTCCGCGCTGCCATGAACTACGGTTCGATAGTGCCAGTGAGTAAGTATGCTACTTATTGCCAGATATTCTGTTTTTTTGTAAATTTACTGTGAGACCCCATGATTCATATGTGTTTTTCAACCTTTTATCATGAATTCCATATCAAATTTGTCTTGCCCAAAAACCAGTTGATCATCAGCAAATTGTAATGTCAGCAAAAATCTGTTACGTATCCAAACCAAAAAAAAAAAAAAAATTGTTAATTAAATAAGAATAAAACGTAGTTTTATTTGATTTTCATATTTATTAAGATATAATTCAGTGACAGCTATTTCGGTACACTGTACCTTCTTCAGACATGTTAACAAATTATGAATTGTGTTCCAACTGATCTAAGCAACAATACAACAATATTTATTTAAATTTTTTAATTTAACAAAGGGGATTCATTCAAATCAAGTTGAGAATTTAACAGTTTTTTACTACTTTTACTATTGGTGTATATAAATTGAAGTGTGGCACATGTGACAATGTCTATATAGGACAAGCTGGTAGACCTTTTATCTCTCGGATAAAGGAACACATGAGAGCATATAACAGAAATTTAGAAAATTCAAAATATGCTAACCACCTATTCCAATTTAATCATTGTTTTGATCCAAATTTTGAAATTTTACATATTTGTGATAAGGGTAAGAAGTTAGATCTTTTGGAAGCTGTAGAAATTAATAAATTTAAAAGTAGTAAAAAACTGTTAAATTCTCAACTTGATTTGAATGAATCCCCTTTGTTAAATTTAAAAAATTAAATAAATATTGTTGTATTGTTGCTTAGATCAGTTGGAACACAATTCATAATTTGTTAACATGTCTGAAGAAGGTACAGTGTACTGAAACAGCTGTCACTGAATTATATCTTAATAAATATGAAAATCAAATAAAACTAAGTTTTATTCTTATTTAATTAATAAATATGGATTTTCATCAACTAAACACCAACTCAATTGATTAAAAAAAAATTGTCTCTCTATATAGTCTATTTCCTATGTTAGGCTTTATCTTAATATATTTTTTATTCATACCTGCATAATAAATGCCAGAGATGACAAACATTTGCGAGTTCTCTCATCTTTACGAAGAGAACGGATGATGTGTCTGATTGGTTGGAAGTCGATCCTTGTCCTGGCAATGTCATCTAACCAGGAACACGATTTACATGTATCAATTTTGTTTTGAAGAACTGCAAAATCATTCGCTGGTTTTAGTGTCTGACATCGGCGACATAAATAAGCATCTTCTTGATTCCCCAGCCAGTCGGATACCTGCAAATAGATACATGTGGCACATCTCCAAACAGCTGAGACAATTGAATTAGCAGATGACAGTACAGATTGTCAAAGAAAAATTTGAGGTGCTTAGAATAATGATGGCAGATCCCAACCAAAGTTCATTCTGAGGTAAATATCATGGAAAGTAGTTAACATTTCATCCACAGTAATTCTGCCTGAAGGCAGGTCCTTCACTGCAATCATAGCATTTTCATGCTATGCTTGCAGCTTTACTAGGGAATTGTAGGTGTGGTAGCTTCCCTTTGCTTTCCACACCGATGAAGAATGATAATGATAAGAATGATGATGATGGCCATATGATTTTGGGGACTGTTTGGGCCTTAAAGTTTTTCTGACATTTGTCTTACAGGTGAGGAAAAACTCCGATAAAAACCTCACCCAGAAAAACTGTCCCGACTGGGGATTGAACCCGGGCCCGCTGCCTGACAAGGCAGCATGCTACCTCGAGACCATAGCGGTGGACTTAGTTAACATTACGACTTGATCTTTAAATTAATGAATTTCAAGTCTTGAACCATAAGTGGTACCATTCTGCATGTTAACAAATACTTAACTTATTAAGTTATGTAGGTGGGAAATAACACTATGAGGTTTATTTTAATTTTGTTGAGTTGTTTCTTGACTCACCTCATACTTCTTAACTACCTCACAGATCTAGATTTCATCACTGTATTTGTGACATTCTCAATGCTGTTCACGTTCACAACTGACGTCCAATGGTCTCCTCTCCTGCAGACTGACCTCTGCGCCATCTGATGGCTGACTGATGAACTTCCAAATCAATCCCCTCTCCTTATCACCGGGCATTTCAAAATTCATAGTTGTGTTTTACATTTGCAAGAACAAAAACACAACTAAGAAGTATGAGGTGAGTCAAGAAACAACTAAAAAATTTTTTTTTTAAATGTGCTAAATATTTGTGTACTTACATGTTTTGCAGCTTCTGGGTTAAATTCAGGGTCTTTCATCAATTCAAGAAACAGCTTCTGGGTTCTCTTGCGAAGCAGAGCTAAATCCTGAGGTCTGACGCCTCGCACGAGACAGTTCACTTCTCTCTCAAACAGAGAGATCAGTTCATTAGTCATCATGGGGTTGTATGACTTCAGCTGCAAACAATTATTTAATTATATACCATTTGCAAGTAATTACACTGACCAACAAAAAATAAACTTTTTTTTTTGTCTCAGAAAGAAAAAATATGTGATTCTGATAGTATTTTTTCTCCTGAATTCAAATATGATATCGGTTTTTTTCATCACGCAAGGTTTCCGAGAGACAGGAATTTATAATTCAAACACTTTAATATTTTCTACATTCATAACTACACAATATTCGAACATTTGGACTCACCTAGAAAGTAAGAAATGACGATTTTCTGCTATATTTTGCCTGTGGAGCATCCCTCTTGATGGTCCAACAGTAACCGGCCAGCATATTAGGATTCCATTTGCCTTGATATCTCTTTTCCATAGCTGAAATCTTGTGAGTTAGCTCATTTGGTTTTATTTTACAATAGACAAATGGACAAAAAAATGTTTATTAAAAAAATAATTATTTAAATCCATTAATTGAAATTGAAATAAAAAAACTGTGGGTGATGGGAGAAATTCCGAATACATATTTGAAAACACGATAAAAAACTGCATTAAGTACAACTATTGGTACTCATGAGACAAAAATCATGTTCACCAGTGTTATCAAATGCAAAAGATACATTTTCTCTTTCTATATTATTGGCAAAAAGGCATGGCTTTCAAGAACAATGAGAAAAATTTTATTTTGTACTGTAGTGCAATAAATCTTTATATTTTATAAAATTGTAACCTGTGCATTCAGATACTGAAAATGGCAAAATGAAATTGCAGAGAGAAATTATTGGAGCACATAGTGGTGGGTAGAGTACAGGCCGAGTTTCTTGAAATTAACTTCACAACATTTCCAGATACTCTTTATTTCTTTCTCTATACTGTACACACATATCTAAGTTTCTGTTATAGGTATCCCTTCTTCACAGTTTATTTTATAAATTGGTTCCTCGTACTCGCTGACAGCTTCACTCATAAAACCTTCTTGTATTCTCACTTAGGTCACTTTTACTCGGACACGACTGGCTGCCAGAACTTTAAACCTCCTCATATATATAGGGTAGAAATAATCTCAAATAGAAAGTCAGAGAGGTGATTCTTCTACAAATTCAAAGCCAGTAATTTGAGGAACGGATCAACAGTGGATCACATTATGTTGTTGTTGTTGTTGTTTTCAAATGCTGAGCCTTGGCAATGAAGCCATTAGCGTTCTTGCTCTCCAATATTTCTCTGTGGTGGATCCAACAGGTAATACTTCACAGGTTTGTACATGTCTTTGTTCATTTCTTCGTCTTTGTTGCATAGAGGACAATTTGGATTTGTGTTGATTCCTATTTTAAATAAATGTTTGACCAAATAGTCGTTATGTAAGCAGTCTAAATTTTGCTACTGTAGTTTTACTTGGAATTTCTGGAACAATATCTGGCTTCTTTACTAAAATATTCCATTTTTTGACTTTGGCTTTATTACATAGGTCTTGGTTTTGTTTGATTTTACGTTTGTTTTTAATTATTCTTTTTATGGATGTGAAAGGTAAGCTTTTAGTACTATTCTGAATTAAATTGGAGCCTTTTTTGGCAAGAAATCAGCAATGTCATTTCCACAATGTGCAGGAATTCATTGCAATTTAATTCTTTTCTGTAGTTTTTGATTGTTAACTATAATGTGAGAAGGAAAAAAGTTCCACAGGAAGATTGTTGTAAATACTTAGGTATCTATCTTCCAGTAACAAATAAGTAAAATCTTACACCAGGAAAGCTCTATGCAGATATCAAGAAAGAGAAGTGCTAAATCAAAGGGAATGGTATATGTACCATTGATTCATCCCATAATGTAATAAAACACAGTTTCCTGGGATCCATAGAGACTAAAACAAAACAGAAAGGGCACAGAATGTGGCTCCTAAATTCATAAATAGTGAGGAAAAATTTGAATGTGAAACATTTGAGAACTTTGGATGGGAACCACCTCTCTAAATTGTATGTAAAAGGCAACAAAGATAACAGTGAAGAAAAGTTATATTTGAAAAGAAAAATATACGCCTAGACTGGGGATTGAACCCAGGACCTTTGACTCTCTATGTCAATGCTCTATCCAAGTGAGCTACCTAGCCTCGCATTTAGATTGGAGGCCTCGGTAGCTCACTTGGATAGAGCATTGAAAGGTCCTGGGTTCAAACCCCAGTCTAGGCATATATTTTTCTTTTCAAATATAATTTGTCCATCATTAACCCATTCGCATCAAGTTTAAATGCTCAAAGCATCTCTCCAGAAACTGTATTTAAATCACCATCTCTTTTCAGACATTTATAACGAACAAAATATAACGGTACTTGAGATCTCAATAAGGGTGAAGGCCAAAACACATTGCTCTACTATTCAAAATGTTAACAAAAGATTACCCTGTCAATGTGTGTACAGAATATTGCGAAATATATAACAGCAGAGTTAAGCGAGTGTAGCTAGTCTTCTGAGTTGAGGGTTATTTAACTGCCGGCGAGTCTACCTCATACTCTGAGGCGAATGGGTTAAGATGTTTAAAAACGAATAATATGAATATCGAAAGTGAAGAAAAGTGTTTATTTTGCTCTGTTGAATACTTGTATTATATGGAGATCACTTACTGCATATTTCAAGCTTATGAGAAGTTCTATGCGTTCCTCAATAGTTGTATCTTGCTGGCACATTATGTAGTAGAGTTCTTTCAGCTCTTTTGCTCGCTGAATATGTATGGTTTCCATAGACACCTTAATTCCTTTATACCCTGTCCATGTGATGGCTGCAGCATACTGTGAAATAAGACAATTCATCGCATTTAACATTAGTATATTACGTTAAATATATTCTTCAAAGTTTCCAAAATTATCAATGAAATTTCTCACAGCATATACTAAAATTTGACCATGTTACGC
This sequence comes from Diploptera punctata, assembly GCA_030220185.1. Taxonomy (NCBI): domain Eukaryota; kingdom Metazoa; phylum Arthropoda; class Insecta; order Blattodea; family Blaberidae; genus Diploptera; species Diploptera punctata. Next base: position 265,739 of record JASPKZ010002324.1, read on the forward strand.
CGCCCCTGGAACAATTATCGTGGCATCATCTAAGAGATCGTAGAACTGTCCATTCCCTATCCCTTCTCTATAAAATACTTCACACATCATCGCCTAATTATTTATCACGCCGCTTCATCAGACTATCCGACACACATAATGTTGACACTCGATCCCATCAGCACATTGTCCTTTATATCCCTCCTCATCACACTGTATATCATTCATTATCTTTTACGGTCTCACTTACCAAAACATGGAATTCCCTTCCGTCCTATGTCAGAGACTGTCAAACTATAACATCCTTCAAAAACAAATTAAAGAATTATTTAATAACAAACTAACTTATACACCTCACTGATAATATTCTTTTAACAATTAATAAATTTAATTATTTATGAAAATAATATTAAGATTAACAAATATTTTCTTTTGTTTTGTTTTAAATATTGTATAATCGTAAAATTAGTTTTCTATATCTCATTATTTTTCTTTGTTTTTTATATACATTAGACAGAGACAATTTAATATGTCTTGCTTGTATACATTTTATTATTAGTTTTAGTCTTAATTTTAACTAACATTAACTGGTTGCATTATAGATCATAATATCCATCCATCCATAGTAATTCTGCCCGAAGGCAGGTCCTTCACTGCAATCATAGCATTTTCATGCTATGCTTGCAGCTTTAGTAGGGAATTGTCTAGGTGTGGTAGCTTCCCGTTGCTTTCCACACCGGTGAAGAATGATGATGATGATGATAATGATAAGGTTGATGATGAAGATGATGGCCATATGATTTCGGGGACCATTTGGGCCTTAAAGTTTTCCTGACATTTGTCTTACAGGTGAGGAAAAACCCCGATAAAAACCTCACCCAGAAAAACTGCCCCAACTGGGGATCGAACCCGGGCCCACTGCGTGACAAGGCAGCACGCTACCTCGAGACCACAGCGGTGGACAATCGTAATATAATAGATATTATCTTTTTGATCAAATTTTTATTTTGTATTTAATATTAGAGTTAATTGAGATTGTTATATTCTGATGTAATATATGTTTGTCCTGGTGAGTGGAAGAGAAGGCCACATGGTCTTAACTCCACCAGGCTAAATAAATCTAATCTAATCTAATCTAAAATAATTTATTTTTACAGGAGATACCATGTTATCAGAGATTTATTTGGAATTACATAACAAGAAAGAAAACAAAGACAAATTTTAAAAATAAATTTCAGCATTTAAGAATATATGTGGCTCAATTTTAAGAACTTGACTAAATAGAAAAACTCGCAGAGATACTCTGGTAAAATTTACAAAGCAATGGCAGTATACTCGGACCAATGGATCTGTGCCCCTGTAGCGCTGGCATCATTCTTCAAAAAGTACATGTCAGTTCTCACACCATTCCACCGCGCTCCCCTGCCACTACGTCAAATAGAAGCCACTGTAACTGACCGAGTCGGGATGTTACCGAAATGATGATCGAAGTCTTCAAGGTCCAACATCTTGGATAAAGCAGCAAGGTTTCAAACTACATCGGTTACCATCGGGTTGCTCATGATTCGTTCTCTGCAAAGTCACCTCGCCAGGTAGCTTAGGAATTATTATCACATGAACAGACTTTTGAGTACGCAAAAACGTCTTCGGATGCAACTTTCTCAACAAAGAACGACTTTTACGGTCTAATGCGTTCATAGATATGACCCATAGAATACATTGCAAAAAACCGTATGTCTCTATCTCAAATAGTTTTGGTAGCAGGTCTTTGTGGACACTCTGTATAAATTAAGGTTTCCAAAGTACTGAATGTTTTTATAAGTTGAAATTAATGTTACTGTGTTATATTAATAATCTGTATGAAGTATGTGAACAGGTGTTCTTATTTATATATGAACAGGTGTACATTTGTTTATTACTATGAAAAAAAAACATCCATTGAAACTGAAGGTCACGGTTGCCAGGTAATTGTTTACTGTTATAAAATGTCACAGTACTTTATTTGTGTCTTTCCATTACAAACAATGAACTAATCACTTGTCATTACCGAACATCTGTAGAAAAATAAGTGAAACTAAAATAGCTTGTTAAGGGGGGAACAGGATATATGGGGTGACTGGATCTCCCAAACTTGCTCCAGTTGCTCTTCCTTCCTTTTTTAAAAAAAAGCTGTTACTGAGAAGATAGGAATAATAGTGAGTGGAGAACATATTTTAATCGACTCACCTCATACATTTTCAAACTTCTTTGATACCAACGGTTTCAGACAATATCATGTCCTTCTTCAGTCATGATGAAATTCCGTGATTGTTGATTTCTTTAGTGACATCACCTCTTGTGCTGCCATCTTTCATTGGGATTATAAACTTTGTAATTAAATTTTTATCCACCGGAATATCGAAATTCATAGATCGATATTTATTCTTCTGAATGAATATCATTTCCCAAATTGTCAATTCCAACAGTTTATCCAATTGTTTCAAAAGTTTCGCTTCTTTTTCAATTTCATAAATATTGATCTATGAATTTCGATATTCCAGTGGATAAAAATTTAATTACAAAGTTTAAAATCCCAAAGAAAGATGGCAGCACAAGAGGTGATGTCACTAAAGAAATCAACAATCATGGAATTTCATCAGTGGAAGCCATGACTGAAGAAGGACATGATATTGTCTGAAACCATTGGTATCAAAGAAGTTTGAAAATGTATGAGGTGAGTCGATTAAAAATATGTTCTCCACTCACTATTAATGATATAACCTCATGATGTTTACTTCCCAACATTAATTTAAACATAGATAGGTACCTTGTCCAAGCTCAAGTTCCTTCTTTGCTATTTTCTCCTGTTTCAGTTCAAGTCTGTATTTCTCAATTGTTCGAAGAGATTCAACTTCTTTTTTAAGTAACAGACAAAACTCAGCCTTTTTAGGTTCATTAGCTCTGATGCTTGAAATGCGTTTTATCTCTGTCTTGTGCCAGTTCTCGATCATAGCGTACAATTGTTCGTAATCAGATCTTGTCCTCGGAAATATTTTCTGTATAACCTCTTTCTTCATCTGTTTTTGGCATTCATGTTTTAATTTCTCAGATGCATCTGCCATCATTATATTTAAATCTCTGTATTTATCCATTAGTTTGTTAAATTTCTTCCTTTCAATATATGCTCTCCAACACCTCTGTATGATAACAGCCTGAAAAATAAATGTCTAATCAATTAAGTGAAGTATTTAGTCATAAATGAAAGTAAATACAGTGAAACCTGTCTTATCCGTAACCTTTATAAGAAGGAAACCTGTACGGAGTGGATCATAAATATGGCTATACATTTGATCGCGTTGTGTGATGAAAATATTACCATTACAGGAAATATGAAATTACCGTTGGAAAGGCAATTATTCAAATTACAACAATGGAATAAAACAAAACAGTGTAGAACTTACGTCGTTAATCAAAATGGCGTTGAATATGCAACAGCAAATTACAATTGCTGCATGGGCAATAGCGTATGCTAATGATCATGAAGCCGCAAGACCTGAGTTTAACGTAGCATTGCAGCCATCGACTGTGGGGAAGTGGAGAAAACGACTGCTGGAAACGGGAAGGATGCAGAAAATCAAACCTCCTGCAAGGCCTCGCATTAGCACGGATGCAGAAACAACGAAGAGAATTGTGGAGGTGTTCAACGCTAGCCCACAAAAATCAACCTGCCAAGCTGTACGTGAGCAGTGATTTGTTTTGTTTTGTTCTATTGTTGTAATCTGAAGGATTCCCTTTCCAATGATAACATCATATTTCCTTTAATAATAATATTTTAGTCACAAAATGCGATCAAACGTATAGCCATATTTCTGAATCACTCTGTAGAGACAGAAAAAAAATCTCCAGAACGGTAATATTGAGAAACAAATGATAGAACCCACCTTTGAATTGAAATCAGTTGTTTCTTCTTTATTGATAGAATGAAGTTTCCTTGCTGTAACAATCTTGTCAGTGTGGCTGGGCACATAATGATCAACTCTTGACATTTGAGTTGCAGCACTATATGTGGTGTTCTGTAATTTCTCCTTCCATTCTACTGTCTGTGTATCTCGAGATATTTTACCTACAGTGAATAGAGTGTACAGGGTAGTAACATATTTAACAGTAACATAGCAGGGTTTGAACCCAGGACCTTTGACTCTATAAACCCCAGTCTAGGCGTATATTTTTCTTTTCAAATATAATTTGTCCATCATTAAGATGTTTAAAAACGAATAATATTAACATTGAAAGAAGCACTACTGGCTTTATAAGTAATGTTTAAATTCCCAATAAAATGTTTTCTTAATAAAGAAGCCGCCATATGCAAAAATCGTAGCAATGGCTCGTAGCATTTGGTGTTAGGGAATTAACTATGTAGAAGAGAAAAATACGCGTTTAGATTGGAGGCCTAGGTATATCACTTGGAAGAGCATTGACATAGAGAGTCAAAGGTCCTGGGTTCAAACGCCAGTCTAGGTGTATATTTTTCTTTTCAAATATAAAGTACCAACTAAATTGGAAACACCATCTTGAAAGAATGAGTTCAAATTGGATCCCCAAAGCTGTTTATAATTATATACCAAGAGGACGAAGATCTTTGGGCCGTCCTATGAAATGCTGGAGGGAAAATTTTCTATAGGACCATAACAGGCCTTGGCCTAATACTTGGAAGGAAGAAGAAGAAGAAAAAAATATATATAGAGTGATCTTGAAGAAGATTTTCGGGCTGTAGGCCATGGTCGTGAGGCTTGTAGTTCCCCGACGTTTTGCCAGAGACTGCGTCTGGCATCCTCAAGGGTTGTCACGACCACGGCCTACAGCCCGAAAATCTTCTTCAAGATCATCATAGCAACTCCGGCCGTGAATACATATATATATATATATAGAGTGCTAAACATACAGAGTTTATAGACTCGGGTTCAAATCCCGAGTCAGGCATTTATTTTTCTTTTCATGTCATGTATATATATATATAAAACAGAAAGGACAACCTGAACTGCATAATCTGTTTACCTTCTGCTGAGATTTTGTAGTAAAGAGAAGGTGTTTGTGTAAATGCATGATGATATTCAATGCCAGTTGATGTGTGTCTGTAACCTCCAACAAATGGTTTCTTTATACATCTGCTCTCAATCTCCACGACTATGTCTCTTACTTCTTCAGTAGCTGTAACAAATACACCATTCATATTTAATTCTAGGAAGTGATATTTTGAGGTTAAAATTTAAAAATTGTCTACATGTTTCAATAGCAAAGCTGTCATTATCATTATTCAGTCTTAACAATAATAGTTTTGCTATTGAAATGTATTGATGATTGTTAATTTTTTGTTGTTGATTGGGATTTTAATGACATATTTTTCCATAAATAATGCCACGAGTGATTTCCAATTTATCTAGAGAATTTGGAAATCAAGAGCAGCATTTGTTAGGACTATTTAACGAATAAAATTAAGCTGTTTACTCACAAATCATTATTTAAATATAGTTATTTTAAAATATTTATATATTTAATGTAAATGGCAATGTTTGAAAACAAATTAGAAATGTTTGTTATATTTCATTTGTTCATCCACTGCAACCAGATCATATTATTTATTGCCAAAAAAGATCAAGATATTTTAAAATACATTTACGAAACTCTGTTGAGGAATTGTTTTACAATTCTTAAAACTTTAACAAATAAATATTCTAAGAATGCGGCCTAGTGGAGAAAAAATGAAACACATCAAATTGTATATTATAACCAACATTACAGGTTATTAATTAATGTCTGATGTAAATATGTCAATTATATTTTTCTGCAATGAAAATTCCTGGGAAATAATATGTTTAAGAAACTGCAAACAGTGGTTTCTTTTTATTGTGGTATAATCAATTGATACAAATGTTTTCTATTATATCCCACAAGCAGTATCTGGTTACATGCATGCATTTTCATTCTAGGGTTCGTACATCTTAATATATAAATTGCTATATTCAACATATTTCTTAGTGAGTCAGTCACTGCAAAATAATGCTCTGACGTGTTCAGAATATTAAAAAGGAGGAGCTTCTTTAATATGATAAACTTAAGTGATAAATGTCGGGTGAAACACGATTGTGATTAGTTGTAAAACAAAATTCATTGAAACGTGATTGGTCATTTTGGGAAATGAGTTAAATAGTCTCCAAGAAGATCCTGAATAGAATCTATCTTATATGTGATGAGAACTTATTTAAAGCACCTAAAATAGGTGTAATTATGAAAGTTAGAGGACTCACCTGATTCCACTCTGACGGTTATCACATCTGGTACAAGAGCTGGTACTTGGTACATACTCTCCATTTTTAAAGAACCTTTTGCTTCAATTTCAATTTCAACAGAACCATATGGCTCTACACCTAGTTCTGAAATCCTCAAACTGTTAGCAAGTATTTTTCCCTCCCTTATTAGCTGGAAGGTTATTTGATTGGCATTTAAATGTTTTTGCAAGTGACTTTTTTATGTCTTGTATAAATGCTGAGTCCTCAAAAGCATGAGTAAATATGTACGCCTCATTTATTAAGAACTTTACCGTGACTGCCTGGGTGTTGCATGCTTTATCGACACTCTCGTGCCTCGATAGAACTCTGTTATCTTCTCTTTGCTTTGCCTCGAAGTCATGCTCAATCATGCAGCTTTCAAATTTGTTTGGTTCTTCTTGATCCTTCTTCTTGCAGAGAGATGCATCCACCCAACTTTGTACTTTGTTTTCTAGTTTTTCTAAGTTTTCTGGTGTGAAATCACTTGTAGGATTTTGAAAAGTCTGTACTGGAAACATATTAACCAAATTTGGAAATTCATCTTTGAACCATATTTTGGTTTTCTCTTCATGCATCTTGGTTAAGGTGTCTGATGCCACTCGTTTAATTATTTGCTGCCCTCCAAATGATATATGTTTTATTTCTTCTTCTTCTTCTTCTTTGATATCATCTTGTACTGATTCTGTAAAAAATATAAAGTCAAGTTACTTTATTAAGTTATGTAGATAGGAAATAACACTATGAGGTTCTTTAATATTCTATTCTATGTTTTTCTGACCAGAAACCAAAACAAAATTACTTAAACAATTGGAAAAACCGAAGGAACTCACAATTTGGGAAAAAATTTACATATGCAAGAATGAAAATACAACTATGAATTTTGAAATACCCGGTTATAAAGAAAGAGGACTGATTTAGAAATTCTTCAGTCGGCCACCAGATGGCGCGGAGGTCAGTCTGCAGGATAGAAGGCCGTTGGACATCAGTTGTGAACATGACGCAGCATTGACAATGTCACAAATTATGTGAAGAAACCCAGGGTCTGCTATGAATTATGAAGTATGAGGTGAGTGAAATAATAAAAAATAAACAATATCAAGTTACTTTGTTGTTATTTATAGTTGCTTTAATCACTATCACGACTCTTATGAATTATTGCTCAACAAACCGGACAAATTAAAAGGAATTTTGTTGAGTTGATTTTTAACTCACCTCACACTTCTTAACTCCCTGGTAGAGTTGTGAACGTGAACAGCATTGAGAATGTCACAAATACAGTGACGAAATCAAGGGAGTTAAGAAGTATGAGGTGAGTCAACAAACAACTCAACAAAATTAAAATTAACCTCATAGTATTATTTTCTACCTACATAACTTAAATTTAAAGGAAATTTAATCTTGATGTTTTTAATTTCTCCAATTTTTTTTATTCAATTGAAAGAACAAAAATAAAATACATACAAATTTTTATGTAATCAATTGATTTGGCATTTACTTGATGAAAATCCTTGTTTATGTTAATTAAATAAAAATAAAACATAAACCTTTATATGATTTTTATATTTATTAAAATACAATATAACAAAATATGAATATAATAACAAAATTCATTTGCAATCACGATAAAATTTGTCTGAAGAAGGTACAAAGTACCGAAACAGCTGTAACTAATTTGTATTTTAATAAATATGAAAATCATATGAAACTTTAACAGTTTTATTTTTATTTAATTAAGATATGAATTTTTGTTTTTATCAAACTTAATTTTTGAAAATTATTTAAATTCAAAATGTATGTAATAGACTGTGCACTTTTACAAATAAACATTAACATCTCCATTAATTAATGGAATATATTCATAATAAAGCTTATAAGATATACTTTTAAATATATGATTTTAGATTACACGAACATGTATGCTGCATTTTTTCTCAAAAATATACTTTTAAATTGACTTTTTTTAAATTCACTAACTCTTTTTCTTTAATGTAAAAAGTATAATTTTAATGTATTTCCTATTTCTCAACTATTATGTACAAAATGTCTACCGCTGTGGTCTCGAGATAGCATCTTGTCACGCAGCGGGCCCGGGTTCGATCGGCGCAGTTTTTCTGGGTGAGGTTTTTATTGGGGTTTTTCCTCACCTATAAGACAAATGTCAGAAAAAATTTAAGGCCCAAACAGTCCCCAAAATCATATGGCCATCATCATTCTTATCATTATCATCATCATCATCACCATCCTTCACCGGTGTGGAAAGCAATGGAAAGCTACCACACCTACAATTCCCTAGTAAAGCTGCAAAGCATAGCATGAAAATACTATGATTGCAGGGAAAGATCTGCCCTTGGGCAGAATTACTATGGATGGTTGGATGGATGTGCAACATTTCAGAAAGGGATAAATGAACTTACCCAGGCTGTTGAATAGGAATGTCAACGTATGTCAGCTCAGATAATGAAGAATACATTTTAAAAATATAGAAAAGATGAATGAAGATATAACCTGAAATTTTTTACTTACTTTTTGGTTTATCCTCATTTTCTTCCCCAGAAAGACTCTCTTCGTCATCTTTTGATGGCACTGCTTCATTTTCAAGATCTACGTGTAAGAAATCGTGTGTCAATCCTTCTAAGTCGGTGGTTTTAAGTGTGTCTTCTATTGGAACATCGGCATTATTCAAAGAATTGCTGTCACTTTCTGTTTTCTCCCAGGCTGTCCATCCCTGGGTTGTGTTTGGTGAACATCCTGCGGCCGTCATATCTTCATTGCTGTATGATTCATTTTCAGTTGGAGTTACTCTTGGCGACTGATTTCTGTTAAATTGAATCATCAGAATCTTCCTCAACATTTTCTTTGAAATAAATTTTTGTTGTTTCTTCCATTTTTTAAAAAAGATAGTATACACCTGTTGAACATATTAAGGATTTTAATTTTATCTACAACTCATTTCTTTACAGACAACACCAAGAACAGTAGTAGAAGTGGTACTGTTGGCCGACAGAAAGAATAGAGGAACTTCGGATAATTTGGACCCTTGTTTTGAATTTGTTATTTTTCTTCTTTTAATTAAGGGATTTGAATTTTGTTTAATTACAGTGATTATCATTAGTGTCGTAACTATGAAATAGCATTGTTATTTTATTCAAATATGGAAACATCTTCATAATTTATAAACTTTTTTACATTACAAGAAAGGTCCACTTTAACCTCCGTATTCGGATAAAGTGGACCCCAGAGTCGTCCTTAGCTTTTAGTCTATTTTTTAAGTTTATTTACTCTATTAATTTATACAGACAGACACAGATTAATGTGAAAATATTTATGACTGTTCATAATTAAAAAGCGTTGATATTTATTTAATGTTTTGAAAAAATATTGTTGATTATGACATTCACACGTCATTCAACTGCAGAAAGCGATGGTCTTTGGGTTTAGTAAAATTACAAGGATATTAAATAAAATTATTTAACTTAATGGATTTTACTGATAGTATCTTCATTCATAAAATGTACGCCAAAGTTGATGAGGCGAAGAAGTTAAAATATTTTGTGCTCGAGGGCAGCACCAATTAAAGAAAATATTAACAGGGTGCACTCAAACCGAAGGGTCCACATTACCCGAACTTCCCTATAAGAGCACAAGGAATGTGCATATCCAGGAAACAACCACCGGTATTGTACTAACTCGCCCTATATCAGTCATCAGGTGGTTCAACATTCCAAGCCTTAACACACTTGTTAATGTGGGTCTCTAAAGACTGTTGATGGTCTTTATAGGAAGCCAGATATAATAAGAACAGTTAAGTGTCGTAGACTGCATTGGGCAGGACATGTAGCACGTATGGGGAATGAAAGACTTGCATGGAAGCTTCTTGTAGGAAAGCCAGAGGGGAAACACCCAGTTGGTAGACCAAGAATGAGATGGGAGAATAACATTAACTATGATTTGAGAGAAGTAGATTATACAGGGAATGATTGGAAAGCATTAGCTCAGGATAGGGATGTGTGGAGGGCTTATGTCCGCGCGGCTATGAACTTACGGGTTCAATAGTGCCAGTTAGTTAATTAATATGTACATTAACTCTAACTCACTAACACTGTTCATGGCCACGCGGACACAAGCTCTCCATACATCCCTATCCTGAGCTAATATTTTTGGCATGGATTCCCTGAAGCGGTCCCCGCCCGGAGAACTGAATGGGGGCTATTTTACGTCCAGAAAATTTTACCCCAGTGGAGCCCATATCCACGTTTCTTGACGGTTGTATTTTTACGGTGAAAGATTGTCACTCTGTCGAGCAAGGTACTTTTTTCATCTGGCTTATCACCTTCGACCTGGTCGGCATGGGTAACCCTATCGGCAGCAATGCTACCGCCGGCATAGCTCTCAGGATCATTTAAGCACGTAAGCCACTCCACCACAAGGTAAGATACCATGGAAGGACTATTATTAATAATAATAATAATAATAATAATAATAAATAATAATAATAATAATAATAATGGTAATAATAATCTTCTTGTAAGCCGATGTTTTCCCTTTACAGAGATTTAGGCGCTCTCCCCCTACAGGGAGGAATTTGAACCATACTAATTTAGTTACACTTGTTTTCGTATAGATGTCATTTGAGTGGTCCGTGGTAAGCGTTCCGCCTCATGCTGACATCTAGGAATCCAAGGTAGTACTAGGACGGGAAAATTCGGTAAATTTTGCTTAGAGGCCTTTTCATTCAGGCTTAAGGATCTTTTACGAGCCTGAAAATCTTCAGACTCGGGACCCACGGCTTAAAGTCCCTCCCGGAGGACTTGCTCCTTGGATTTTTCCATCCTAAACAAATCCATCGACCCCGGTCGGGTTTGAACCCGCGACCCTCGGGACCAGAGGCAAGGAGCATAACCACTAGTAAAAATAATAATAATAATATTAACAACCCTTGAGGATGCCGGACGCAGTCTCTGGCGAAACGTCGGGGAACTACAAGCCTCAAGACCACGGCCAACAGCCCGGAAATCTTCTACAAGATCATCATAGGAATATTTTTGTTTATCCAATGCTCCAGATTGTCATTTCGACATTTCTGGTGTTCTCTCCTGGCATTGGCGTAATTGTGACCCACTTCTGAATTTGGGGCGCCTAGTAGGCGGAGTTACTCTGTCCCGATGATATTATGTGATGACGATGATGATGTTAGTGGTGCGTCAGGACAGTCCTTAATTCTAAACTTAACCTAAATTCCAGACCATGGGCAACCAGAGGTATAATTACCTTTAAAGAAAAATTCCTATGATTTGACCGGGAATCGAACCCGGGTCCTCTTGAACAGTAGTCAGAAACGCTGACCACTTATCCATGAGGCTGGTCAAGGGGTACGATATTTTGTATAGCATTTTTAACCAAAATGTCGAATTCTTGTTCTTTTTCATAACGCACACGGACACGGGATACGAAACGTAACAAGAATGCTACAAAATGGACGTAGAACGTATGGTTCTGGACCATCGATATTACAGGGGAAAAAAGAGGCTCAAAAAGTATTTTATTGAATTAGACCCAATTTAAAAAGAAACCATGCCTCATTATTTAAAAAAAATAATTTTACAAAGGTTTTTCATTTTGGATCAATAATAAAAAAAAAAGTTTCTTGGAATTTTTAAATAACACAATATAACAGGAATATTGTTAATGTAATCATTCTTACCAACTATTGCACATCCAGGATTGACTATTAACACTGCTATTGAAATATATGTTCCCGTACAATAGACTAAAAGAGGTTATTTATTCTTGTTGCCATAGCAACCAAGGAGATGTGTACCAACGTACGTAGGGTCATTTCTACTTACTCACTGGCACTATTGAACCCGTGGGTTCATGGCCTGTCGGCCGCGGTGGACTAGTGGTTATGCTCCTTGCCTCTGGTCCCGAGGGTCGCGGGTTCAAACCCGGCCGGGGTCGATGGATTTTTTTAGGATGGAAAAATCCAAGGAGCAAGTCCTCCAGAATGGACTTTAAGCCATGGGTCCCGAGTCTGAAAATTTTCAGGCTCGTAAAAGATCCTTAAGCCTGAATGAAAAGGCCTCTAAACAAAATTTACCGAATTTTCCCGTCCCGTATTACCTTGGTTTCCTAGATGTCAGTATGAGGCGGGACGCTGACCACGGACCACTCAAAATGACATCTATACGAAAACAAGTGTAACTAAATTAGTATGGTTCAAATTCTTCCCTGTAGGGGAACACGTCATGGATAAATGTATAAATAGGGCAGGTAGTCGACAAAATTGCCAGTCTCAAGACAACCCTTGAGGATGCCGGACGCAGTCTCTGGCGAAACGTCGGGGAACTACAAGCCTCAAGACCACGGCCAACAGCCCGGAAATCTTCTGCAAGATCATCAGAATAACTCCGGCCGTGAAAGCTTAAGTCAATACACACACAACTGATTACAGTTAAGCAAGACCAAGTTAAAGGAGAGATTCCCTATAATGCGAATATCTTTAGAATTCCTCATTCAATGAATTATTACATCTGCACTTATAGCAAACAGTAATATATTAAATAAAGCACATCAACATAGTCCATTCACAGATTAATAAATTAAAAAAAGCTAGTCCAGCAAATCTTAAACATTTTGTATCACTCTTGAAATCCCTGTAAACATGCAACCAACATTACAGGTGAGCAATTCCAGTTTACGACTTACAACTTCAAGGAATGGACGACCATTTGCGAACACCCCATATATATAATCATCTTCAACGAATGCCGTCTCATAGAATTCCAAAAGCCATATTTCGCTACTGCCCCCAAGGCAAAAGATCGCTGGGACGTCCAAAAAAGTGCTGGATGGAAAATTCGTCTTTGAGACCGTAACAGGCCACACGGCCTAATACTTGCATGGATGATGATGATGATATATATACAGCAAAACCTGTCTATGAAGGAACATGACGGTTCCTTAAATATATTTCCGTCTTGGCAGTTTTCCTTCTTATAAAGGGTTCCGAAATTACAAGCTTGAATTTTCTCACGCAGTGTAAGGGCTTTACATGCACGCTTTAAAGACATAACGTATTGAACTGAAATACAGACAAAATAGTGTATGTAACACAGCTCAGTTTGTACGGCAATACAAAACAACTTTATTACACAAAAGTGAGAAGGAACTCAACTACAGGAAGACTGAAGAGTTTCCCAATTCCCTCACAGGTTACGTAAGCAGGCAAGGAAAAGCGAGGGATTTCTCGCTGTCACACATAAGCAAGGGTAACGCCAAAATACAATGGCAACACAAGAAGGTAAAACGATATAATGCAGAAAGCGTCATATGCAGAATTTTCACGTGTTGACAATAATACTGTAATTAGAACGTGCTTAAGAATAATTTTCCGTCTTACTGAGGTAAAAATTAACTATTGGTACTTTAAAAACCATTCCATTTCTGCGTTATAAAGGTTTTCGGCTTATACAGGGCGATTTTACATATAAAATCATATCGTTCTGGAGATTTTTTTCCGTCTCTACAGGTTTCCTTCTTGTAAAGGTTCCGGCTAAGACAGGTTTCACTGTATATATATACGATTGTCCTTATTTTCGAAATTCCATAGTGTATCAAATTTCATTACAATAAATTAAGATTAACCCGTGCTGCACTGTACCTAAATTTATAAATATTAAAATAAATTACTTCCAACAAGAATATTATTATGTATTATTTTTTCTGTTGTCTTAAAAAAGAAAAATAAATCAATAAACATTGCAATTTTAATTAACTGAGTTGTTAACATCATAAATTAGCATTTTTATTGATATATTCTTTTCAATTTCGCGCCTGTTCTAGCTCAATGCCGATACGAGTTCATCTTTGGAGGAGCCTCTTTTTCCCAAATCATGCTAAGGAATGGTATATCTTGTCCATTAACCCCCCCCCCCTCGGGATTCCATCTAAACCTGATGCCTCAAATTTCTTTAATTTTTATATTTTCATTTCAACATATAATGTACTCAGCTTTACAACTAATATTTCTGTTATCTGTAAATCATCCTCTTCAATATCCTTTTCTACATGTGCATTTAATACCTGATTAAAGTAAGCTTTACGTCTATTTAATATAATCTTGAAATCAAAAATCATATCCCCAGTTTCATATTAATTATGTTTCTTCTAGCCTGAAACTCTTTCCTTCCAAACAAATTCCCTGAACTCTCTGATACTCTTCTTTTTCACGCTCATTCCAATATCATTCAGTTTCTTTGTCAAATATCCCACTTTTTCCCTTTAAAAACCTAGTGGTTTCCTGTTTTATGTTACCCTAATTTTATAAATTTGCTTAATTTGACTCATGTAACCAATTCATTTTTGCTAAGTTTCTTTTTCTTTACAATGTCAGGACATTCTTCATCAAACCATTTCCTATTTTGCCTGTTTTAATAAATTACCAATGGTATCTGGTAGTAGTATGGCTTATAGTTTCTGATCTAATCAAACAAAATGGAAAAAAAAAAAAAAATAGATGAAGATAAAAAAGTATAAGAAAAAATGTGGGAAATATGAAAAAAAATCTACATAAGTAAAACTATAAAATATATTTGAAGAGAAAATTTTCCGCCTAGACCGAGACTCGAACCCGGGACCTTTGGCTTTCCGGGCCAAATGCTCTACCAACTGAGCTACCGAGGCAAGTTGCGATCTAGACACAAATTTTTCTCTTTATAAGCCCTACTGGCTTTATAAAGTAGTGTTAAATTCCCAATTAATGTCTTCTTAACTAAGAGGCCACCATATGCAAAGACTACACCAATTTTGGAATATATTAAACAGTACCAACTAAATTGGAAACACCATCTTGAAAGAATGAGTTCAAATCGGATACCCAAAGCTGTTTATAATTATATACCAAGAGGACGAAGATCTCTGGGCCGTCCTATGAAATGCTGGAGGGGAAATTTTTTATAGGATCGTAACAGGCCTTGGCCTAATACTTGGAAGGAAGAAGAAGAAGAAGAAGAAATGCAGTACTAATGTCCTTAAAGTAACATTGCTATAATGATTAAAATAAATTGATCAAAAACAAAAATGTACCGCCTGGCATTCTTCTCTTTACATTTTTTTAGCACTGTACATTTTTCAGTAGAATGAGGAGCTGACCCATTGCTACAACCCCCAACCAGGAGGACCAGGTAATTTGTAATCAAGGTTGTCTTCCTCTAGCCTTTAGTGAATCAACACTGAACTACAAGGCAGTCGCTGTTAGTTTTGGTTCGCCTCTGTTACAAAGCATTTTATTACATGGGTCCGAACTTGGAGAGTAAAATAAGCCAACAAGTTGTTAGCATTTGGATTTTTGGAGGCGATCGACAGGAATTTCAAGAAGGGATAAAGTCAGAAACAGCACAATAAGGGAAATTATGCAAGTTGAAAAAACATATTAGAAAAAATATAAGAAAAATGTTTGAAATGTTATGGACACCACATAAGAATGGAAGAAGAGAGAATACCAAAGAAGATCCTTAATTGGAAAGCTAATGGAAAAAGTGGAAGAGGCAGACCTAGAGAACGTTGGATAGATGGAGTGAGGAGAAGTATGGAAGCTACAGATTTGAGGGAAGAAGATGCTTTATACAGGAACCTCTGGTGACAAATCACTTTGGGTTGAAGGAGAAACACTGTATTGTGAAATATTCCTAATAAAAAAAACTAAAAATTAAAAAAAAATCATTATTAATTTTTTATTTACATACTGCACACATTACAAAAAAATAGAAAAAATACATTTTCAATACTTAAACATTTATTTCAGAGAGAAAAATTAACATTCGAACCAGGACTCAAACCCAGGATCTATGACTCTACGCGTCAGTATGATATTCTTCCAAAATTCAAACTCCGAAATGAATGTCAACAATTCTTTTCACTTATACAATTCTCTTTCATGTTCAATTCTGGAAAGTGTTGATTAAAAATATAATATCATCATCATCATCAACAACAAGGATTAAGCCCAATGGCCTGTTCTGATCTCATTATAGGTCGAATTGGTCCTTCCATCTCTTCAATGGTCTTCCCAACATTCTTCTCCCTTTTGGTTTATAATTATACATTCTTCTTGGTATGCGCTGTTCATTCATTCGTAATATGTGCTGAAGATAAGCATTTTGATAATATTTTATTCTTTCACAGAGATTAAATATATTAAGATCCTGAAATCCAATCCGGCCTTTGCTTTGAGATGAATCAGTAGTAATAAACGTCCCACGAGCGCTGTGCAGGGTAAGGATAATGACAGGGCTGCTGTATCCATGCTCCTCTAAGTATTAACCCCTTTAGAGAGGGTTGCTGCTTCCGCCCCTTGAGCCGTTGTGATGATCACCTGGTATCACGTCACCTCGTAGACCGTTGCAGACTTCTTGGTCGATGTCAACCTTCTGGCAGACGTCTCCCACGTTGCGGACTATTCTTAGTTTCCTCTCACCTCTAACAAGTTAGCAAAGCTAAACTTCCCCGATTTGGTCGTCTGGTTCATTGAGTACTCGGTGCCCCCACCACGTCGAGATGATAGTCCATGGGGGGAAATATAATATCAAAAAATAAAATATAACACCACAAAGACTGTTAAATCTCAAGATACAAGGAGGTAGACCATGAGAAAGATAGATTAACCAAGTGAAGAAAAGTCTATAAGAGAGAGCATACGATTGGGAAGATAGAGATATTTGGAATTGACCTTCTGAAAGGAGGACACAATAAGAGGATGAATATCAAAACTTAGACATTTATTGAACAATTATTTTACATAAATATTATACATTAACTTTATTTACTCATCCTTTAGAAAGGACAATTGAATAAAAAATGTATACAGGGTGCTCTAAAATTCCCCTTACAAACTTTTAGGACTTGTAGAGGGGACTGAGTTGATAATATTTAGAATTGGAAACCATGTCCGGAAACTTACCGTTTCTGTGCTACAGCCGTTTGAAAACATGTTTTTAATGTGGCCACTTTTACAAGTAATTTATTATGAGACGTGACACAGTACATCACTTGTTTTACAATTCAACTCATTAATAACCAAGGAAACAAAATGGAAACTGAATCATGACTTGGATTGATAATCCCGGATACACCCTTCACAATCAATTTTTACAGTTTTTAAAATGATAATATTATAATGATATTGTGAAAAGAAAAATTAATGTGTGAACCAGGAATCGAACCGTGGACCTCTAGTTCTCCAGGCTAGTGTGCAGCCCACTACACCATTCCACACCTGGCACAAACATTAACAATTCTTTCCACATATACAAATCTATAATTCTCGTTTTGTCCGCTGCCAGGTAGATGACACTGCCATCGCCAACGGCCGACTTCGTTTAGAAGTATCTATATTTGAGAATTTTACATCACAACTTTTATAAGCAGTAAACAATGTTATTTAACATTTTCCAATGCTCTTATTTTAACACAGTTCCAATAATGGATCATATTATAATATTATAATGGTATTGTGAAAAGAAAAATTAATGTGTGAACCAGGAATCGAACCGTGGACCTCTAGTTCTCCAGGCTAGTGTGCAGCCCACTACACCATTTCAAAATTAAAAAAAAAATGTAAAGTAAAGTGATCCCACAACAGGCCTCAGGAGGCCCTTGGGGTAGTAGGAGGTTAAGGCTCCCACTTTTTCTAGACAATCGGCACTTTATGTCAGCCGGGTTGTCAGCCCTGCGTGACGGCCGCCTTTACCCCCAGAACAAGCGTCTGGTACTCATTTCCGTTAGAGGCTGAGTCGACCCCAGGGCCATAGTGCCGCCAGAGGGTTTGGGTCAGTTTAAAAATCCTGACCCCAACGGGACTTGAACCCTCGACCCTCCGGCTTGTAGCTCAGTGCCTTAACCACTACGCTACGGCGTGCCCCAATCGAAAAAAGTCTTGGAATACTCGATAGGGAAATTTTTTATTTAGACGAATTGTGAAGCTATTACTTGTTGAGACATGTGACATACGTTCAGGCAATCCTTGTTTTCAAACGGCTGTAGCACGGAAACGGTAAGTTTTTGGACATGATTTCCAATTCTAAATATTATCAACTCAGTCCTAAAAGTTTGTAAGGGGAATTTTAGAGCACCCTGTATAAGTAAACAAGCATTCTTAACAAATATTTTGCAAATTATTCAAAAAGAAATTATATGGACAATTCAAAACTGAAATTGAATGAAAAAGTTTTGATTATAAGTTTGCTGATAGTACTGGACAAGATGACGCAACCAAAGGGGAAAGCACATCATCAAACTGAAAGCACTTTGTTTGTCTTTCTTGAAAGCCATTGTAATAAGTTCCATCGCCACAGAATTATCATCACCGCCATCTGGAGGTGTCTGAAGATGACACACAAGCTTCTTAAATTCTGATGGAAACAGATTTACAAATTCATCTCGAGGAATAAAATTTATTCTCTTCATAAACTCTTTTACAAACTCCAAGAAGAGGTTGCACCCTCTTGTGAGCATCACAAAATTGGCAAGTATTGAGACGGCTTCTTGAAATATAACTGCTGAACATCGGCATAATTTGATTAAATAAATTCCTTCTGGAGCGATGAACATATTACTGTTTTGAGAGCTATTGTTATGATATTGTACTGTCGTGTCCAAAAGTACAATCTGGAGAAAACATTTCCAGTCATGTTCAAGTGTCTCTTGTGACCCAAACTTTAATGAAAGTGATTCTGAAATATGAACAAAATGTGTAAGAAGACACAAATAACGATATAAAGATAAATTAATAATTACGTTAGGAAGTAACATTATGAGGTCCTTAATAAACAAGGTGAATCCAGAGTCATCTTACTTCATAACTTAGGGTCGTATCTATGAACGCATTCTACTGTAAAAGTCATTCTCAGTATGTACTCTGCTGAGAAAGTTGCATCCAAAGACGTTTTGCGTACTCAAAAATCTGTCCATGCGATAATAATTGTTGAAATTTCGTAAGCTACCTGGTGAGGTGACTTTGCAGAGAACGAATCGTGAGCAACCCGATGGGAACCGATGTAGTTTGAAACCTTGCTGCTTTATCCAAGATGTCGGACCTTGAAGACTTCGATCATGTTTTTGGTATACGCGGAGAAGAGGAATTTGATAGTCTACCAAAGAATTCAACTGGAAGGACAGGAGAATCGGCGTAATATCACGCGATGCACACGTCGTCGTATGCGGTATTATTTGCGGGACGCAAGTGTAAATGTGTTCCTCTAGCAGACGAAAATAACGGAAGTGGTTTAATTGCAACTTTACCTTCTTTTCAATACATTTATACCATTTGTATAATTCAAGAATACACAGAATCTAGTCTCAATTCCAACTTCTTTTTTAAAAACACTGTCTGGTTTTACTTTACAAATAACTTTTCACATTGCAAACACTTTTGTTCCGCAAGAAACTATTAAACCCTCACAAAATATCCTGTTATTTTTAACCAGCTACTGACAATCTGATATCCATTGTGGGTTCGCTGAATTCATTCTAGATGGGAAAAACCATTCGTTCTATAGTATATTATCCAAGAACTTTCTTTTTAATGAGCACAGAATTCCTGTTTCAAACTATGTTTAATTAAAAAAAAAATAAAATAAAATATGAAAGAAGAAGGATTTTCATTCATCAATTTTTTTCACAATGTATATTGCATTTTACTGAACGTGAACATGAACAACATTGAGAATGTCACAAATACAGTGACGAAATCTAGATCTGTGACGGAGTTAAGGAGTATGAGGTGAGTCAAGAAACAACTCAACAAAATTAAAATAAACCTCATAGTGTTATTTCCTACCTACATAACTTAATGTGAAACTTGTTACATTTTAAATAATTATGTAATTTAAATGCAAACTACATGCTATGCAACAACACAGAGAAAATGTAGTGCACTCCAGACATTTTGGAAACGGACAAATATATTGGGAAGCAAGAAGAAGACAAATGGCGTAAGAATTAAATTAATCGTGATTTCTTCTTACCTCATACTTCTATGTTTTTTTAAACACAGCACTGCAGTATCAGCAACCATCGTCACCATCCTCAGCTGTTTTCACGACTGTCAATTTTTTTTCTTTTGCCGGTAATTATCCAAACTGCCATCTGGTGTTCTTTTGAAGGAATCATTTTCTAAACTACCATCTGTTGTATTTTTGAAGAACTTTGTAATCAAACTCGTTTGTCTGGAATCTCGAAGTTCATGGTTCTAGTATGGTTTTTTTGAACATATATTTCTTCCCAAACTGTTAAATCCAAAGGTTTGGATAGATGTTTCAAAAGTTTTGCTTCTTTTTCAATTCTATGATGCTCTAATAAACTATGTGCTGGTATAGCTGATTTTTCAATTTCTCCATTCTTTATGTTTCTGAAGTGTTATTTTTATGAGTTTCCAAGTTCCTTTTTGTTTTTCCTATATATAGAAGTATGAGGTAAGAAGAAATCACGATTCATTTAATTCTTATGAATTAAATCTCATAATGTTAAAAATTCCCAAATTTATTATATAAATGAAGACAAATGGGAATTGTTCCACAAAATGTCTGAGCATTGGCTTAAATAAATAAATAAACAATTTAAATGATTGATAGATAAAATAGCATTTTAATATTAAAAATACCTTTCTTGTGCCATATTGCTAAAAGGAAACAGCATTTTGAAGTTAAGTTTTCATCTCCAGGATCCTTGACATCCACAGAATTCAGAATAATATCAGTCAGTTGTGAAATAAATTGCTTGCTAGTTCTGTCTGAAAGCTCATCTCGTTGAAGAATGTGCTGGCCAATCTGAATAAGTGATGGAATATTAAGTAACTTCAGATTCCGTGTGCCAACTACATTCATTAGACCAGAAATCATGTCGACAAGCTTGAGTCCATGATGTTGCAATAAGTATTTTGTGGCAGCTCATACTAAAAAGAATCAGTAATATTAGAAATATAAATTATATTTGTATCAATACTCGATAACTTCTCATAATTTATTGAAAATTTTGAAAGAGCATGGTTTAAGAAGGCTGTTTAATAAACAATAATATAATAATAATAGGAAATGTGCACTCAGGTTGAACATTAGTGGTGGTTTAGTCTTTACTTTGGTCTGTGATAGTTTTTATTATTTTTTCACATGTTATGATGTGGTATTTCCTACATCTTTGTCCACATAATACACACCTGCATTCTTCGGTCGGCTTGTGGAATTTCTTGTTTATACATATTTTGTTATGAAACTCATGTACTGCGAGTCATGTTGTGACGTGTCTCTGGCAGTTGTGGTGTAGAAATCAATGTTTATTTCCTTCTTCTTCCTATTTCTGATTCTTATTAATTTCTGGTATGGTTCTGTGGATTGTTCTTATGTCCTCTGTGAAGTAGGTCTCTCTCATGAGTTCGTGAGCAAAACGAGATGGCGCTGTTTTTCCTATTCTCAGGATCCGTTTCTTGAACATTGCTTTGACTTTTTCTATTCTTACCAGATCTCCGATCTTAGGTTTTTCCCAAATTATCTTTATCCCATATGTTATAACTGTCATTTTGAATAATTGCATTCCTGTACCTGATTCGGGATATTGTATGATGTTCGGATGGCTGCCGCTGCTCTTTCTTGGATGTGTATTCTGAAGGACGTTGCTGTTGTCTGTAGCGTGAATCCTAAATATTTGTATTTTCCCACTTTTTGTAGTGGTTGATTGAGTAGTGTTATGTTGTCTTTTGGTGTTGATTTTCCTCCTTTTCTAAATGTCATCTGGACTGTTTTCTCTTCATTTATCTGCATGTTGTTCTCCTGTGCCCAGATCTCTAATCTTTTTATTGCTTTTTGTATGTCCTCCTTTTCTGTTGCTCCTATCACCATATCGTCTGCATATAAGATTAGTTTTGCTTTTGAGTTTTCCTCGATTATAGTGTTCAGGTCTGCTGTATAGATGTTAAACAGTGTGGGGCTCATGGGATCTCCTTGCAGAACTCCGTTTGTCTATATGATATCTTCCGAAATTTCAACATTGTTATTTACTTGGACTGTTTTGCTGTAGGCAGGCTTTGATTATTCTCACTAGTGGGTCTCGTCTATTTCAGTTTCTCGATGAGCTTTTGTCTGTTTATTAAGTCAAAAGCCTTCTTGAAATCAATGAATACTGCATGGTACTTCCCTCTTGTATTGTTTAATAAACAATGACCATATGTTTTTATTATTAATTTCATACATCTCAATGATGGATAAATCATATTTAAAGAGGTTCAGACCGGCTTCAAGTTTGAGTCCAGTCTGAGCACATAATTTTTCTCTTCAAATATAAAGTTTTAAATTAATAATAAAATACAACATTGAAGGAAGCTCTACTGGCTTTATAAAGCAGTGTTTAAATTCACAACAACAACAAAAAGTGTACGCTCAGGAATTAACTATGTAAAAGAAAAAACATTTGCATTTAGATGGAGGCCTAGGTAGTTCAGTTTATTACAGCATTGGCATACAGAGCCAAAGGTCCTGGGTTCAAACTGTGGTCTAGATGTATATTTTTCTCTTCAAATATAATTTCTCCTTCAGTGAGATGTATTAAATTAATAATAATAAGAAAAACATAGTGATAATTGTTTATTAAATATACCTCTTATTTGAAATCTCATTAAACAACCACAAATGATTGTATACTAGCAAGCAAATCAACAAATTGCTCTAAATATTCATGAAAAATTCTAAAACATTAAAAATCGGTCATTTTTTTCAAACTGTGAACTTGTACATAAATCAGAATTATAACAGTTGTCATGAATTGTTACCCCTGTTCATCTGAATGTATACGTCAGCTTCATGTAACTTACCACATCTCTTTCACTAACTTGATATTTATCCATTTTTCATGATATCTGGTTCAAACCTGAAATAAAGATAATTTTATATTTTAATACGATAACTCAAATACTGAAAGGTATAAAAACATGCCAGGAGAGAATACCAGAATGTCTAATTGACAATGTGGTGGCATTGAATAAAATTAATTAACCTGGACACCATGTCTTGTAGATGTCCTTTTAAGGTGGAAACCCTACTTCTGTGTCACTGTAATGCAACATGATATAATACAAAATAAAAATTGTATAAGTAGTACTACATGGTCTTTATAGGAAGCCAGATATAATAAGAACAGTTAAGTCCCGTAGACTGCGATGGGCAGGACATGTTGCGCGTATGGGGAATGAAAGACGTACATGGAAACTTCTTGTAGGAAAGCCAGAAGGAAAACACCCAGTTGGTAGACCAAGAATGAGGTGGGAGAACAACATTAACTATGATTTGAGGGAAGTAGATTATACAGGGAATGATTGGAAAGCATTAGCTCAGGATAGGGATGTATGGAGAGCTTATGTCCGTGCGGCCATGAACCTACGGGTTCGATAGTGCCAGTGAGTAAGTAAGTAAGTATAAGTAGTTAATTTTTGTATCCCCATGATAAAAATATTGTACACTATATATAAAAAATATGGCCATTTTTTATTGTATCATATTATTATAATTATTATAGTCCACCACTGTGGTCTCGAGGTAGCGTGCTGCCTTGTCATGCAGCGGGCCCGGGTTCGATCCCCAGTCGGGGCAGTTTTTCTGGGTGAGGTTTTTCCTCACCCGTAATACAAACGTGAGGAAAACTTTTAAGGCCCAAACGGTCCCCGAAATCATATGGCCATCATTACCATCCTTATCATCATCATCCTTCATCGGAGTGAAAAGCAACAGGAAGCTACCACACCTACAATTCCCTAGTAAAGCTGCAAGCATAGCATGAAAATGCTATGATTGCACTGAAGGACCTGTCTTTGGGCAGAATTACTATGGATGGATAATTATTATTATTATATAAAATATATTACAAAGGCAATTTCTTAAATTGAACAAAAATCACAACACTAACCAAGTCACTTTATTGCCTCAAACTGTTTTGAATTTATTTCCAAGCTTAATAATTAGCTATGCTTTGGGAATTCATTCATTGGTTTATGATAAATATCTATTGGAATAGCATTATTTTTTCACCTCCAATTGCTATTTTTAAAATGTTGACTTATGCAAATTCTGGGATGAACATTCTGCTTTAAATACCGTAATCTCACAGTAAGCAATATTTCAGATGCACTTTGTAATTTTTATAGACCTACTATAAATTTCATTTTCATGTCTACACATATTAGGCCTATCATTTAACTGAAATATAATAAATTTATAAGTTTATTTTATTGATATGATTCTTTTAATAGGTCCATCTCTGCAAATAAAAGACAATAGTATCGACACTTATTCTGGAGGTCTACTTTCATTCCCTGATACGATAAAGGATTACTTTCTGTGTCTATAACATATTCTAAGTTTTCTCCAATGTCTACTGCTGGTCTAATGGAAGTGTCTTGTGCAAGTATACATTGCCCAGTGTGTTTGGATTAGCCCAAAGTTGGAATATTAATAATGCTACTTATTTATTGTTTTGTGGCTAATTTCTGAATATGTATTAATTTAAATTTTAGATATTCTGTGAAAATACTCAAATGATATAACCCCTGTGTACTTAGTTCAATTTAATTTTAAAATTCGCGCATTTTTACAATTGTTATTACTCATAAATTCCAGATACGTTGAACAAAATGTTTACAGATCCTGTAGATACCATAGAGTACTTTCACTTTTATTCGTGTAGATTATTGAGTGTAGATGCTGTTATAGCATGGTTGAAGTCTACACATGTCTACACGCACATGTAGGGTACAAATTTTGATCCACTGGTACCATAGAGAACTGGTGCAACATTAACACAAAGAGCTTACAATGTTATACTTTGCTCTATATTTCTATCGCATGTAGGAAAATATTACACGTTCTCCATATTAATTATTATTAAATTGAAATCAGATCTAGGTTATCGCTCTTCAGATCCAATACGTAATCAATCTAAATTTCAAGAATGAATTCCTTCATTGTCATAAAGTTCACTGAAGCATACGTACTCATAAGTTGTATCCAGCGATAACCCACATGCGTTGTACCATCTTCGTTCTCTCATCTTCGTTCTCTATGTTGTACCATCACCAAGATGAAAGATAATCTATGCCATTACCGATAACCTACAATGTTCCGATGCCCTAGAACTTACTATTGTCGGACTGTATTCCGAGATCCATGTTACATGATATAGGCGCAAGACTCAAATTATATTAAATATAAATTTAATTAAAATTAGGCCTCATAGCCTTAATAATAATAATATTAATAATACTCTTTTAAAATTAGGCATAAGGGTATTTTTTAATATTACGGACAATTAATATCGTTTGAATATTCTCATATTAATACAAAAATTCACTCTGATTCCTAATTATCATTCTTAAAAATCAATCTAAATATCTCACAGTGTTTGATTAAAATAGCAAATGAATTAGAAAATGTATCCGCGTAATAATGTGTGAATCATTTCATTTTTTTTATCTACAGGCCCTAGTCGGGTAGTCACAGTCACACGAAGAAGGAAACCGGATTTGGAGTAGTCATATTCATATTTGATAAGGAATTTCTTGCTGAGAGCCAGTGGGATTACTAATGGTGTTGTAAATAATTTTGCATAGTCATAGGTAATTTCCTTGTTTAACTAGTTAAATTAACAAATAACTGATGATATATTATTTTCTGTAGATTATTAAAAAAGTTAATTATCATGCTTATGTAAGAAAAGATCGATTAGCCGATAGGGTATGTATATATAGTGTCCAGGCTTTCAAGGGAAATAATAACCTTTTGGACTTCATACAAATTAACACAGTCTATTTTTTGAGCAGAAACATGAAAACCGTAAGTAATAAGTTTGGTTGAAATTGGCGTTCCAGAGTTATGCTGACGCATATATATATATATATATATATATATATATATATATATATATATATATATAGTTTGTAATTATCATTATTCATAACTGCTAATTTATGATATTAAATAAAATAATAAAGAATTTGGTTCGAAGCTGAATTGTATTATTAGGTTGTATAACAGCGGTGACCAGCTCAGCTGCACTTAGGAAGTGCTGTGTGCGCTCGCGAGTAAGCAGGTGTGCAGCAGTACACTCAGAGGCGGCTAGTCACTATTAAGAAACATCAAACCATTCTTTGGTATCGTGCAGTATTCGATGTTCTTGAATATTGAAAATATGTTAATTTAAAGAGATATTACCAATTATTAAATGGATAGAATTGTGTTTGGTTTTTAACAAGGTTAAAATAGTTTTAAACTCATCACAATGCTATGATTTATTGGTATCCATCCATAGTAATTCTGCCCGAAGGCAGGTCCTTCACTGCAATTATAACATTTCCATGCTATGCTTGCAGCTTTACTAGGCAATTGTAGGTGTGGTAGCTTCCCGTTGCTTTCCACACCGGTGAAGGATGATGATGATAATGATAAGGATGATGATGATGATGATCATATGATTTCGGGGACCGTTTGGGCCTTAAAGTTTTCCTGACATTTGTTTTACAGGTGAGGAAAAACCCCGATAAAAACCTCACCCAGAAAAACTGTCCCGACCGGGGATCGAACCCGGGCTCGCTGCGTGACAAGGCAGCACGCTACCTCGAGACCACAGCGGTGGACTTTTTGGTATAATGCACTAATATTACATATTAGCACAATATACTCATATACTGCCATGAATGTCGCAATTTCATCAAGGCACTCGAATAATCGATTGAAGGTCAATGTTTGTGGATTAATGTGTGCGATTTAATCCGTGCAGTTGTACTAGCTCCCCACCTGGTTTGCTTTCGTTCGTTCCCACCCCCACAGCAAACTATTCAACTCAGCATATAACAGTATATTCCATTTGAACATTCTACATTATAAAATTATATTTTCAAGAACATTTGCTTATTTTAAATGTTTTTGTGCAATCAAGCACACATTGTAATAAGAACATGTAGACCTATGTAAATTAAGTATTCTATTCATAAACGATTAGGATTTTCGTTTCTGAGGATCTCAGCTCTTATAGAGGTCTTCAAAACACTAACCATAGAGTAAATTGTTCCGTATTGCCATGGTTACAATGACATAATTTACCTTTGATACTTCATTTGAATTGAATACTTGGATGAAAAATAAATAATAATATTACTATGTAGCGTTCAATCCTCCTGCATCACTTAACGGCTGTACTGGATTCTGATGGGTGTGCATTGAGCAGAAGACCGTTTTACTTCGTACAGTTCTAGTAATGGACAGAACTTAAGTATACTGATAATTACCATAATATTTATCTTTATTAATAAATAATTAATTAAACATTTACAAATTTTCTGAAAAAAAAATGCGTACAGTATTTAAAACAAAATATTTGAAATGGTGTATTTGTATAAAATAAATAGAAGAAAGTATTATTTTGAAAAGAAAAATTAACGCCTGAATCGGAAAAATATTTGTATTTGAAATAAATTAGATGTTTCACCCAGAACAATAAACTCAATTTTGGGATGCCTAATATGTAAACAAGGTAAAGTGATCCCACTATAGTCCTTAGGAGGCCCTTGGGGTAGTGTGAGGTTAAGGCTCCCACTTTTCCTAAACTATCGGCACTTGATATCAGCCAGGTTGTCAGCCCTGCATGATGATGGTCTCCTTTACCCCTAGAACAAGCGTCTGGTACTCATTTCCGTCAGAGGCTGGGTCTCCCCAGAGCCATAGTGCCGCCAGAAGGTTAGGGTCAGTTTAAAAGTTCTGACCTCACCGGGACTCGAACCAATATGTACACTAAAATATGTATTATTCTAAAAATCCGTTTACTCAGTAATAACAATATGCACACTACAGTGGCTTAATACCTGTCGTTCCTTGTAGAGCATCAGTAAACGAAAAAAATGTTTTATATTAAAATCATTGTTAGAACACAATTGGATGCAACTAATGTTTTTTTTCCCCCTTATAGATGTTTAATAATATTAACCTGAATGTTATAGATTGTGATCATCTTCGTCTCATTGATGATAATCTGCATTGTTGAATGTCATCATGGTGGATGGTTTGGCGGAGGCCCTAGATTTCCACCAATAATACCATTTCGAGGACCTTTTCCTGTGCCAAATGGAACTCAACCTTTTGGAGTAACTCAAAATCAAGATATTACTTCAGCACCTGTAAATACAACGAACTCATGAATTAGCAACAATATTATAATAATTATTTTGTTTAAAATGATTGTTTATGATATATTTCAATGTACAGGAATCTGATTTTGCAATACAATATCTTCAACCAAATTTACAGCCTATTTTTAATATATACCCCCTGCAATTCCTCCGAGAAGCTTAACAGAAAATATTGTTTCTTCTCATTACCTCTTCTTTAATTAATGACACATACTATTTTAATCTGCATTTATATGAAATTTATTCCCATGCATTTGAAGATTTATACTACACACTGGAATATTTAATTGCATTTTAATATACCTTTGCAGTATACATATTTTAGATTCTTCAATGCAATAATTTTACTTTTAATTACCTACTTATGTAAACGGTTATCGTATGCGGTTATCGCTGGTTTGATGCAGTGGGATTTCTCTGCAACGGCCGATGGTAACGATAAATCAGTATAATCTCTGACCTTTATGAAAGAGAACCCTTGGTTAACTTTGTTCTCTATGGTTCAAGCATTCACATGCATAGAGAACGCCGTATGTGTACAGTATTTTGTGATTCCCGGCGTTTATTATTAGAAATTATTACTAAAGAAATGATGTTAAGTAAATAGACAATATGCTTCTTTTTATTAATGATATCCTTTAATCAAAGGGTCTTGACATGAATTATGACGTTAACTTATAAATGTTTTTTACAAAATATAAAATGTCTGGGATCGAATCAGCTGTTTTTAAAAACCGTATTTAAATAATGTAATGGAAGTTATAGTTTCATGATATGTCATCCACTATTATGGTTAGTATTCTTGTTTTGGTGTTAATTGGAATTATTGTCTAGATTTTGTATATGATTAGTGCAAGAGCATACCCTACTATTTATTATGTAATTTGTAAAATCGAGATTAATTAGGCAACAAAAACATTGCAATAGGGCCTACATGTCATACATTTCAGTTGGAGCGAACCATGCAAGCTTTAAATTATTTTATTTGTCCCGAGGTGTATATTATATTCATTATGACATCTTAAACATATAACACAATAAAGAGTTTTAAAATAATTAATAGGCAATTTAGGGCACATCTGTGGGATTGCCAATATAAAAAAGTGGGGATATGCACTAGCCTATATAAAAAAATCTAAGATTTAAATTATATTTGAATTAGAAAATACGGAAATATTGTGGTAGTGGGAACAGTTTAAATTAGCCAACCATATGTTTAGTGTTATTCATATTGCAGATTACGAGAATAAAATTAAGGTTTTGATAAATAATAATCATCGGCAACGGCCTATTTAGATAGCTGCAGATCAATACAAAGTACCAGTACTAGTATAATTGTTCAGAAAGGAACAATTTTCTTTGTAGTTAAGTTTCATGAATGATTCAAATAAACTATACTAAAACAGGAAAAACTGCACTTAAACTAGCGTGAAATATTTTCAGTCCTATAGAACAACAGTGCGCATGCACCAGAGTTTATAGAGCATAATCCACAATTGAACCACATTGATTATCATCCTCGATTACTATCCGTCGCTATGAAATTTAAATGACCAATATTTGCAATAAATCCCCAAATCTATGTTAAAAAATACATTAACAATATTAAAATTACCAAACGTTTATTAAAAATGGATGTACACTTACTTATCACTCCCTAACGCCGATCCAACCAGCGATAACCCAAAACGGCGATAGAAAAATCATAGACTAAGTAATATACTCTGTGGAGAAAATAGCAGTTAGCATCACAATATTGTCTAACAGTGTCAAAATATTGTGATTTGCATATTTAAGTAAATACTTCAAAATTGTCTAATAATGTTATAAAAATTGTTTGAAAAGTTTAAAATATTAGATAATGTTAATAAATACAGAAGAAGAGCTATAGTTTACAACAATATAACTGAAAAATCAAGCGCTAGTAGAAGTGCAGTTAAGCCTTAACGGTTCTTATTATATCTGGCTTCCTATAAAGACCATGTAGTTCACTGTTATGCAATATTGTCCATTCACTTATCTGCTCGTCTCATTTTGGTCCAAAAATTTTCCTAAGTACTTTATTCTCAAATACCTGTCTGTAATCTCCTTTCCTCCCTTAAAGTAAGAGTCCATGTTTCGCACCCATATAATATAACTGGTAGAATAATAGTTTTATATATTTTCAGTTTAACATTTTTTGAAAGGAGTTGGGACATCAAGAGTCTCTGCAATGCATAATAGCACGCATTTCCAGAATTGAACCTATGTTTAATTTCTTTGTGCATCTCATTCCTATTTGTGATTATTGTTCCTAGGTATTTGAATTCAGGCACTTCCTCAAAATTTCCCTCATTTGTCATTAGTTGTCCGTTTCCATTATATAATGTATTTATGTGTGTGACCATATATTTAGTTTTATTGATATTTACTTCCAGTCCTAATTTCTTAGTGTTACTCAATACTGTGTGCATGATGTCATTTAGTATCTCCTCGCTATCGGCCAGTAGTACTACATCATCAGCATAGACTAATTATTTTATACTATAAACAGAATTTTATTATGCCTTTTATCAATATTTTTTTATCATCATATTTGAAAAAAAAAAATTGAAATTAAAATAAATGAACTGATGAAATTTTATATCATCATGATTGATATTCGGGTAATAAACACACTACTATAATTAAAAATACTAAATTTCCTGATGTTCAGACAAACAATATAGTTTTTTTTTTGTTTAGTTGTTTCTTGACTCACCTCATACTTCTTAACTCCCAAGCAGACTTGAGTTTCTTCACTTCATTTGTGACATTCTCAATGCTGTATTATATTCACAACTGATGTCCAATGGCCTCCTCTCCTGCAGACTGACTTCCGTGCCATCTGATAGCTGACCGACGAATTTCCAAATCTATCCCCTCTCATCACCGGGTATTTCAAAATTCATAGTTGTGTTTTTATTCTTGCATATGTAAATTTTTTCCCAAATTGTGAGTTCCTTTGGTTTTTCCAATTGTTTAAGTAATTTTGTTTTGGTTTCTATTCTATGTTTTTCTGACCAGGCATGTGCAGCTATTGCAGATTTTTCTGTTTCTCCATTTTTATCATTTCTGAGGTGTTCCTTCAATCTTGTATTTAGATTCCTTTTTGTTTTTCGTATGTATATCCTTTTACAATCTTTACAATTAATTTGATAAATTCCTGATTTTTTGCAGTCTTCAATCTTTTCATTTTTGTTAGTTTTTATTAAATTACCTAAACTGTAATCATTAAAATAAACCTCATAGTGTTATTTCCTACCTACATAACTTAAACAACATGGTGTTTCTCTGATTGCTTAGCTGTATATTTTATTGACATCATCAAGGAGTGGTCAGTTATTGTCTGCAGGTCTGTCATCTCCTTGAACAAAGTGGGTCATGGTGCTGTTCATTACTGTACATAGCCTGGGGATTGAATCTTGATCCATTGTTAGAGTTGTGCCATTGCTGTGTTCAAGTCTAGTGTGTTTTGTTAAATTGTAAGTATGGTTTCTAATGAGGGAAATTTTGAGGAAGTGGCTGAATTCAAATACCTAGGAATAATAATCACAAACAGGAATGAGATGCACAAAAAAATTAAACATAGGCTCAATTCTGGAAATGCGTGCTATTATGCATTGCAGAAACTCTTGATGTCCCAACTCCTTTCAAAAAAGATTAAACTGAAAATATATAAAACTCTTATTCTACCAGTTATATTATATGGGTACGAAACATGGACTCTTACTTTAAGGGAGGAAAGGAGATTACAAGTATTTGAGAATAAAGTTCTTAGGAAAATTTTTGGACCAAAGAGAGATGAACAGACAGGTGAATGGAGAAGACTACATAACAGTGAACTACATGGTCTTTATAGGAAGCCAGATATAATAACAGTTAATTCTCATAGACTGCGATGGGCAGGACATGTGGCACGAATGGGCAATGAAAGGGGTGCATGGAAGCTTCTTGTAGGAAAACCAGAGGGGTAGACCAAGAATGAGGTGGGAGAATTACATTAACTATGATTTGAGGGAAGTAGATTATACAGGGAATGATTGGAACACATTAGCTCAGGATAGGGATGTTTGGAGAGCTTATATTCGCGCGGCCATGAACCTATGGGTTCGATAGTGCCATGAGTTAGTTACTTAGTATAGTTTTTAATTTACTTCCAGAATTTATAATACAAATTTAGGACTTAATACTTTTTAACGAAGTCATATTTATTACTATTTAAATATATTGAGTTTGTACTATTGTCCATTCTGCATGATCAGAGCCATTTCAAACTTTTGAATTTAAATTGCTCATTATCTTTATGTATACTTTCACCGGTGCTTTTCATTATATATATGAATAGAATAATAAACGAATGGAGGAAAACACAACGAGGATATATACCCATCAATAGGAACCTCAAACTCGATGCTATTCTTTTTGCAGATGATTTAGCTCTTCTGTCACTTTCCGAAAATGATTTGCAACGATCAATTTATAATTTACAAAAAAACAGCTGCCAAATTTAATATGGAAATATCAATTAACAAAACTAAAATTGTGGCATTTCATGGGAAGGACCCCATACAAAGTAAAATCTGTCTCCAGAATAAAATTTTAGAGACATCTAATCAATTTAAATATCTTGGATATTATCTCTCTATCTGGGATGAAAAGGATATCCCTGAAAAAGTTACTAGTTATAATAAAAGTTTGGGAATTATTAATCAAGTTATGAAACCATCCCTTGTACAAAAAAAACCACCAGATTATGTTTATATAACACTTTGGCTAGACCAGTGTTGACCTATGGTAGTGAAGCATGGACACTAAAAAGACAACATGAAAGCAGAATAACGGCTTGTGAAATGAGAATTCATGTGCAGAACAACGGGTTACACCAGATGGGATCGGAAAAGGAACACCGATATCTTAAAAGAATTGAAGACTACGCCAGTTTTGGAATATATTAAACAATACCAACTAAATTGAAAACACCATCTTGAAAGAATGAGTTCAAATCGGATCCCCAAAGCTGTTTATAATTATATACCAAGAGGACGAAGATCTCTGGACCGTCCTATGAAACGCTGGAGGGAAAATTTTCTATAGGATCGTAACAGGCCTTGGCCTAATACTTGCAAGGAAGAAGAAGAAGAATACTGTATAATTCTTATGTACGTGTGTTTGTCACGCTACTCCTCCTAAACGTCTTGATTGATTTTGATGAATTTTTTTGTATGTGTCTAATTGGGTCCCTGGATAGTTTTAGATTCACAATTGGACTCTCTAAAACCATTAGGTGTAAGAGTTCACACGAAGTGAAATTTTAAAAATCGCTCTACCGGTCACATTTTTTTGTTTCATAACGAAACTCAGTATATCTTATTAAAATAAACTGAGGTAGGTATTGTCCAAAAATGAGTGAAATCCGACAATTAGAAGCGGAGGTTTACTTGAAACCTGAAATTAAAAACTGCCTAAACGACTGGACCGGTTTTGATGAAACTTTTTGAGTGGGTCCCTGGGTAGTTTAGATTCACAATTGGACTCTGTAGGTGGCATTGCAATCGGGTTAGAGGCTTTTTTTCATGTCAGATGTGTAGTCAACTGCATTACCGGCATATTCTGCTCGACAACAATGTGATTTCATCATTCATAAAATAATGAGTCATTTTTTACATCTTACGTCATATTTTATGTTTGTTTAAACACGGGAACAAGTTTTCAACAGAACCATCTCTCTCATTTTAAACCGACATTATTTAACTGTGATGTCATGCACACTTCATGAGCCACAACAGATGATACTGAATTTTATGGTAAAAAAGTAACATTAAATCTTTATCGTCCTGCCATGACAAAAGAATTGAATCACTGGTTTGAAAAGGGAAGAAACTCCCCTCACTGCCTTGGAAGAGCATTAAAACACATGCAATACAAAAATGATGAATTCTTGCTATATTTGCATTCCCGTAAGCAGAGCATCAATATTGTAATTGGTCAAACTATCAGAGCAAATTGTAAGAAGTTACGTAATTTTTTTAGGTTTTCTCACAAGTAGGATACTTGGAGTTTCTTCCCTTTTCATCTCAGCCATTCAATTGAATGTTTGGGCAGGACAACATCAGCTATTATTAGATAAAGGTAAAAGCTAGAGTGATTCCACTCCAGGCATTAGAAGGTCCTTGTGGAGACAATTGGCATGACATGTCAGGTCTTCATGACAGCACCTTTACTCCCAGAACAAATGGCCGGTACTCATTTTAATTAGAGGCTGAGTTGACCCCAAGATCATGGTGCCATCAGAACATTTAGGCCAGTTTAAAAATCCTGTTCCTGCCAGGACTCAAACTCTAGACTTCCAGCTTGTAGTGTATTGCCTTAACCAACTACTGAAGCAGAATTTTAATAAATATGAGAATTAAAGTTATTTGTATTTTAAAATTCTTTTAATATGTAGATATAATTTGAATAAATAAAAACATCCAAATAATTCATTGTTAATTATTGTTGAATAAAAATGTCTCAATAGTAATTAAACAAATTGTACTACATAATGGTTTTTGTAAAGAATGCTTTTAAAAATTGTTTTAAGTCATTGTTGTTAAAATTATGAACCTTTCTATTATAACTGTAATAAAAACATTTGAATAACTTCATATTCTTAAATAAATGTAAACTAAACTCTGATTGGATATTAAAACAATTATCTTTCTGATTTAACAAATCAAATTAAACATTATATTAACCAATAGAATTTAAAAATAACATCATGTGATGTAATTATATTCTTTAAAAATTATAATTTTAAAACTATTCATTCTGCATACAACTTTCAACAAAGATAGAAGCAATAAGAGATCTCCTGATAAAATGTAATATTTAATACAAGAAGAATAATTAAATTTAAGGAAGGGAAAGAATTTATTTTTAATTGACTGTGAAGAATAATACCACCTACATTTACTTAATCTGCTGGAAACTTAAGAAGTGAATAAATTTTCAGTTATTTCTACAAGAAACATCTTTATGATTTTGAAGTGTTTTCCCAACCTCCAGTGTATTAACTTCCGACCCTAAGAAGAGAGTCCGGCTCTACCGAAGATTATACCTAACCTGAACCAGTAATTCTTTTTGGGACTCAAATCCATCTTCAAAATGTTACCACAACACGGGGCATGAAGAGAACTCTTCCTTCACTACGCTGTTGCATTTCCCCATTATGTTAGGTGAAGAGGATAGATTATGGGTTTCCTTGTGAAATGTTCTCTATTTATATTATCATCTCTTACGAGCTCAAATATTCACTGAGTAGCTCTTAATGTTGAGGCTGATGGGATGGACCTATCGTACAAAAAATGTTTCATACCTCTCCTTATTCCAATCTTGTAAGTATATCGCGATTTCAATGCATTGGCAGCCTCATCTTCAATACTTTAGTACAGTCGATTGGAAGAAAAATGGTGAAGTGGAAAAGTCAGCAGTAGCTGCTCATGCTTGGTCCGAAAAACATCTAATTGAATCAAAAGCCAGTCTAATTAAACAAATAGAAAACAAAAAGAACTCACAGTTTGGGAAAAAATCCACATTCAAAAAAACAAGAAAGAAAAACTTATGAATTCGAAATTCCTGCGGATTCTGACTGGTTCTGGAGGTTTATCAATCTAGCAACGGAGGGAAGTAGTAGTAGTTCTTCCAGTCGACAAGAAAGTACTGAAGGTGAGGCTGCCAAGGCTTTGGAATCGTGATATACTTACAAGGTTGGTTATGAGGAGAGGTACAAAACATTTTAATTAGTCTTAAATTAAACCTCGTAGTGATTTATTTCTATAAAAGTTTAATAAAGAAAGAGTTAAATTAATGTTTTTATTACCTCACCTCATATCCTTTTTCTTCTATACTGCAGTTTTGGAGCTTATCTCCATCCTCATTAACCTCTGGTCGACTGGTGTTATGTCTTTTTTGGCGGTTTTCTTCTTCCTTCTATCAGTGAACCAATGAACCTCTGGATCAGATCAAAATTAGCCTAATCAAACACACAGATAAACAAAAAGAACTCACGTCTGGGAAAAAAATCCACATCCAAAAAAATGAGAAAGATAAACTCATGAATTTCGAAACTCCGGCAAATTTTGACCTGATCCAGAGGTTCACTGGTCCACCGATAGAAGTAAGAAGAAAACCGCCAAGAAACGACAATACACTGGTTGACCAGAGGCTACTGATGATGGAGATAAGCTCTGAAACTGCAGTCTATAAGAAAAAGGATATGAGATGAGGTAATAAAAACATTAATTTAATTTTTTAATTAAACCTCATAGTGTTTTTTTTTTCGTATAAAAGTTCAATAAAGAAAAAGTTGTTTCTCTCTGATTGATATTTTTGCTGCGTAGGAAATGTTAAGAGAATGATATGTTAAATGGATTGCAACTGAGTTGGTTATATTGGAGTTGACACATTCACTCAATCATCCTATTATGTTACATTTAGCTGGTAACATGTGGTGGTCATTATATTTGGTATTTTTCAGAGTTGTGATTGTTTCATCTCGTTCAACAGTGCTACAGCTCTGCTCTACTCTCCTAACTTAATCAACATTTGGTAAGTGATTTACTGTAATTTACATTTTTTAATAGTGTTCTGCCGTAAGGCAGGTTTTTCACTGCAATCATAGCATTTTCATGCTTTGCTTTGCAGCTTTACTAGGGAATTATAGGTGTGGTAGCTTCCTGTTGCTTTCCACACCGTGGATAATGATGTTTGGGGACCGTTTGGGGCTCAAAGCTTCCTGACATTTGTCTTAGAGGTGAGGAAAAATCTCAAAAAAAAAAGCTCAACCAAGAAGTAGGCCATTGGCCTGTTCCGCTTCAGGATAGAAATTGATCCCACCATCACTTCTTAGGTCTTCCTGGGTCTCTTCACCCTGTGGGTCTGTAGTTCAATAGCTGCTATTGTTTGGGATTCTAAGAAGGTGTTGATGCTAATTATTATGATATTTTTGAATGGTTTCAGTTATTGTCGAAGCAGCAGTTACACGATACAAATATACACACAAATTACATGGTCACTATTAGAGTCTGGATGTTAGGCACTTGAAAATTAAAAATAGGCAGCAAAAAAGGCACTAAAATCATTAATATAGGCACTAAAAATTCAAAATAGGCTCTTACAAAAAATGGACTACAACATACATTTTTACAGCCTTATGTACAGAAATAAACATATGCTATCAATAGCATACGGAGATATCATAGATGATTTTGGGAACTTGTTTTGCCTTTCTACAAAGAGCATACTTATGTTTTGCAGTGTGTACGTGCTGCGAAACTTGACACTCCATCGTGCAATTTGCTGAAATTTTACACACTTTGCAAAACAATATTGAACCGTTATTTGAGAATATTTCCGCACCAGATTCTTTTAGGAAATTAGTCAGTTTGACTTATTTACTGTTGTCCGTTCTTTAGGCATCGTTAAACAATTGTTCTAAAGATAAAAAAAATGCCACATACACTTGTCGCACCAGATTGTCTTTGAAGCGCCTGTCTGTGAATCAGGACTACAGACTGAATTCAGTGTTACCAACATCAAAAATAATATTGTCAGTCACTTATAGGTTTCTATGCAATGATATGTGTCATGAAGTTTGTCCATTTCAATTAATTTAATTGAAATACTAAGTTAATTTGAAGAAAAAATGGCAAATAGGCATTTATAGGCAAAATGAACTTCAAGGAAAACATCTTTAGGGTCGTTGGTATGAACTTATTGAAGTCACTTTTACAATATCTATAATAAATAACTGTAGGCATTTTCCCTAACATCCAGTCTCTAGTCATTATTCTCCTTTGCAACAGAAAATAGCACCAGCTTCACCGCTACGTTCATGCGTCAACTCCCGCTATGTATTTGCGGTGGTGTACAATACCTTCATTCATGTTGTCAGTATTTTTATTTACTTTGCTTATAACTGATGTTGAAAATGTACTCCATTTGCAGCCACACGTTTCACATCTTGTAAATTCTAATACGCATGACTTCTTTCGTGCCGATTGGTCAAATTTCAGTTCATATATTAGCTTTAAGTCAAGACCTATATAATAAAGCCAAAGACAAAAAATGAAATATTTTAGTAAAGAAGTGAGAAATTCCATGTAAAACTACAGTAGCAAAATTTAGACTGCTTACAGAACATGACTATTTGGCCAAACATTTATATAAAATAGGAATCTACACGAATCCGAATTGTCCTCTATGCAATAAAGATGAAGAACATCTACAAGCCTGTGAAGTATTACCTGTTGGATCCACCATAGAGAAATATTGGAGAGCAAGAACGCTAATGGCTTCGTTGCCAAGGCCCAGCATTTGAAAACAACAACATATTAGCTTTCAGTGCATTCAGAGTCTATGATTATTTCTGTACATCGTACATTTTAGTGCCCCTAATAAATAGAAACCACATGTGTTAAGATAAATTTTTGGAATTTTCAGCTGTTCTTCGATAGCGATGTTTTATTGTATAAACATATACGTTCTCTTAACTGTTGTCATAATCAAACACTGTGTTTTAATAACACAAAACAAAAACATACACATCATTAATTCTGCAATTGAGTTCACACAACACACAAACCATGTTCCTACTACAGTAAAACCTGTCTTAGGCAGAACCTTTATAAGAAAGAAACCTGTAGAGACGGGGAAAAATCTCCAGAACGATACAATTTTATATGTAAAATCGTACTGTATAAACCGGAAACCTTCATAATGAGGAAACGGAATGGTTTTTAAAGTACCAATAGTTAATTTTTACCTCAGTTAGATGGAAAATTATTCCTAAGCACATTGTAATGACGACACGTGAAAATTCTGCATATATTGTTTTACTTTCTTGTGTTGCGATACCCTTGCTTATATGTGACAGCGGGGAATCCGTTGCTTTTTCTTGCCTGCTTAGATAATCTGCAAGGGAGTTGGGAAACTCTTCAGTCCGATTGAAGTCTTCCTGTAGTTGAGTTCCTTCTCGCTTTTGTGTAATAAAGTAGTTTTGTATTGCTGTGCAAACTGTGCTGTGTTACATACACTATGTGTTGTCTGTATTTCAGTTCAATACGTCATGTCTTTAAAGCGTGCATGTAAAACCCTTACACTGCGTGAGAAAATTCAAGCTTGTAA
The DNA here is from genome assembly GCA_030220185.1 of Diploptera punctata. Lineage (NCBI taxonomy): Eukaryota > Metazoa > Arthropoda > Insecta > Blattodea > Blaberidae > Diploptera > Diploptera punctata. Next base: position 305,420 of record JASPKZ010002324.1, read on the forward strand.
TTTGGGAACCCTTTATAAGAAGGAAAACTGCCAAGACGGAAATATATTTAAGGAACCGTCATGTTCCTTCATAGACAAGTTTTACTGTACAGAGGGTAAAAAAAAAAACCTGATATGCGTATATAAGACGCGCTGAAATCAATGGTCTTTGAAACTAGTACGAGACGAAGATTGGCGAGAGTTGAGTCATGAATACAGCAATATTTGTTATCAGGATTGTAAGTTAGGATCTTTGACCTCGGAGCCCAGTGTTTACCCCATGCAGTTCTATTTATGGGGGCAATGGAACATAGGGTGTACAGAAATAACCCACACACACTGAATGAACTTAAAACTAATAGACAAACTGCACTTTGATCAATCGGTGCTGGAGAACTCGTGCGAGTTAGTAGAAATTTCATAAGAAGGTGGCACATGTGTGGCTGCAAATAGAACATCTATTCAACATCTGTTATAAGCAACGTATGTAAAAATCATCATCATCATCTGGTAACATGGCAGCTGCCACCATCTTCCGGAAACCGCCATTCCTCTCTGTCCTCCATTGATCTCCTTCCAATCCTCTGATATTCATAGCTGCTTGTACCCCTTCTATCCAAGTTTTCTTCGGTCTTCCTCTCTTCTTCCTTTCTATTGGGATCCATTCCATAACAATTTTAGGCAATCTTTGCACTGGCATTCTTTTGACATGACCATACCACTATAATCTTTAAATAAATAAATAAAAGAAAGAAAAAGCATGATGGGAAGTGCTCTACCCGCTTCGCAATAAAGCTGGTGCCTTTTAAAAGGAGAATAGCATTTGTTAAAAAACCAACAGAATCCAAATATATGTTTTCAGCTAAGGGATGAGAGCCATTTCCAAATTAAGAAGAACAGGATTTGGACAAAATCTACGTATTTCTGAATGATTCCAGTAGAATGGAGTGAAACATTTTATATAAAACTAGGAAGGACCATTAGAATAACCAAGTGTCAGGAAAAAAATCTAGGGTGAGACCCCTAGAAATCCCTTGACTTACCAGGCAGATACTGGGATCATCTCCAGTCGCTATAGATAGTTTTCTCAACCTGCAGTTGTTAGCCCAAATTTGTTAAGATGGTGCGTGGACACTTCCTTTTACTGTTTTATTCTGTGAGTTATATGTTTTAATTTAATTGTAGTTAATTCATACAAGTTAATATGTGTGTAATTTAACCTTGGTGAAGCAAAAGATGCCATCAGATAAAATAAATTATTATTATTACCACCGCTGTGGTCTCGATATAGCATGCTGCCTTGTCATGCAGCGGGCCCGGGTTTGATCCCTGGTCGGGGCAGTTTTTCTGGGTGAGGCTTTTATCGGGGTTTTTCTTCACCTGTAAGACAAATGTCAGGAGAACTTTAAGGCCCAAACGGTCCCCGAAATCATATGGCCATCATAATCATCCGTATCATTATCATCATCATCCTTCACTGGTGTGGAAAGCAATGGGAAGCTACCACACCTACAATTCCCTAGTAAAGCTGCAAGCATAGCATGAAAATGCTATGATTGCAGTGAAGGACCTGCCCTCGGGCAGAATTACTATGGATGGATATTATTATGAGCACAGATCTTTCTGACGGATTAGAAACAAATGGAACAAAGATTAAAACAGTAGAATATTTTAAGGGGGCTGACGGGTGAAATTTCTATTTTCAACATTTTTTAAGCTACATACTTGATTGTTTGTACACACATTCACGCCATGACAGGTAATATTATATTAAAGTTTCATCCTTCTAGGTTTAAATTTTTTTGAGTTATCGAAGAAAACCCATTTAAAAATTTGCATATTAAAATTTTTAATAAGTCCCATAATTTTTTAGTAACATTTTTGAATTTTTTTTTCTACACGACCACTGACTTATTTAGAACAACACAATGCATTAACTTTTCTATATCATTATAATACAGGAAGAAACAAATATATACATCCTCTGCATATGAAAATGTATTTTTTTTTAAATTACTACATATATTTTATTTTTATTTAAAAAACTATCAACGTTGTTTCAAAATCTATGCATAGAATTATTAGCCATAGTGTGTCGGACATGCGGTGAAAATGTCGTTCTTCTATCATTAAATGTGTCAATGTTATTTTCATTTGAATGTATTGAAATGCAATGAAAAGCCAATTTGAAAGTTTGCATGCAGTTAAATTAGAATGTAGCGCCCTCCTACAGTCATTACCTATACTTTAAGCTACGTAGTCTTTTTTAATACAAATAACAAAAAAATGCTAAATTTGACTGAAAATGTCAAAAATTTCACCCATCCCCCCCCCTTATTTGGGATCAATAATTCAAAAAGGTGGATCATCTGAATTAGACATTGAAAAAATATTAATAGACACAAAGAAAGTTATTGGTTCATTAAATTCTGTTTTATGAAGTAAGCATAAAATCAAGAGGACTAAATTATTAACACGTAACACAACTGTGAAGAGTATTTTATTGTGTGGTGCGGGACGTTGAAGCAAAAACACAGAAATATATTATTAGTCACAGATATGGACTTATTAAGAAGATCAGCAAGAATATCAAAATTAGACAAAATAAAAAATAATACAATAAGAGAAATAATGAATGTAGAAAAGGATATTGTACAAGAGATTGAAGAAATCCAACTAAGATGATATGGACATATAATGAGAAGAAGGGACACACAAACAAAGAAGTATTGAAATGGATACCTACTGGAAAAGGGAAACGTGGTAGATCAAAGCCAACGTGGATAAAGGGAATTCAAGACAACATGAAGAAGAGAAGTACGACAGAAGCAGACACGCAAGACTGCGAAGTGCGGAAGAAAAAAATTATATATTTTGATTGAGGATACCTGTGTGAATAACAGAAACAATCCTGAAAATAAAATAAAAAATATTATACTGATCAATATCACTGAGAAAATGTCTTCACTCAGGGACACTTGTTCCTCTAGCTCTGCATGAAGGCATGTTGAAATAGACCGTTCGGCTACATGTATTAATTGTGGTATATAATCTACATACACCCAATCACACAACTTCTCTTTAAGTTTTTTGTTGTTTATTTTCAGCCTTCTCTCTCTGTCTTATAATTTTTTTTCTATTTTTTGTCATTTTTTTGCATATAAAATAAATCTTAATTGCACAATGGTCGAAACTTAATTACATATAATGTTAGGCCTATTCATTAATATAATATCATTGCAGCTTTTCATATTTTTAAAATCATCAATTTTTTAAGTACATTGTTATTATTATTATCATTATTATTATTATTATTGTTAAAATTAGGAACTCAGTTATAAGGGAGAAAATGAAGATTGAAGACACTATTTTAGATTATATTAAAACTCAGCAATTAAGATGGTACGGACATGTCCAGCAAATGGAACAGGATCGACTAACAAAATCTGTTTTGGAATGGAAACCTGAGGGAAGACGAGGCAGAGGAAGACCTAAAACCTCCTGGAGTCAGGGAATATATTTATACATGAACGAAAAACATCTACAACCAGGAGATTGAATGGACTGACAAAATTGGCTATTAGGAATCGGACGATGTCAAAGACATTAATCAACTGATGATCTATCTATCTATTGTTATTATTATTATTATTATTCCCTAGAAGAGGCAAATATAAATGACAAAACAATTAGTATTATAAGATTATATTTGGAGAACAAATGCCAAATTAAGATGGGAAACAGAGTTTCAGAAACATTCCTAACACCAAAATGTCTACTACAAGGATGTTACTTATCACCAACGTTCTCCAAAATATATACTAATAACTGTACAAAGAATTGGTGAAGACACTACACATGTACGGGAATTCAAATAGAAGATAATTCTTATCTCCACCATTTATTATTCGCAGATGATAAGGTGGTGATACCTCAGGATCCAGATGATGCATCTTTCATGTTAAGGAAATTAGAGATAGAATACAAAAAAATGCGGATTACAGATAAATTATAATAAAACAAAATATCTTTCATCAGGACACAACAGATGAGCTAAAATGTAATTCAGGAAGAATGTGTAATGTTAAAAATTTTAAATATTTAGGATCTATTTTAGATAAAAGTGAGAATTCAACCATAGAAATTGAAAGAAGAATAACTGACGGAAGAAGAACCATTGGTTTGTTGAACTCGGTGCTTTGGAATAGAAATATAATATACAGAACGAAGGAAAGTATATTTCAAGCTCTGTTACAAAGCATTTTATTATATGGATTTGAAACCTGGATAAGAAGTAGAAAACAAGCCAACAAGCTGTTAGCAGTAGAAATGGATTTTTGGAGGCGATCGACAAGAATTTCAAGAAAGGATGTCAGAAACGTCACAATAAGGGAAATTATGCAATCAACTTTTATAAGATTCATGATGTGTTCGGTTGAGGTATTATTCAAAATTAATATAAACAATTATGGAATATTCACCTGAAAGGTCCGTCTCCTCAACTTAATTAATTATTTAACTGTAGCGCTTTCGGGACTTGTCCCATCATCAGCAGGATTCAAAACTGGTGTTTCACTGAAGATCTGGTAGAGGGGGTTACATGTATTGGGTTTGTTTTCGTTGATCAGGCTGTTGTTGTTGTGAGCTGATTTCATGATTTCCATCTCTTCAAGTATGTTTATCTTCGCTGGATTATTTTCTCTGTGCATTACTGTTAGAGTGTTAAGGAGTTTATAAATTGACATGTAAGGACTGCAACAAATTTTATATAGGAAGAACAAACAGGAGTTTTAATATCAGATTCAAAGAACATTTTCGAGACTTCATTCACGCAGAAGAGAAATCAAGCTATGCAAAACACGTTATCCATGAAGGACATCACATGTTAAATATTGAAAACACCCTAACAGTAATGCACAGAGAAAATAATCCAGCGAAGATAAACGTACTCGAAGAGATGGAAATCATGAAAGCAGCTCACAACAACGATAACCTGATCAACGAAAACGAACCCAATACATGCAACCCCCTCTACCAGATCTTCAGTGAAACACCTGTTTTGAATCCTGCCGATGATGGGACAAGTCCCGAAAGCGCTACAGTTAAATAAATTAATTAAGTTGAGGAGACGGACCTTTCAGGTGAATATTCCATAATTTTTATATTAATTTTGAAATTATGCAAGTTGAAAAAACATATTAGGAAAAATAGAAGAAAAACATTTAAAATTGTTTGGGCACCTCTTAAGAATGGAGAATGCCAAAGAAGATACTTGATTGGAAAGCTAATAGAAGAAATGGAAGAGACAGACCTAGAGAACGATGGGTGGATGGAGTGAAGAGAAGTATGGAAGCTAGAGATTTGAGGGAAGAAGATGCTTTAGACAGGAACCTCTGGTGACAAATCACTTTGGGTTGAAGAAGAAACACTGTATTGTGTAATATTTCTAAACAATAAAAAAAAATTCTGGCGCTAGTTTTGTAATCTGATTTTCTTCGTGTTGAGTTTTCATAATTCATTCAAAACAAAGTTTTTATTTCATCTTCCAAAACATTTTTTTCCCTTCAATCCCTTCAAATTATTTTAGTGCGTGCCTTTTTTTTTGTAATAGTTATATCGTATATTTTTACTATTTTGAAACAAGGTATTCAATATGTGGTTTCTTTGGCTGCTTCTGGGATTCAATATGCGATCTGGTAAGCGCCATCAACATAATTTTTGTACAGTTCATGTTTATTCTTTGTTCATATTTAACTACTGTATATTGTGTTAAAATTGCAAATGTATTTTTTACGCGATAGTGCGTTTTGTCGTACTTACAGCAATGGCGACCATGATTGAAAGTTCAGCTTCCTACATTTCGGAGTTGGCAACCTAAATAACTATACTGTAATATTACATATTACAAACACGCGTGTGGGAAGTAAAACCACTGCCCTCTATGTATACTATGTACAATGTATATACAAAAGGTAGTGTTAATATACATTATACGAAACAAATCACTGCATTTTAAATGAAGTGAACTTTATTTGAAACAATATAAAACAATAAATACGTACTTGCCGCCATTTTATCAATAATAATGGTCTCACGGCCTCCTGTTGTTTTAACTTATAAACATTGTCCACACTGTAAACGTTAGTCAATTGTTTATAATAAACGCAAATATTTCCAACAAAGGTGTTATTATTTTACATTATTTTGAAAACACCATCGCGCAAAAAATAATGTACAAAACACGTTTGTGAAGTGTTTTATCGAATCCCGGTTTTTAAACATTTTCCTCGCTTCTGTAAAAACCCCTTCCCAACTTCGCATCGTAATGTAAGTTACTATATTTTAATAATTTGTATCCAAGTTGACACAACGTGCATTGTAAAAATACAAATTTCATTAACTCGAGTATAGAGTCAATATGAAGAAGGGAAACTGAATACGTAATCGTGACGTCATTTATTGTAGAACCTTCAAGAACGTAATATGGTATGAGCATTGAGAGATACCATCTAGTGATGAAATATTTCAACTTACTGTATGAAGTCATAGTAATTAACAACATAATAGTACTGTATACATTTAGAATAGATTTATTTAGCCTGGTGGAGTTAAGACCATGTGGCCTTCTCTTCCACTCACCAGGACAAACATTATGTTACATATAAATACAAAAAATTACAATAATAGTCATACTAAACAATTATCTGTCAAATTGAATAATAATGAAAATAATGTCTAATAATACAATAAAATTAAATACAATTAAAATTAAATTAATGATAGAATGTATACAGAAAGGAATAACAGCTCGAATCTACTATACATAAAAAGAAAAGAAAAAAATACAAAGAAAGTAATAAACTATGGTGAATTAATCTAACGCATTTTATACAAGGCATTAGGTAAATATATTAACAAATCTTAAAACTATTTTTATTAAATAATGAAAAAACAAATTATTAATTTTTAAAAAGTAATATTAGTGAGTTGTTTCTGTTAATAATTTTATTTTCAATTTGTTTCTGAAAGATGGTAAAGTTTGGCAGTCTCTGACATAGGGTGGAAGGGAATTCCATGTTCTAGCAAGAGAAATTGTAAAAGATTTTGAATAATAGGTAGTGTGATGAGGAGGGATATAAAGGACACTGTGCTCAAGGGATCAGAGAGTCTAGTGAAGCGGTGTGATAAATAATAAGGTAAATGATGTGTGTAATATTTTATGGCCTTTGGGGAAAAGTAAATCTAGCATTTCTTACCGAAACTTAGTAGCTCTATATATTCTAACTTATTAGTTTAAATAGACAAAGATAAGAAAAATATAGTATATTACGATGCGAAATTAGGAAGTAGTTGTTACAGAATCGAGGAAAATGTTTAAAAACCGAGCGGTTTTTAATTTCCGAGATTCTATAAAACACTTCACAAACGTGCGTTGAATACTATTTTTTGCGCGATGGTGTTTTCAAAATAATAAACAATAGTAAAATAATATCTTTGTTGGAAATATTTACATTCATTATAAACAAACAGACTAACGTTAACAGTGTGGGCAGTTTATTAGTTGAAACAACAGGAGGCCGTGACATCAATTTAGTGATAAGACGGCGGCAAGTACGTATTTATTGTTTTATATTGTTTCAAATAAAGTTCAGTTTATTTAAAATGTATTGATTTGTTTCGTATAATGTATATTAACACTACCTTTTGGATATTTTTTGTATATACATTGTATCTAGAATACATAGAGGGCAGTGGTTTTACTTCCCACACGCGTTTGTAATACGTAATATTGTAGTATAGTTATTTAGGTTGGCAACCCCAAAATGTAGGAAGATGAACTTTCTATCATGGTGGCCATTGCTGTAAGTACGACAAAACGTACTATCGCGCAAAAATGATATTTAATTTGATTAAACTATTGTTGTGTAAACGAAATACGGTACATAGGTTTGCAAGGGATGTTGATTCAATTTATAAAAGTTTATGGTTATAAAATCAAATAACAGATATTTGAAAAGTTGACAACATTGGTTACAATTCACACGGTTTCTTGACGGCACGTGGGCAGCACATTCACGTGTCAGTAAATTGAATCCTATGTAAATTGCGTTTTGAAATGCGTGAGCTGTCGCGACAATTTGCCTTCTGAGCGAGTTAAATCAACTGGAATTATTTCAAGGCCTCCTGATTCCTTCTTACGTAACAATAGTAACGTGCCTAAGGAAATAACACATGCAACGCGTTATTCTCTTTTTCTGACAATCATACAAAACATTTATCTTCAGAGAAATATAGGTCTATAATATAGTTTAAGATATACAAATTTAAATTTTATTAAGAAAATAAAATTCTGAATTAAGACATCTAGTTCCTTAAAGGCCTAAAGCGTAAAATTTAAATTTTAAGAAAATTTGATTATGAAATGAAATGTTGAACATATTGATACTTTTGCGGCGTTATTCGTAAAGGTCCAGAGTTTCTTTTATTTTTAAGTCTATAAAGAAATTCATATTAATCCTTACATTAAAAATGTACCGATAAGAGACATCAATTGGTTTTATTCATTTCATAATTTTAATAAAAATAGATGAAAACTAACGAGAAGAATTTTTTTTTAGAATTTCTTGATAATAAGTTATGGTCGATTTCGTTTTCACTGCGGTCCGCCACATTTAAATAACTACGGCTCTGGGGTCGACTCAGCCTCTAATGGAAATGAATACCAGACTCTTGTACTGGGGGTAAAGACGGCCGTCACGCAGGGCTGACAACCCGGATGACATCAAGTGCCGATTGTCTAGAAAAAGTGGGAGCCTTGACCTCCCACTACCCCAAGGGCCTCCTGAGGCCTGTAGAGGGATCACTTTACTTATATATATATATATATATATATACTTACTCACTGGCACTATCGAACCCGTAGGTTCATGGCCGCGCGGACATACGCTCTCCATACATCCCTATCCTGAGCTAATACTTTCCAATCATCCCCTGTATAATCTACTTCCCTCAAATCATAGTTAATGTTATTCTCCCACCTCATTCTTGGTCTACCAACTGGGCGATTTCCCTCTGGCTTTCCTACAAGAAGCTTCCATGCAAGTCTTTCATTCCCCATACGTGCAACATGTCCTGCCCATCGCAGTCTACGAGACTTAACTCTTCTTATTATATCTGGCTTCCTATAAAGACCATGTAGTTCATTATTATGTAGTCTTCTCCATTCACCTGTCTGTTCATCTCTCTTTGGTCCAAAAATTTTCCTAAGTACTTTATTCTCAAATACTTGTAGTCTCCTTTCCTCCCTTAAAGTAAGAGTCCATGTTTCGCATCCATATAATATAACTGGTAGAATAATAGTTTTATATATTTTCAGTTTAACGTTTTTTGAAAGGAGTTGGGATATCAAGAGTCTCTGCAATGCATAATAGCAAGCATTTCCAGAATTGAGCCTATGTTTAATTTCTTTCTGCATCTCATTCCTATCTGTGATTATTGTTTCCAGGTATTTGAATTAAGCCACTTCCTCAAAATATATATATATAGAAAATTAATAACAATTGTAACGTCACAACACATGGCACGTTTACAAACACATGGCAAAATAAAATTATTTATTTCCGTTACTAATACAAAATGCGTCTGATTAATTTAAATAAAGTTAATATCTAATTTCATGATACAAGTAAGTGCTGAAGTACTGCATCGCTTCATACAGACAATTTCTAGGAGAGATGGTTGTAGTCTAGTGGAGGGGAGCTTCTGTTTCCCGTGCATGAAGTCGTGTGTTCGATCCTGCTGTCATGCCTTTTTCTCTCTCGTCCTTATTTCAATTAATTTTCTTTCTTTTGTTTCATTTCTTTTGCGTTTTTTTTATTTTCAGTATTTACCGCACTACTTATTTGCACGAAATTGTTTTCCATTGCACGACACACAACGAAATAGAACGGATTTAGTTTCTCAAATAGTTGTATACTTGTGAACCAAATAGCTGATCTCTGATCATGCGCAGTGGCTTCGTTCTGAGACTTGAAAGGTATCTGCGCGCCATCAATGATTTCAAAGGCTGTACGAGGAAAACCGAAGCAGAAGATTGCGATATGAAAAGGTGAACTCGACATAACGTCCTGCACTATGCACTGTTAATTACTACACAATACAACTAATCCAGTATTTATAACGATATTAAATAGTGGGTACTATATAATGCGTAAAATAGGTATTTGGATACGGGGGGAACTTAAAACTGAAACAAAAAATAAGTAACAACACATAAAATAGACATTTTAGATGTAGTTAAACTCTTCCGGATGATATAACTTCATGAAACTTGTACCTACGGATGTTTTCTAAGTTTATTCCTTCAGAAAAAAAGTAATAAATCCTAAAACCCGGTTTATAAGGTGTAATTGTGACACCCCTAACATAAAGACTTAGTGCCACAGTAATCCGTGTACCAAATGTATTTTCTAAATATTTAGTTTTGGAGTCTGGAGAAACAATAAAAACTTGTATTGAGATCACATATTTGGGTATTAAAATAAATAAAAATGGGAGTTATGAAGAGGAAATAAGAAATAGAAATGATAAAGGAAAATTTGCAATTGCTAGCCTCAATGGAATATTGTGGGATAAAAATATAAGTAATAAAAATAAAATGAATATATATCATACAATTGTTAAAAGCATCATTACTTATGGAGCAGAACAACAAAAACAAATAAGTATCTTTTAGCAACGGAAATGGATTTTATACGAAGGGCAGCAAGAATTTCAAGAAGGGAAAAAATTAGGAACTCAGTTATAAGGGAGAAAATGAAGATTGAAGACACTATTTTAGATTATATTAAAACTCAGCAATTAAGATGGTACGGACATGTCCAGCGAATGGAACAGGATTGACTAACAAAATCTGTTTTGGAATGGAAACCTGAGAGAAGACGAGGCAGAGGAAGACCTAAAACCTCCTGGAGTCAGGGAATATATATAAACATGAACGAAAAACATCTACAACCAGGAGATTGGATGGACCGACAAAATTGGCTATTAGGAATCGGACGATGTCAAAGACATTAATCAACCGATGATCTATTATTTTTTTTATTGCGGATGAGCCCATGTAGGACTACGCAAAGTACTTAGAGGCGTTTCCTTTGAGCCCAAATTTCTTTCATTCTATTGCTATGAACTTCTTTTCTATCATCTGTCCAAGTTGTTCCAGTTTTTTTCTTCGGTTTGTCCTCTTGGTCAACTTGCCACTTATTCACCTTAATTCTAAATATATCTCTGTTTGGGATATCTTCTTTAGTAATTCCTGCCAATTTTAAGTCCTTTTTGACTTCATCAATCCACTTCATAGTATCCACTGGAGCTTTACTTCTGTTTTCGTAGAATTCCATTATCTGTTTTGTAAGCTCATTTGAGTTCATTCGTTTAATATGGCCATAAAATTTTAACCTTCGTTTTCTAATATCACTATGAATGTCTGTATATATTTTTATTTCCTTTTTACTTCTGAGTCTAAATGCTTCATTTATGACCTGTGGACCTAAAACTTTTCTTATAATTTTGCATTCTTTTTTCACTATATTTTCGATATCTTTTTTTCTGTTCAATATTAATGTTTCTGCTCCATAGAGGCACTCGGGTTTAATTACAATCTATCTATCTATCTATCTATCTATTATTATTATTATTATTATTATTATATATTATTATTATTATTATTATAATAAGCGTGTGTTACTTTTCTTGTTACGTAGTTACGTATAATATATTTCCCAAGTTCCACTAGTGTTAGACCTATCCGTAGTGTATTTAAATGTATTAGAATGCTACAGGACTACAAGGGCTGATGGAGTTTGTACGGCCCTTCTGTACAGTACAACCTTCGGTATCATTATAGCTATTATGAAGAAAACATTGCTGGTTTAGGAGAGAACAGTAAACGATGTGAATACACGAGAAAACTTATTTAAATGCATTTATGAATCCTTGGTCGGTCGTGGTTTACCTACAACAAGGTAAGTGGGCTCCTTGTTCTCTTTTTTAATTAATATGTAGACCTACTTGTGGAAGGTAGGTAAGGCTGGAGGTTGAAATGCAAAATCTATTCTATGATTTGCAGTTTTGAAATGTAATGAGTTTAACTGGTGTCGAGTTACAAACTTTTATCTCGTGCACCTTGAACTTTCATCTTTATACTCAGTACATAAGCCCTCGTCCCCTTACCTGCTTATTAAATATTCAACAAAACATACGTTTTTTCCCCTTCTCCCTTTTTAATCTCTACGGGCTATTAAGTTTTTCGCGCAATAGTGCGTTTTGTCGCCTAAATAACTATATTGTAATATTACATAGCATATTACAAACCACGCGCGGGAAGTAAAACCACTGCCCTCTATGTATACTACGTACAATGTATATACAAAAGATAGTGTTAATATACATTATACGAAACAAATCACTGCATTTTAAATGAACTGAACTTTATTTGAAACAATATAAAGCAATAAATACGTACTTGTCGCCTTTTATCACTGATTGGTGTCACGGCCTCCTGTTGTTTCAACTAATAAGCATTGCCCACATTGTTAACGTTAGTCAATTGTTTATAATGGACGCAAATATTTCCAACAAAGTTGTTATTATTTTACTATTATTTATTGTATTGAAAACACAATTCCGCAAAAAATAATATACGACGCACGTTTGTGAAGCGTTTTACAGAATCTCTGAAATTAAAAACCTCGCTATCGCTCGATTTATAAACATTTTCCTCGATTCTGTAAAAACCACTTCCCAACCTTGCATAGTAATATACTATTAGGTCTGAAGTCTTCTTTAAAATGCTCTTGGCCTCTTTTATGTTTCCTGAAGCGCATTAATATACTTATTTACTCACTGGAACTATCGAATCCGTAGGTTCATGCCCACGCGGACATCAGCTCTCCATACATCCCTATCCTGAGCTAATGCTTTCCAATCATTCCCTGTTTAATATACTTCCCTCAAATCATAGTTAATGTTATTCTCCCACCTCATTCTCGGTCTACTAACTGGCCGTTTTCCCTCTGGCTTTCCTACAAGAAGCTTTCATGCAAGTCTTTCATTCCCCATACGCGCAACAAGTCCTGCTCATCGCAACTATGAGACTTAACTGTTCTTATTGTATCTGGCTTCCTATAAAGATATATATTGTTATGTAGTCTTCTCCATTCACGGGTCTGTTCATCTCTCTTTGGTCCAAAAATTTTCCTAAGAACTTTATTCTCAAATACTTGTAATCTCCTTTCCTCCCTTAAAGTAAGAGTCCATGTTTCGCACCCATATAGGGGCCTAATATAACTGGTAGAATAATAGTTTTGTATATTTTTAGTTTAACATTTTTTGAAAGGAGTTGGGACATCAAGAGTCTCTGCAATGCATAATAGCACGCATTTCCAGAATTGAGCCTATGTTTGTGCATCTCATTCCTGTTTGTGATTATTATTCCTAGGTATTTGAATTCAGCCACTTCCTCAAAATTTCCCTCATTTGTCATTAGCTGTCCATTTCCATTACATAATGTATTTCTACATGTGACCATATATTTAGTTTTGTTGATATTTACTTCCAGTCCTTATTTCTTAGTGTTACTCAATACTGTGTGCGTGTTGTCCTTTAGTATTTCCTCGCTATCGCCCAATAGTACTACATCATCATAAGTAATGCCACGAGTGATTTCCAATTTATCTAGAGAATTTGGAAATCAAGAGTGGCATTTGTTAGAACTATTTAACGAATAAAATTAAGCTGTTTACTCACAAATCATTATTTAACTATAGTTATTTTAAAATATTTATATATTTAATGTAAACGGTGATGTTTGAAAACAAATGAGAAACGATTGGTACGCTTCATCTACTTCTTTTGTTTATCACTGCAACCAGATCATACTATTTATTGCCAAAGGAACGCAATATTGTAAGAATGCTCTCTAGTGGAGAAAAAATGAAACACATCAAACTGTATATTAATTCATTTCTGATGTCGTATGATGTAAATATGACAATTATATTTTTCTGGATTATTACCTGGGGAAAAATACATTTAAGAAAGTGCAAACAGTGGTTTCTTTTTTTGGTGGTATAATCAATTGCTACAAATGTTTTTATATTAACTCCTGCAAGCGCTATGTGTTGACATCTATGCACTATATATACAATCTGGTAGCCGTATTTCTTATAGGCTCAGTCACTGCAAAATAATGGTCAGACCTGTTCAGAATATTAAAAAGGAGGAGCTTTCTTTAATATGGTAAATTTAACACTGATAAATATTTCGTGAAACACGACTCTGATTGGTTGTAAAACAGAAATCATTGAAACGTGATTGTTCATTGACTCCCATTTGGGGCATTAGTTAAATAGCATAAACTAACAGCTTATTAATACCATTGAGTTGTAAGCCTTCCTCGTTCTCTAAAGATTTAATGGCATGCTCTAGTACAAAATTAAATAGTAGAGGAGATAGTGCATCTCCTTGCTTCAACCCATTGTGGATTTCAAAAGTGTTTAATTAATTTTTAGTTACTAATCAATCAAAATTGCTATTTGTTTTCGATAAAACGAGCAAAATCGTTTACAGAGCAAACCCCGTTCTCATGTTATCTGCTCACTCGATTAACCTTGAAGCACAAATAGTTCACGTTAAACCTGCTGAACTTTCTCCAGGTTCAATAAGTGTAACAGTTGAAAAATACTATTTTGCCAAAGATCTCCTCTTTTTCCTTATAACCTGTTCCACTATGTTGACATTGATGCTGTAATAGTTGTTGTTGAGGTAATGACTAACATCACGTGTCACATTACTCCACTACGCACAACTTGAAAGTTTCCATCCGCTGTTAAATGAACTTCTTGGAAAATGTTCAGAACTTTAAATTAGTAAATGCGTATTGAAATAATCAATATCACTAGCCCTACAGTGCAATAAAACTATAATAATGTTTTATTTATTCTGGCAGAGTTAAGGCCTCTTCCACTCAACCAGCACAAATACAAATAAATATTTGACAAATATAGATACACACTATACCAATTATAAACAGTTATAGATACATTAAGTGTAGCAATGTAAATTTCATGTATACAAGCAACATTTTATACGATGATAATAATAATAATAATAATGATAATAAACTAAACTATATAAGAAGAACCACAGACAATGTATATAGTAATATGTGAAGAAAAAACGTTGTACCCCTTTTTTAAGCAGATTGCGCGCGCGGAGGAGTGTGATATTTGGCATAATTAAAGTTCATATAGAGAAGGAGTGCAAAAAAATAAAATGTATGTATAATATGTGTTATAAATAAATTAAATTAAACAAAATAAAATTAATTGTCTGTAAGGAATTTGTGTATTACTCATTCATTTGTTTACGTTCATACTGAAAGTGCATTGTTGTAAAAAGAAAATTGTGCAGCAGCGATGTGAATTGACTTACTCTCGCGTATTTATTATCAGTGGTTTAAAAAAGTGAGTACATTTTATTATTTAAATTAAACCCTGTCTAATCTTGGTTTCAGTAATGTCATTACATTTTTTTATATTTACATGTTCGCACCTACTTCCATTATGTCTCGACATAGAACATTGACGGGTCGGAGTGAGAGACAAAGAAGAAGGGATATATATTCCCGTACACATAATAATACTCGTAGCCAAACGCAAATTTAAATGGTATAAATAGATACAAAATGACATGTTATTGTTTTTTAAATATGGCTTAGCCAAGCTATACCACACATTTCCTATCGTTCATGTTTTTAAAATCGAAAATTAATGTATACGATGTATTTGTGACAAACTTAAAAAATTAACGAATTGTGGTCGAATTTGGACCACTGGGCGACCACTATAATGCGAAATCTAGGTTAGTTTTAATTATGTATTAATATTGTAGTCCATTATTTCACATAACTTCCATCGTATACAGTTTATGGTTTAGGAATATTAGAAAGCAAAGTATCTGAATATATTGAAAACAACTGGCCTACTCTTCAGTTGTTATAGACCATCATAATTGGGTCTATTAGAAGTTAGACTCTAATTCTTGTAATATTTTCTTGACGCATTTTGAAGTCCAATAAATGTGTGGATGATAATGGCCAGATGATGTTCGGGCCCTTTTGGGTCTCAAAGCTACCTGACATTTGTCTTACAGGTGAGCAAAAACTTCACCCAGGAAGCTTGTCCCGATCGGGAATCGAACCCGGGCACGCTGCGTGACAAGGCACAGCGGTGGACTTAAACAATATAGAGACATATAATGCTGTAAGATGATTGAGGAGTTGAATGGAAAATGGGCACAATTAAAACATACACGTTTTGAGATGTTAGCAATTGATACATAACTAAATGCATAACATTGTTGTTTGTTTTAAAATCGAGATATCGAAACGAAACTTTTCAGGTCGACCAACTACAAAATGGCGAGTCCAAAATTGCATTGAACGGAAAAAATGCCCATATTCCATTCAACTCCTCAATATTTAAGGATTCAACATCTTGATCTTGAAGAATTCGAGTCGATAAACGTTCTGACGTTCTTTTTATTCAGTTACCAACAACAAAGGAAAATAATAAATGAAATATTAAGAGGAAAACATATTTAAAAGAACATAGCTTATGTAATGAGCCAAAGTAGAGATTCGGAGAAAATGAACGAGGAAGGAACGTGGTTTAACAATTCATTCCCGTTTAGTCATTTTTATGTTTTTTTATCAATACTTCGTAACACTTTGTCCTCCAAATTGCGGTTTTTCATGGTTCAGCAAGTATTTATTTTTAATGTCATGTAGTCCTCTATTTGATAGTAAAACGATTTTTAACTAACTCACTGGCACCATCGAACCCGTAGGTCCATGGCCGCGCGGACATAAGCTCTCCATACATCCCTATTCTGAGCTAATGTTTTGCAATCATTCCCTGTGTAATCTACTTCCCTCAAATCATAGTTAATGTTATTTTACAGTAACTGTTGGAAATGGGGACCATTGACCTGGATGCACAGCTCTAAGAAGCATATCTGGATGCTCCCTGATTTCCGCACGATCCTTGCTTCAAGCTCTGGAGCTGTGCTTCCAAGTCAATGGTCGCCATTTCCAACAATTACTGTAAAATAACATGTAATAGCTTCCATTTTTCTTAGAACTAGTAAATAATCAACAATGTGTTCAACAATTTTATTCTGTAGACCCACAACAATGCATTTCCGACCCAAGGTTCATTGTGTTAAAATACTTGTATGCATGTTCCCTGCCAGCACACGAAAAATCTAGTCATTTCGGTAACACCCTGTGTGTGTGTGTGTGTGTATATATATATATATATATATATATATAATCATATCTCTGTATAAAATAAAGATAATGGAGTTCTTCTTCTTCATTCCAAGTATTAAGCCAAGGCCTGTTATGATCCTATAGAAAATGGTCCTCATCTAGGGGATATGTGGATGGCGACCACAAGCTGAGCAAAACATTTCTTCCACTTATTTGTGTTTTGCACTCTTTTAACTTTACTATCTAACCTCTCTTGGTTAACTCTTGTTTTTTTCGACCCCGATGCTATTAGGGCATCCGAGGGCTAGAGAGTCTTTCCTTTCTTCCATTTCTTCTTTCCTTTATTTTCTTTTCTTCTCCAGAAAAGCCTGACCAGAGGCTATAAGATGGCAGCCCCATCACTGGTCTTGCCTTCCTTTGGCCAGCAACCAATCGAAGGGGCTATTATTATGCTTTCAAGTCTTATACGAGATAATGGAAGTGAAAATAAGGTAGGATAAGCAGTAATTTATTATGGATATGGAGACAAGGTTACTTCCGTTGATTTTCTAGATCTTTAAAATTGTGTGGGTGTTTGACCTTCTTGTGGTGGTGATGTTTCAAGGTGAGTTATATAACCACAGGTGTCAAAACGTTCCTCGCGTGCTTTTATATCGGTACTTGAACTCTCATCATGTCATGGTTTGTAACGGTACACTCCACTTATTTGATTCCTAAGGAGTTTCATTGACATCATTTGTTTATTTAGTAATTTCCTAACTCATTCGGTGCTGGTAATCCTACCGCCATTTTCTCTAATTATGGACTAGTGACTCCTTGCTTCTGGTCCCGAGGGTCGCGGGTTCAAACCCGGCTGGGGTCGATGGATTTTTTTTTTAGGATGGAAAAATCCAAGGAGCAAGTCATTCTGGAGGGACTTTAAGCCATGGGTCCCGAGTCTGAAGATTTTCAGGCTTGTAAAAAATCCTTAAGCCTGAATGAAAAGGCCTCTAAGCAAAATTTTCCGAGTTTTCCCGTCCTAGTACTACCTTGGTTTCCTAGATGTCAGTATGAGGCGGAATGCTGAGCACGGTCCACTCAAATGGCATCTATACGAAAACAAGTGTAACTAAATTAGTATGGTTCAAATTCTTGCCTGTAGGGTGAGAGCGCCTAAATCTCTGTTAAAGGAAAACATGGCCTTCCATACAATTATCGTCTTCTTTCTTTCTTTCTTTCTTTCTTTCTTTCTTTCTTCCTTTCTTCTTCTTCCTTCCTTCCTTCCTTCGTTCCTTCCTTCCTTCCTTCCTTCCTTCCAAGTATTAGGCCAATGCCTGTTACAATCCTATAGAAAATTTTCCCTCCAGCGTTTCATAGGACGGCCCAGAGATCTTCGTCCTCTTGGTATATAATTATAAACAGCTTTGGGGATCCGATTTGAACTCATTCTTTCAAGATGGTGTTTTCAATTTAGTTGGTACTGTTTAATATATTCCAAAATTGGCGTAGTCACAATTATTATTATTATTATTATTATTATTATTATTATTATTATTATTATTATTATTATTATTATTATTATTATTATATGTAAGTAACAAGGAAGCATTTCGCTGTACAAGGTTTTATATTCTTAAAAATAAAAAGTAGTCAAGAAGTTGAGAGCTAGGCTCTAAGGACATTGCGATGAAGGGCGCTGTGTTCACGTAAGAGTTATGTATTTAACTAGAAATGAGTTTTCCATGGTTAATTAGGCAACACTTGTCTGCAGTCTTATTGATTAACATTTACAAGAGCAAATTAAAAAAAAAAAAGTAACCGCAGTTGCACAATATTATGATAAGTTGTTATGTCATGTGATAGTGCTTATGTATTTATTATATTTTATAAACATTAGCTGGGTTACTGCCATCACTGTTCGTATGTGAAATAATTATTTTGAACAAATAGTATATTACGATACGAGGTTGGGAAGTGGTTTTTACAGAAGCCAGGAAAATGTTTAAAAACCGAGCGATAACTAATTTTCGAGATTCTGTAAATCTCATCACAAACGTGTGTTTTACATTTTTTTTTGCGCGATGGTGTTTTCAAAATAATAAATAATAGTAAAATAATAATACATTTTTAGAAATATTTGCGTTCATTATAAACAATTGACTAACGTTAACAGTGTGGGCAATGTTTATTAGTTGAAACTACAGGAGGCCGTGAGACCAATTAGCGATAAAATGGCGGCAAGTACGTATTTATTGTCTTACATTGTTTCAAATAAAGTTCAGTCCATTTAAAATGCAGTGATTTGTTTCGTATAATGTATATTAACACTACCTTTTGGATATATTTTTCTATAGGCCTATACATTGTATGTAGTATACATAGAGGGCAGTGATTTTACTTTCCACACGTGTGTTTGTAATGTGTAATATTACAGTATAGTTATTTAGGTTGGCAACCCTGAAATGTGGGAAGTTGAACTTTAAAACATGGTCGCCATTGCTGTAAGTACGACAAAACGCATAATCGCGCAAAAAAGGTAAATGATGCTTGAATATGGCACAAATTGTTTTAAATTTTAGAAAATAACGCATAGAAAACTAGTGTAAGAATATAGTTTAATATTAAATCAGCGGTGGTGTCTGGATAACTATCAGTTATTTTAATATAAATGGATTGTTGTGGGAAAAACGATTTTGTGTATAATGTATAATGTCGACTTATTGAAGTTATATTTCCCTGTTGGAAGTCACATTAAGGCCACATGGGGTAGTGATTTCTTGTTGTTTAGGAAGGAGAAGTGCAGATTTAATCAGTTAATATTATCAGAGGAAAACTTGGAGTAACAAGTTTAAATGAAGATATACAAAGATACCAACAAGAATGGAAAAATCATCTGAGGAGAATGGCAAGAAATAGACTTCCAAAATTGGCATTCCAATATACCCCAACTGGACATAGGGACCAAGGAAGACCAAAACATCGGTGGAAAGATCAAGACCATCTTCGCTAGGATTACCGTACGGGCCACATGGCCTAAAACGAATGTGTTCATGATGATATTCACTAGACTTTTTGGAATTTTGCCAAATAATTATTCACGATCCAGTGAACTGATAAGATACAACTTGACAACTTAATTATAGTTTTTAATTGATAGTCTGTACAAACTTTCATTTAAATAGATTTGCAAGAATTTTCCTCGTCAAGTCATAAGTGAGACTGACTCATTAATTAATGCACAGTTCGTAGAATTTTAATTTGTTTATTTAGTTGATTAACTTCTGGAGGGAGAGCGGTATATATTGATTTTGCAGTGACATTGTTATCTTGTACAATGATAATAGGATATTGACGTGATTATTTAACTCATGTCGCAAATGGTAGTCAATGACCAATCACGTTTCAATGAATTCTGTTTTACACCAATGACAGTCGTGTTTCACCTCGGTCTTTATCGATTTCTCTTTATCAGCTCCTGCTTTTGTGATAAAGAAAGCTCCTCCTTTTTTAATATTCTGAACAGATTAGACCATTATTTTTCTCCAACAAATACATTGAATATAGCAAATACTGAATAGATTCAGTGATTTTACCGAGTTGTTTATTCAAAATATAAATGATTAACCTATAATGTTGATTATAATAGTTTGATGTGTTTCATTATTTCTCCACTAGAGTGCATTCTTACAATATTGCGATCCTATTTGGCAATAAATAATATTAAAATATATATACAGTCAATATGCCCATTTCACCAATTAATGTTTTAAAATGGCCAACAAGATAATAATATATTATCAATTTTGTCTTCAGTCAATATCTGGTCTTGAGAATGACAGCTTGGCTGTGGAAACTTGTTGACCATTTAAAACATTAATTGGTTAAATGGGCATATTGACTGTATATATAGGCCTATATTTTAATATTTTATCACCAAGAAGATCACTTGTGTATTAAATAAATAATATGATCGAGTTGCAGTGAATATACATAATCTCACATTTCTAATTTGTTTTCAAACATCGCTGTTTACATTAACTATATAAATATTTTAAAACGCCGGTAACTATATTCAAATAATGATTTGTGAGTAAACAGCTTAATTTTATTCGTTAAATAGTCCTAACAAATGCCACTCTTCATTTCCAAATTCTCTAGATAAATTCACTCCTCACTTCGTGAGTCGTGAATTTATCGATAATTTGGAAATCACTCGTGGCATTACTTATGATAATTTTTATTTCATTCTGGAACCTTGTATATGCCCATACAAATTACCATTCTGTATTCGCGGCATATTAGCAGAACATATCCTCTGCGAATAAGGAAGGAGCTTTTACTGTGTGCAGATTATCTGAAAAATAAAATATGTTTTGGTTAACGACTGTTTCCTTGAGAAGTGCGGGAGGTTTGACCTTCCTCACAGAATTTGTCAACTTGATAAAGTAACACTTTCTCTTTCCTTGACAAGTCATTTGTTCATCTGAACAGCTGTTCCAATTAATATTAACAATTCAATAAATATTGATTTTATGTAATAAAAATTCTCTCTTGTTTTGCTGTCTTTATATACGAATGAGATGCACAAAGAAATTAAACATAGGCTCAATTCTGGAAATGCGTGCTATTATGCATTGCAGAGACTCTTGATGTCCCAACTCCTTTCAAAAAACGTTAAACTGAAAATATATAAAACTATTATTCTACCAGTTATATTATATGGGTGCGAAACATGGACTCTTACTTTAAGGGAGGAAAGGAGATTACAAGTATTTGAGAATAAAGTACCTGGGGAATTTTTTGGACCAAAGAGAGATGAACAGACAGGTGAATGGAGAAGACTATATAACAATGAACTGCTTAGTCTCTATAGGAAGCCAGATATAATAAGAACAGTTAAGTCTCGTAGACTGCGATGGGCAGGGCATGTTGCACGTATGGGGAATGAAAGACGTGCTTGGAAGCTTCTTCTAGGAAAGCCAGAGGGAAAACGCCCAGTTGGTAGACCAAAAATGAGGTGGGAGAATAACATTAACTATGATTTGAAGTAGATTATACAGGGAATGATTGGAAAACATTAGCTCAGGATAGGGATGTATCGAGAGCTTATGTCCTCGCGGCCATGAACCTACGGTTTCGATAGTTCCAGTGAGTAAGTAAGTTTGCTGTCTTTATTTTGTATGGACCTACTCTACACGAATTAAAATGAATGAAATATGTTTTATTCCTATTTTACCATCTTTCTGCATATAGAATTTTCGGTGACGTGTATTTGTTGTGGTGCAGTTGATGATTCGTTCTCCAAAATTCTTTATTTGTTTATAATATCTGGCTATCATCCCAAGATATTTTGCAGGCATCGAATTACTAATATTATAATGATATTGTGAAAAGAAAAATTAACGTCTGAACCAGGAATCGAACCGTGGACCTCTAGTTCTCCAGACTAGTGTGCAGCCCACTACACCATTATAGACCTGGCACAAACATTAACAATTCATCATCATCATCATCATAGTACATTCACGAATTTAGGCCATTTGTTGACCTGTTTCGGCCTCAAGAGAAACACCATCCAGAAGTCTTTTGAGTGGACGTCCTGGTCTTCTTCTTCCTGCAGGTTGATATCTTAACATTAGTTTGGGTATTCTGTGATCTTCCATTCGATGAACATGTTGTATCCATCTTGACTTATAATCAGAAATTTTGTTTTCTAAAGATTCCATGTGTAATTCTTCTAAGATGTCTTCATTTTTTTGTGATCTAGTAGTGTGTATCCTGCAGTCCTCCGAAGGTATCTCATTTCAGCAGATCTAAGTCTCTGTATATCCTTCTGTTTCAACGTCCATACTTCGCTACCATACAAAAGAGTTGGAAGAGCCAGTGTTTTATACACTTTCAGTCTTGAATGCTTTTGGACTAACTGTGGCTTGAAGATAGAATTTATTAACCCTAAAATTCTTAAAAATTTAGATATTTTTGCATTTACATCCTTTTCTTCTTCATATGAGATATTGCATCCTAGATATGTAAAATTATTCACCTGCTCCAAAATTTTATTGTCCAGTACAATTTTACTTCTGACAGGATCTACACCTTGAAATGCCATAATTTTTGTTTTTTTCTGTAGATATCTTTAATCCATATTCTTCTGTAATTTTGTTAAGTTCATACAGACCTTTCTGTAGATTATCTTCGGAATTTGCTATTATTATTTGGTCATCTGCAAACAATAGGGTGTTTAATTTTCTATTTTCTGATATTCTTATTCCAAATTTATATGTTTTGTTCCAGCAACATATTACTTCATTGATATAAATTGCAAACAGTGTTGGGGATAGGGGGCAGCCTTGTCTCACACCACGATTTATAATTCCTTCTTCAGAAAATCTGTTATTTAATTTAATCTTTATGGTGTTGTCTTTGTAAATATTTTGTATGTTCTGCCGAAGTAAATTTGGTATATTTCTGTCTTCCAATATATTTAAGAGTTTTGATCTCTTGACTGTGTCGAATGCTTTTTCAAAATCTATGAAAGCAAAATGTGTTTCTAAGTTGAATTCTCTCTTCTTTTTCAAGCAATAGTTTAACAGAAAATGCTGAATCAATACAAGATCGTCCTTTCCTAAATCCATTTTGACATTCCATAAGGAATGTTTCACTGAAACTTTTCAATTTTCCATTTAAAATGTCTGCATAAATTTTGTAGCATGTGTTTAACAAACTGATTCCCCTATAGTTGTCCATTTAACAATTCTTTCCACATATATTACCCATCCAAGTGTTTTGTGCAAGCGGAAAATATGTTAACTAACAAACTGTCTTTCTCTTTCTATTCCTTACTATGTTGCCACTTCCTGTCCTTATGTTGTTTGATTGGCAGGTAGAGAGCTGACAAATACTATGTATTTTAATGATCCGTCGTTCTGCGCGGTCAGTGGCACAATGACTAACTTGACAACCCTGTTACTTTTGGGGTTACGTCTGGGAAAGAGCTGTCCCTTCTCATTACATGTTGCCACTGTGAGGCTGGTAACAGAGAGACGACAAATACTGTGATTTTAAATGATCCGACCGCTAGAGCGTTCCGTGCGTAAATGACTAATTTGACAACCATGTTAAGAACTTTCACACGTGTTTAGAGATTCTCCCCCACATTTGAAGTTGAAAAATTTCAATACGTGATCGGATGTACAGTTTTCTCCTACATCCCTTCCACAGATTCAGTAGATCGGCGACACTAGCGCTAAAACTCTTCCCCTGCGCCCGTGAACAGTTAACTTGGATGTGTAATACAAATCTATAATTCTCGTTTTGTCCGCTGTCAGGTAGGTGTCACTACCATCGCCAACGGCCGCCTTCGTTTAGAAGTATCTATATTTGAGAATTTTACACCAACACTTTTATAAGCAGTAAACGATGTTATTTAACATTTTCCAATACTGTTTGAGACGTTAATTTTTGTTTTCACATCATCATCATAATATTGGAAGTGTGTTAAAATAACAGTATTGGAAAATGTTAAATAACGAATTACTAAGATTTGGAATTTCTTTGTAGCTTACAAGTTTCACAGCCCCGTAATAAAATCGATTTCATATTTGAATTAAATAATCTTAGTTTAAGTCATCAAGAGTTTGTAAGTTAAAGTCCACTAATTGTCCAATATATGTTTCCTTTGACTATTTAACTCATGCCCCAAGTGGGAGTCAATGACCAATCACGTTTCAATGATTTCTGTTTTACAACCAATCAGAGTCGTGTTTCACGAAATATTTATCAGTGTTATAATTACCATATTAAAGAAAGCAGGTCTGACCATTATTTTGCAGGGACAGAGCCTGTGAGAAATACGGCTACCAGATTGTATATATAGTGCATGAATGTCAACACATGCCGCATGCGGGAGTTAATATAAAAACATTTGTAGCAATTGATTATACCACCAAAAAAAGAAACCACTGTTTGCACTTTCTTAAATGTATTTTTCCCAGGTAACAATCCAGAAAAATATAATTGTCATATTTACATCATACGACATCAGAAATGAATTAATATACAGTTTGATGTGTTTCATTTTTTCTCCACTAGAGAGCATTCTTACAATATTGCGTTCCTTTGGCAATAAATAGTATGATCTGGTTGCAGTGATAAACAAAAGAAGCAAATGAAGCGTGCCTATCGTTTCTCATTTGTTTTCAAACATCGCCGTTTACATTAAATATATAAATATTTTAAAATAACTATAGTTAAATAATGATTTGTGAGTAAACAGCTTAATTTTATTCGTTAAATAGTCCTAACAAATGCCACTCTTGATTTCCAAATTCTCTAGATAAATTCACTCCTCACTTCGTGAGTCGTAAATTTATCGATAATTTGGAAATCACTCGTGGCATTACTTATGATAAATGATCGTATATACCAAGTATCGTTATGAGAAAAAAATTGCTGCCGTTAGAGCGTTGAAACATTTCCCACTAAATTTCAGCTTTTAGGCTTATCCTAATGTTTCGATTTTCCTGAATAACAAACTTAAAAATCTTAATTGTCTTATTGAAACGTTACATGCGAATAGAACATAAAAAATGTGGTCCACTATTGCGATTTTAATATAACTGTTTTCAGATAAAATCCCCACTTCTAATGGTCCGATTTCGCTGATTTTCGAAGACTGCATTTCGCAATTAATTTCAATCCTATGTATCGAGTTACGTTGCTAGAAAAACGAAAATTGCTGTAGCTGGAGCAATGTTTAAATTTTCGCTTGAAGTTAACCCACAATCCAAATGGTCTAATTTGCTGGATAATTAACTTCATTTTCTTCTTCTTCTTAAACATAATTTATAGGATTTTCATCCTGTTTATTTAAAAAATCACTCCTCGGAGGAAGACGTATTGGATGTGCATGCGCTCTTTTTGCAAGTTTTCTTCCATTCTTACTATATGACCCTTCCAATATTTTCGCCTATCTAACTCCATCTTACTTTTCTTAATTCATAATTATGCACCGGGTTTGGTTGCGAAAAAATAGTGGCCGTTAAAATTTTGAAAAACACACACACATACATTCTATTCAAAGATAATTAATTGGGAACCCATGATTGTGGTTAATTTAGTCATAATCATCAGAGCACATTCACGAATTTAGGCCATTTGTTGACCTGTTTCGGCCTCAAGAGAAACGCCATCCAGAAGTGTTTTGAGTGGACGTCCTGGTCTTCTTCTTCCTGCAGGTTGATAGCTTAACATTTGTTTGTGTATTCTGTGATCTTACATTCGATGAACATGTTGCATCCATCTTGACTTATAATCAGAATTTTTGTTTTCTAAAGGTTCCATGTGTAATTCTTCTAAGATGTCTTCATTTTTGTGTTTGTGATCTAGTAGTGTGTATCCTGCAATCATCCGAAGGTATCTCATTTCAGCAGATCTAAGTCTCTGTATATCCTTCTGTTTCAACGTCCATACTTCGCTACCATACAAAAGAGTTGGAAGAGCCAGTGATTTATACACTTTTAGTCTTGAATGTTTTTTGGACTAACTGGTTAATTTGGCCAGTATGTAATTTAATTGATGTGGCCGTTACGTTTTTGAATGAGCAGAAGAACCAATTGCGTGCTGCAGACCTACAAGGGCATAACTGTGGGCTGCTACCTCAGTGGGTTGTTTAGCAGGTTAATAGAAGTCAAGTGAAGTCGCCCCAAATCAACAGTGGGATTTGTCCTGCCTAAGTTGAAGGTCGACGGTCGTTGTGAGAATGAAAAGTCTCAACAGAGAGTGCAGGATCCTATAAAAAGAAACAAGACACCAACCCATGCTTACTATCATAAAAGTAAAGCCACGAGTGATTTCCAATTTATATAGAGAATTTGGAAAACGAGTGGCATTTGTTAGGACTATTTAACAAATAATATTAAGCTGTTTACTCACAAATCATTATTTAACTATAGTTATTTTAAAATATTTATATATTTAATGTAAACAGCGATGTTTGAAAACAAATGATAAATATTTGGTTATGCTTCTTTTTGTTCATCCACTGCAAATAGATCATATTCCATCCATAGCAATTGTGCCCGAGGGCAGGTCTTTCACTGCAATCATAGCATTTTTCATGCTATGCTTGCAGCTTTACTAGGGAATTGTGTAGGTGTGGTAGCTTCCCGTTGCTTTCCACACCGGTGAAGGATGATGATGATAAGGATGGCCATATGATTTCGGGGACCGTTTGGGCCTTAAAGTTTTCCTGACGTATTACAGGTGAGAAAAAACTCCGATAAAAACCTCACCCAGAAAAACTGTCCCGACCGGGGATCGAACCCGGGCCCGCTGCGTGACAAGGCAGCACGCTACCTCGAGACCACAGCGGTGGACATAGATCATATTATTCATTGCCAAATAAGATCGCAATATTGTAAGAATGCGTCCTAGTGGACAAAAAATGAAACACATCAAACTGTATATTACAACGAACATTATAGGTTATTAATTTTTTTAGGAAACAACTAAGTTACGTAAAATAATGATTTAAAACACAATTATCAAATGTGTAGTTGGAAGGAATCTGTTCATTATTTGCTACATTCAACGTATTTGTTCGAGAGTCAGTCACTGCAAAATAATGCTCTGACCTGTTCAGAATATTAAAAATGAGGAGCTTTCTTTAATATGATAAAGATAAATAGATAAATATCGAGGAGAAACACGACTGTAATTGGTTGTAAAACAAAATTCATTGAAACGTGATTGGTCATAGACTCCCTTTTAGGGCATGAGTTAAATAGTCAGAAAAAACATTTCAAGCAGCAACAAAGTGTCCGTTTTCATTAGAACATTGTGAACAGAGCTCTAGCGAATTGTACATTCCGGAATGTATTTAATTATCATGTGTTTAATAAGAGATCATTGAAAAGCAATCAGTGTTTTGTGATGCGAAGAGATCTGTTATGTAACGTCTCTTCCCACGTGCAATTTAAAGTCCACCTCTAACTGGAATTCATTGTGTTATGTCATTTCCGCTCCGCGAAATGAGAAGAAAAGCACACAATGTCCCGATGAGAGGCATTCAAATTAGACCCATTAAACATTGTTATTTGTTTGAAATTAGGTAACGAAACCCATTAAACAAATTTACGTAAAACATGTTTTATATTGCTATGAGGCGACCAAAAAGTATGGCAGGATTTTAATATTATAATAAATATGAAAGTTAAAGTTTTTTTGTTTATTGTTTTAGAGAGAATAGGAAGTTTTTTTCATAATTTTCTCCTGTTTTTTTTCTTTTCTTCAAGTTGTCCACCCTGGATCTGTGTAATGAGGCTCCTTTGTCCAAGAATTTCAAAGTTCATAATTTTTTATTTTAAAATTCTTTTAATATTTAAATATAACTTAAATAAATAAAAACATATAAATAATTCATTGTTGTTATTGTTGTATAAAAATGTCTTAGTAACAATTAAAGAAATCGTATTACATAACGAACCCGGGCCCTCTGCGTGACAAGGCAGCACGCTACAAGTATGTCCTAACCATTTTAATGTCTTCTCCTCGATTCTTTCAATTATGCTTTCTTCTGCTTCCATTACTTACTTACTTACTCACTGGCACTATCGAACCCGTAGGTTCATGGCCGTGCGGACATAAGCTCTCCATACATACCTATCCTGAGCTAATGCTTTCCAATCATTCCCTGTATAATCTACTTCCCTCAAATCATAGTTAATGTTGTTCTCCCACCTCATTCTTGGTCTACCAACTGGGCGTTTTCCCTCTGGCTTTCCTACAAGAAGCTTCCATGCACGTCTGCTTCCATTATGTTTCTATTATTCTTCTTCTTCTTATTGTTATTATTATTAGTAGTAGTAGAAGTAGTGGTGGTGGTGGTGGTGGTGGTGGTGGTGGTGGTGGTGGTGGTGGTGGTGGTGGTGGTGGTGGCGGTGGGGCGGTGGCGGTGGTATTACAATTTTTTTATGGATTGGCATTTTAGGAGAATGTACATATTCCTGATAATTGCAAAAAATACTGTACTAGGATGACCGTGCATAAGGTCTGAGAGGTCTCTAGCGTGACTTTCAAAATATTTACATTCCAGGCGTATTCTTACGTCATCTCAGTTCTTCCCATTTACGTCATCGAACATTAATTGCAGTTTCAAACCTCAATGTCCTGTATCTTCAAATACGTAATTTCCTCATAAGGTAGTAAGTCAAAAACTGTAACTTCATTATTTTTTTAAGATTTTCTTTTACGGTGTTAATGAACAATAGTTATTGAAGTCTATGTTGATATGTTATGCGGGATGGCAGTATGGGTCGCATGTCCGAAAATACATATTCTGTACACAGGGTGTCGCTTTATTTGTACTATTTAACTCATGTCAACAAAACTCAATTTTAGAATTTATCCAAGAAAAGCAACTAAAATGTTACGGGCATATTAGGCGAATGGAGGATGAAAGATTACAAAAAATATAATGGAATGGACACCATCAGGAACGAGAAGGAAAAGACGACCAAATCTCACGTGGATCCAAGGGATTGGAGAAACTTTGAAGGACTGGGAAATAGAGGAAGAAATGTGTTATAATAGAGACGAATGGAGGAAAATTATAAAACGAAATTGAAGACAAATCATTGGTGCAGGAAAAATGTATCAACATTTTTAAAACCGGATATATATATAATTCATGTCCCAAATCGTAGTCAATGACCAATCACGCTTCAATGAATTTTGTTTTACAGCCAATGACAGTCTTGTGTCACAGGCTCTTTATCGATTTCTCTTTATTAGCCCCTGCTTTTGTAATAAAGAAAGCTCCTCCTTTTTTTATATTCTGGACAGGTCAGAACATTATTTTTCTCCAGCAAATACATGTAACAAATAATGAACAAATTTCATGATTTTACTGAGTTGTTTACTAAAATAATGAATGACATATACTGTTGATTACAATATACCAGTTTGATGTGTTTCATCATTTCTCCACTAGAGTGCATTCTTACAATATTGCGAACCTATTTGGCAATAAATAATATGATCAAGTTGCAGTGAATATATATATCCTCACATTTTTTGTTTTCAAACATCACCTTTCAGATAACAATATAAATATTTTAAAATACCTATAACTGTATTTAAATAATGATTTGTGAGCAAACAGCTTAATTTTATTCGTTAAATAGTCCTAACAAATGCCACTCTTGATTTCAAAATTCTCTAGATAAATTCACTCGTCATTTCGTGAGTCATGAATTTATCAATGATTTGGAAATCCCTCGTGGCATTACTTATGATAATTTTTAGTGTTCTAATAATACAATCCATAAGCCATTAGCAGATTATAGAATAACTGCAACTGATAGCTCCATAGTTCACTTGATGATTGCTTTAAAAGGTCTACAGCAGACAGGCCTATAGCTTTTTTTTTTTTTGTGTAAGTAATCCACCTCATGTTTTTTTTTGTGAAGATTTTTTTAAGGAAAGTCACAATATCTGATTGAATTTACAGCGTCCAAAGTATTGTATATATTTTAGGGGGTGGATACCTTCTTTAAAAACATAAAAAAGAAACAACACTCTAATCTCTATTTGCAGAAAATTATAATCTATATATTAATACGTGAAGAAAAGAACTCTGCACCCCTTTTTAAGCAGATTGCACGCGCGGAGGAGTGTGATATTTGGCATAATTAAAGTTCATATAGAGAAGGAGTGCAGAAATATAAAATGTATGTATAATATGTGTTACAAATAAATTAAATTGAACAAAATAAATTGTGTGTAAGGAATTTACGTTTATTACTCATTCATTTGTTTACGTTCATTCTGAAAGTGCATTGTTGTAAAAAGAAAATTGTGCAGCAGGGATGTGGATTGACTTACTCTCGCGTATTTATTATCAGTGGTTTAAAAAAGTGAGTACATTTTATTATTTATATTTAAATTAAACCCTGTCTAATCTTTGTTTCAGTAATTTCATTACACTTTTTTATATTTACACATTCGCACCTACTTCCATTATGCCTCGACATAGAACGTTGACGGGTCGGAGTGAGAGACAAAGAAGAAGGGATATATATTCCCGTAAACATGATAATAGTCCAAATATAAATGTAAATAGTAGGCCTATACAAATGTCGCGTTATTGTTTTTTTTAAATATGCTTAGCCAAACTAAACCACATATTTCCTATCGTTCATATTTTAATATAAATTGAAAATTAATGTGTTATGACCAGGGAACGGAAGTTCATGTCCTAAAAACATGAAGAATATGTATGCATTTATGCCGTAAAAAATAGCTAAATATGCCACAAAAATGCTGTAAAAATTAGTAAATATGATTCAAAATATGCATAATCAATCTGAGATTATTTTAACAGAATAATACGTTATAGGTAACTTACGTTTAGTGTCTGGATTTTGGAGTGCTTGCCTCATTGCTGAATGCTCCATTACTACTGTTGCAGTTCAGAACTAACCAGTGGCGTATGTTTTCTGTTGTAAATCTTCGCCTGTTGTCTCTCAGCATAGCTTTGTAGCGCGAAAAACTTCGTTCTACGTCGCAAGAAGTATGAGGGGCTTTGCTTTGGATTATTTTCCGTTTCATGTTTTTTAATTACTAATTCCTTATGTTTGGATGTGTTTATATGCTGCAACACTTGAAACCGTTTCTCACTGCCTACTTTTTTCTCACATGCTTTACAAAATAAAATTCTATTATCCGTGGAAATAAACTCGTTACGAAATTCATTTACAACTGATTGAAGTCTACCTGAATTACTTGATTTAACTTTGGGCATGATTTAATAGCGGTACAGAAAGCCCCCTTAACAGTTTACATCCACTTCACCACACACAAAAACTTGACACTTGTTCAATGAACGAAGACACAACAACTGCTCATGAGTGCGATGCGTAAAAGCGCGTTACTGTTGACCTTCGCTGCACGTGGAATACATACGGGGATTCACCAACGGACCGTGTGAACAATTGATGTCACCTCACGAAAACTTGAGGGGCTCCCAATGGGTGTGCCATTCATCGTTAAACAAAATTCATAAACATATATTAATCATGTTTACTACGTTACATTTTTTAAATTAACTATTTAATTTAAATTAATGATATTTTAAAATTTAAAAACCTTTAAATATTTGAAAAATACAAATAAATATACCAAATATGCAGCTTCCCTGCATAAATGTTAAAATATGATGCATTTATAAATAAAGGTAAAATATGCACTTTTATGCACAATAAAAGCAATGTTATTGTATTCAGAAATTTGCGATTCGTGTAGATAATCTTTCGGCATATTTGCACAACGAGAGAGAACAAATATGCAAATGCATGAACTTCCGTTCCCTGATAATGACTTATTTGTGACAAACTTAAAAAAAAAGTATTGTGATCGAATTTCGACCTCTGGGGGATCACCAGTAAAATTAGATCGGTGTTTGACGAGTGATCAGGAATAATTTGATTATCAACCAGTTATTTATGAATATATATCATACAATTGTTAAAAGCATCATTACTTATGAAGCAGAACTTTGGACATTAACAACAAAAACAAATAAGTATCTTTTGGCAACGGAAATGGATTTTATACGAAGGGCCGCAAGAATATCAAGAAGAGATAAAATTAGGAACTCAGTTATAAGCGAGAAAATGAAGATTGAAGACACTATTTTAGATTATATTAAAACTCAGCAATTAAGATGGTACGGACATGTCCAGCGAATGGAAGAGGATCGGCTACCAAAATCTGCTTTGGAATGAAACCTGAGGGAAGACGAGGCAGAGGAAGACCTAAAACCTCGTGGAGTCAGGGAATATGTTTATACATGAAGGAGAACATTTACAACCAGGAGATTGGATGGACCGACAAAATTGGTTATTAGGAATCGGACGATGTCAAAGACATTAATCAACCGATGATCTGTCTAATCAGTTATTTTCGTATGACAGAAAAATGTAACCAGTTTGATCGGAGATCAATCTTCCATCAAACTTGGCCAGCAATTTTAACTGGTCATCCATCTACTGATTTTTAACCAAGTGCAAATTATGTTCATGCATTTGTGACTGTAATTTATCGATATTTTTTTAAAACAAATGAAAGAGCCTTCTGATGAAAACATTTCCGAGAAATATGAAAATAAGTTAGTCCTGGTGGACTAGTGCGTATCTTGTTCCGGGTTCAAACCCGGTCGGAGTTGATGGATATTTCAGGTTGTAAACGTTTCGAGAATGGGTTCATTTGGAAGGAAACTAAAAGCTGTGGATCCCGTCTCGTAGATTTTCGGAATGTAAAGAATCTCAAGTCTGAAAATGGAGATGTCTGCGGAAATTCTATCGACCCATTCTCATTCAGATTTCAGTTGCGACACTAATGCCTTAGTTGTTAAATTACATCGTTAAATAATAAATATCAACTAAGATACTAAACAACATTAGGCAAAATTGTATATTATTAGAAAAAAGTCCACTTTAACTTATCCGATATATTTTCAAAGTCCTATAGTACAACAGTGCGCATGCGTCAGAGCTTATACAGCCAGCGATAACCCACAATCGAACCACATATCCTCGAGTATTATCGTTGTTTCGATTATCTTTTTTTTTTTTTTAGTTTTATGTATTTAGACACATTAAAAATGTAACGAACTTAAAAGCTAACTAAGTAACTCACACTTAAACTAACCTCGGGTGGATCCCATGAAACGCCCTTTTTCTTTTACTCCTTAATAATCGCAACCATCGATAACCAAATTTAATATGGAAATATCAATTAACAAAACTAAAATTATGGCATTTCATGGGAAGGACCCCATACAAAGTAAAATATGTCTCCAGAATAAAATTTTAGAGAGATCTAATCATAAGTAATGCCACGAGTGATTTCCAAATTTATCTAGAGAATTTATAAATCAAGAGTAGCTTTTGTTAGGACTATTTAACGAATAAAATTAAGCTGTTTACTCACAAATCATTATTTAAATATAGTTATTTTAAAATATTTATATATTTAATGTAAACGGCGATGTTTAAAACAAATGAGAAAAGATTGGTACGCTTCAATTGCTTCTTTTGTTCATCACTGCAACCAGATCATATTATTTATTGCTAAAGGAACGCAATGTTGTAAGAATGCACTCTAGTGGAGAAAAAATGAAACACATCAAACTGTATATTAATTCATTTCTGATGTCCTATGATGTATATGACAATTATGTTTTTCTGGGAAAAAATACATTAGAAAGAGCAAACAGTGGTTTATTATTTTTTTGGTGGTATAATCAATTGCTACAAATGTTTTTATATTAACTCCCGCATGCGTTATGTGTTGACATTCATGCACTATATATACAATCTGGCAGCCGTATTTCCTAGAGAGTCAGTCACTGCGAAATAATGCTATGACCTATTCAGAATGTTAAAAAGCAGGCGCTTTCTTTATTATGATAAACTTTAGTTGGTAAATTCTAGGCGAAACACGGCTGTGATTGGCTGTAATTAAAAAATCATTGAAATGTGATTGGTCATTGACTCCCATTTGGGACATGAGTTAAATAGTCACGGAAATTGCGACACGTGAAATACAGCGGCGGTGGCTTTTAACAACGAACTTTAGGCTTAGTGACAAAAAGGTTTGTTTTACTTCGCTATTAATTTGTCCGTTTGGTTTGAATCGCTCTTTGTAAAAGTCGCCTTGACACGTGCCTGCAGTAAAAATGTTGCCGATGTGTTAATAAAGAATATACTGACTGGATCCGCAAATAAATAAATGTTTAACCGCGAATACAGGAACTGTGTCGCAATTTTTTTTACCCTCGAATAAGGAGCTTTTACTGTATTACAAAACCGAGCTTATCCATGTTGTCTACATATTTCTGAGAATCTTGAAGTAAGACGTACGTCAGTGTATTATATCTTAATAGCACTTTATCATCTGAAGAGAACATAAACATGCTCTATGCTTATGTCGTATACAATTTGATGCACTTGTGAAAATTTACGTCATGTGAATGTGTTGAGATTTTCAATTGATATAAATGTACACTCGTTATGACGTGATAGTATTTGTTATAATCTTAGGAGAGTTGTGATATTCAATCCCTTCACCCCTAAAAATCACTATTTGTAGTGAAAAACGTATAATGTATGAGGAGCTCGCCCATAACATGAACCTCCAACCTGGAGGACCAGAAACTTTTTCTGGCGTCCACCATAGATCAGTTGCTTTCACTGCAGCATAGAGTCTCATTCACCCTTTATTGCCTCATCCTCCGTAGGTGTCGTACTCTGCTGCATCCACCGTTGAGGTCTTCACCATAACTCTGGTTATGGACCCTCACAAGGTACTATCAGCCGGGTCAGGTTTCTTCACGAGGTGTTACTCCTCCCCCTCCTCCTTTCTCATCCGGACTTGGGATCGGCCATGGTGAAGTTAGGAAAAATATAATTACAATATAAGGTACAGCATTATTTTTCTTCTTATGTTCGAAAAAATATCAAGTTAATCTTGTTCTGTACTAGCTACTCTGTTCCCATTATGCTATTACTTTTCACTAATTCCAAAACTTTATTACCAGGTTTTACTACCCACCCACTCACCCAAAAAAAAAAAAAAGAGCGGATTTTTTTAAAAGCCAACTTAAAAAACCCATCAAACTACCCCAAAAAAACCCCACTTCTGAATATTTGATATGTCGCATACGTGTTATGATTATAATTGCAGAGTATAGCAATAATTGTTGAGGAAACAGACAGTAGACATACTTACTTACTCACTGGCACTATCGAACCCGTAGATTCATGGCCGCGCGGACATAAGCTCTCCATACATCCCTATCCTGAGCTAATGCTTTCCAATCATTCCCTGTATAATCTACTTCCCTCAAATCATAGTTAATGTTATTCTACCACCTCATTCTTGGTCTACCAACTGGGCGTTTTCCTTCTGGCTTTCCTACAAGAAGCTTCCATGCAAGTCTTTCATTTCCCATACGCGCAACGTGTCCTGCCCATCGCAGTCTACGAGACTTAACTGTTCTCATTATATCTGGCTTCCTATAAAGACCATGTAGTTCATTGTTATGTAGTTCCCGCGTTAATATCTCTAGTGCCCCGCTATTGTATAAAGTCATAACATTCCAAGTTCCTAGGAACATGTCCCTGTGTTTGAGCCTTTGGCATGGGTTCCCTGAAGTAGTCCCCGGCCGGCGGAGAACCGAATGGGGGACTACTTGACCTCCGGAAAATTTTACTCCAGATGAACCCATGTCCGCATTTCTTGACGGTTGTATTTTTACGGTGAAAGATCGTCACTCTTTCGACCAAGGTACTCTTTTCGTCTGGCTTATCACCTTCGACCTGTCCGGCATGGGTAACCCTATCGGCAGCAATGCTACCGCCGGCATAGCTCTCGGGATCATTTAAGCACGCAACCCACTCCACCACCACAAGGTAAAGATATCATGGAGGGGACAGTGACAGATATATCATCATCATAGTACATTCACGAATTTAGGCCATTTGTTGACCTGTTTCGGCATCAAGAGAAACACCATCCAAAAGTCTTTTGAGTGGACGTCCCGGTCTTCTTCTTCCTGCAGGTAATATCTTAACATTTGTTTGGGTATTCTGTGATCTTCCATTCGATGAACAGATATATCTGTGTTTTAAATGAAAGTACCATATTTGTGAGACAAAATAAAGCACGTAGGTGCTAGAAACAATACCAAGTAATGAATTACATTCCTGGATGTCATTTCCCTTCGTCCCACGTGGAGAATATTTTGTGTCAATTCTTTGTGACCCCAAAGCACCCACTGACCTCGCCAATTTAAAACAAGTAAAATCTCTTCCTACAACAACCTTGGCTTGAGACCTTATTACGTAATAACAGACAAGCAAAATTTGGATACAACGAATCAATTAACGATCTATAGAAAGGAGGCCAAAACTAATACGGTAGTATTAACAGGGTTTAAAAAATCCCGGGTTTTTAAAACCCAACCCATATGGCTTATTTTGGGTTTTTAATAAAAACCTAAAAACTCGTTTTTATCCCCCCCCGATAATTTAAAAGCTGTACTACATTACATTAACTTAAATATATATTTAGAATTAAATAATAATTTTGCACTATATATGGCTTGAATGGCTTGAACAATTTTTATCATAAGTAATGCCACGAGTGATTTCCAAATTATCGACAAATTCACGACTCACGATTTATCTAGAGAATTTGGAAATCAAGAGTGGCATTTCTTTGGACTATTTAACGAATAAAATTAAGCTGTTTACCCACAAATCATTATTTAAATATAGTTATTTTAAAATATTTATATATTTAATGAAAACAGCAATGTTTCAAAACAAATGAGAAACGTTATGTTTCGTTTGTTCATCACTGCAACCATATTATTTATTGCCAAAGGATCGCAATATTGTAAGAATGCACTCTACTGAAGAAAAAATGAAACACATCAAACTGTATATTACTTAATTTCTGATGTCCTATGATGTAAATATGACAATTATATTTTTCAGGAACGTTATTACCTGGGAAATAATACGTTTTAGAAAGTGCAAACAGTGTTTTTTGTATAATCAATTGCTACAAATGTTTTATATAAATACACTGCAAGCACTATTTGGTTACATTCGTGCACTATATATACAATCTGGTAGCCACATGCATTGTAAGATTCTTACAACTTAAATTATAAATAGTTATATTCAACATATTTCTTAGAGAGTCAGTCACTGCAAATTAATGCTCTGGCCTATTCAGAATATTAAAAGGAGTAGCTTTCTTTACCACGATAAAATTAAGTGATAAATATATGGGTGAAACACGAGTGTGATTGGTTGTAAAACAAAATTAATTGAAACATGATTGGTCATTCACTTCCATTTGGGGCATGAGTTAAATAGTCATTTTTGATGTTACATTTTTCAGTTAGATAAAAACTTAAACAATTATTTTAGAAACTTACTTACTTACTGGCACTATCGAACACTATCGCGCGGACTTAAACTCTCCATACATCTCTATCCTGAGCTAATGCTTTCCAATCATTCCCTGTATAATCTACTTCCCTCAAATCATACTTAACGTTGTTCTCCCACCTCATTCTTGGTCTACCAACTGGGCGTTTTCCCTCTGGCTTCCCTACAAGAAGTCTCCATGCATGTCTTTCACTCCCCATACGCGCAACATGTCCTGCCCATCGCAGTCTACGAGACTTAACTGTTCTTATTATATCTGGCTTCCTATAAAGACCATGTAGTTCAATGTTATGTAGTCTTCTCCATTCACCTGTCTTCATCTCTGTTTGGTCCAAAAATTTTCCTAAGAACTTTATTCTCAAATACTCGTAATCTCAATTCCTCCCTTAAAGTAAAGAGTCCATGTTTCGCACCCATATAATATAACTGGTAGAATAATCTTTCTTAATATATAAAAATTACGTGTCACGTTGTTTGTCCGCGATGGAATCCTAAACTACTGAACCGACTTTAATCAAATTTTGCACACTGTGTGCAGTTTGATCCAACTTGAGACTTAGGGTAGTTTGTAACTAAATTTACAGTCGCATTATTTTTATTGCAAATTATTTGTTTATTATTTAACAAAGAGGTATAATTATCTGTGAGTTCCATACGATTCTAACAGATGACGGTGTAAGGTAATTGGTTTATATTTAACAAGGTGGCTGTGCTTTTTGTTGCAACCGCGAATTTCAATTGAATTACAAATATTGGTTATTTCATAATTTAAGTGTGTTTGTGTTTATTTTATTTTCAATATATGGATAATAATATTAATTTCGTGTGTAAGTATTAGTTTTAAGTAATCTGGCTGAAAGACAGCAACTTAATTTAAATTTAACTGGACTGAGAAGGGACATTGAACAATATGGCGAAATAATTCTAGAGACCATGAATGATAAGATATCAAGTGAATTTTCGCAAATTGGTATAGGCCTATGTGACATAAATCTTACATTTAAGAAGAATGTCAATTTAAAAACATATGAAGGTCCTAAGGAACGGAATAACAGAACTGTAAGTAAGTCTGTTAGTTATAATAATATGCCTAATATTACAGAAACAATCCCCATGCCTCAATTAAATGAAAAACAAGATGACTATAATATGATATTACTATACAGAGACTTCTTGATGATGATGAGAATCCAAACTGCCAACAAGTTCGTAGAAAAAAACGAAAGTATAATGAAATCAGCAAGCATCCTCAAAATATTCCATCAATAAACGTATGTAATCCTTATGATACACTTATGGATGATACTGAGAATGCAGACAACATAAATTCATCTCAATGAACAAAACTACTTCCACATAAACCATCACCCATATTTATACCGGGTGTAGTTAACGTACCAGAACTAAAAAATTGTGTAAAACAAAAACTTTCTGATTTAGATTTCTCACTTAGTTTACTACAACATAATTTAACGTATACCTTAGCCACAGCAACGCGTGGCCGGGACTTCTATATATATATATATATATATATATATATAACAAAGTCGGATTAGTTACACTATTTATAACTCAAGAACGGCTGGACCGATTTTTATGATCTTTGTTTTGTTGGATTTGTTTCCGCCCCGAATAGCAGATAACTATTAAAACATCGGAAAAATTAACGTAAAAATACTTAAAGGCGATACGTCGTTCGCCGGGCCAGCTAGTAGTTTTATATATTTTAGAAACAAATGACATAAAAAGCATGTCATGTTATAGGGTCTCTACCTGGAAAGATCATGATCAGACTTTCCGTTAAACATGTGTGTTTCTGCCAAGGCATGATGACGGTGCAAAACAATATTTGCTTCCTATTTTCCAAGGTATGAAGATGAGTAATCTGATAGAAAGTCAGCACTTGTACAATGTCGGTCTCTCAACTGATATTTATTTTCTGCACGTGACCATAATTATGCTAATGTCAAAATTTATATTCCACAGCTTCGTTATGTGGGTATTTTCTCAGTGCATGAGGGAAACAAATGGAAATTGCTTGATTCAGCAAGTTTCTGAATGACACAACTTACCACAAGGGTACGTGTAAAGAATGTCCGAGAAATGTTTCGCCAAATCAATGCAGATGGAAGACAAATCCAAACTAAATATTTTTCTTACTTTGCGGGAAGAAAGGAGATTACAAGTATTTGAGAATAAAGTACTTAGGACAATTTTTGGACCAAAGAGAGATGAACAGACAGGTGAATGGAGAAGACTACACAACAATGAACTACATGGTCTTTATAGGAAGCCAGATATAATAAGAACAGTTAAGTCTCGTAGACTGCGATGGGCAGGACATGTGGCACGTATGGGGAATGAAAGACTTGCATGGAAGCTTCTTGTAAAAAAGCCAGAGGGGAAAAAACGCCCAGTTGGTAGACCAAGAATGAGATGGGAGAATAACATTAACTATGATTTGAGGGAAGTAGATCATATAGGCAATGATTGGAAAGCATTAGCTCAAGGTAGGCATGTATGGAGAGCTTATGTTCGCGCGGCCCTGAACCTACGGGTTCGATGTGCCAGTGAGTAAGTAAGTATTGATTCATTGGACATAAACCAATTCTTGAAACTCATGTTTTTATAAAATTATTGCGTCATAAGTTGCATAAATATATAAATTAAAAAGAGCCATATAGAGAAGGAGCTGCAGAAAAATAAATTTATGTATAATATGTTTTTTAATCAATTGAGTTGGTGTTTACTTGATGAAAATCCATATTTATTAACAAAAATAAATAAATAAACTACATTTTATTTTTATTTAATTAATAAATATGTCTCTTCCTCGGCTGTAAGACAAAATGTCAGGAAGCTAAGGGCCCAACGGTCCGCGAAAATCGTCCGGCCATCGTCATTATCTTTCACTGGTGTGGAAAGCAACGGGAAGCCACCACACCTATAATTCCCTAGTAAAGCTGCAAAGCATATCATGAAAATGCTACGATTGCAGTGAAAGACCTGTGCTCGGTCAGAATTACTATGTATAATATGTGTTACAAATAAAAATTAAATTGAACAAAATAAAATAAATTGTTTTCTAAGGAATTTATGTGTATTACTCATTCATTTGTTTACGTTCATACTGAAAGTGCATTGTTGCAAAAAGAAAATTGTGCAGCAACAATGTGAATTGACTTACTCTCGGGTATTTATTATCAGTGGTTTAAAAAAGTGAGTACATTTTATTATCTAAACTCAAATTAAACCCTGTCTAATCTTGGTTTCAGTAATTTCATTACATTTTGTTTTTGCAAATTGCATACTCAGAATTATTGTTTATCTTATATTAAATCGCAAACGTTTGTCTAATAATCCGCCTTGATTACAAACTATAACGCAATATTTATATAAAAAAAGCATCATCTGCTGTGACGTAAACAAGGAATTTAGACCCAAAGATATGGTTAATGATGTCGCGAGATTGCGGAAAGCCATTCCTTCATAACATTAGATAAACCGCATCATATAATGTAAATATTTGATACTCTATCCTACGTATCTGTAAATTCAATGACTCAAACATTTAATTATTGTTCTGTCAATATGTTCTTTTGAGAGTCTCAACATCTAGCGTGTTGTCTTTTAAGCCAACCCGAAGATACCTTGAAATTGTTATTCTCTAGGGACATAGCAACAGCTAGAATTTCACTTTGGAGCATCGGTCCCGAAATTTGGAGATGTTTTGATCGTGCACTAGTAAAACACTCCCACACTACTTCATTTATTTTATTTGTTTTGTATTTGTTTATTTTTTTGCTTTCCTCTTCGTTTGATCATTCCCTTGCATCCATTCATTTTTTCTTTGTGTATTAAAAATATCATAAACTTGGGTTCTTCCACATTTAGTCATTATTTCGCGTTCTGAGAGTTTGTTTTTCTTTATCTTCAATCACTTTCACTTTTTCGTTTAATGATACATACGATTTAGCCATCTTTGTTTCGGAAATTCAGAACGCTACCTGTGAAAAATACGTACACAGTCGGTCTCAGATCTTAAACTAATTTAAGATTTTACAGTGCACTGGTTATTTGTAAGGACAGATGTCACACGGTAAATATTTATTAAACGAACATGTATTTTGCATAACGGGCGTGCAGTGAGGCCGATAGAACATATCAGATACAGGTAGAAAATTTATTTCACCTGGTGGCAGGAATCATTCCTTATTTTATTTTGCCTAACGGGAATTCAATGAAGTGGAAACTAATTTATTTTTCTCCGTCTTTCCGCCTTATAAACATTTTTTTCATGAATTATGTGGAAATATACTTCCGTTTCCGCGTTGGACAGATTCCGTTTTATACAAAATAAATACACGTAAAATTACTGTTATTTCCCCGGGACCAATAAATTAGTTCACATTGGACAGATTTCCGCATTATTCACGTTCCAGATTAAACAAAGTTTACTATATATATATATATATATATATATATATATATATATATAATATGACATGATAAAAATAAACGTCCGAACGGGATTTGAACCCGGAACTCTGGGTCGGTACCCCAGCGTGTTATCCATTACACCACCAGGCGAATCCAATTCAAACATTTATTTTTTCTTATATATATATATATATATCCATCCATAGTAATTCTGCCCGAAGGCAGGTCCTTCACTGCAATCATAGCATTTTCATGCTATGCTTTGCAGCTTTACTAGGGAATTGTAGGTGTGGTAGCTTCCCGTTGCTTTCCACACCACTGAAGGATGATGATGATAATGATAGCGGTATGATTTTCGGGGACCGTTGGGTCATAAGCTTCCTGACATTTGTCTTACGGGTGAGGAAAAACCCTGAAAAAACTCACGAAGGAGCCTGTCCCAACCGGGAATCGAACCCAGGTTCGCTAAGTGACAAGACAGCACGCTACCTAGAGACCACAGTGGTGGACATATGTATATATTTCATTTTAATCATAAGCCATCTTTGGACGATGATCACGTGGTACTGGTTTGCTGAAGCTGGTAATATATTGTGGTAATGAAGCAATATGAAATGTCACCTTTTTGTTAGATATATTAGGCTTGGTTAATTTTTTTTAAATAGCTAAATAAGACAACGTTTGTGGTAGAGAATAAACTGATATTGATTGTACGGAATAAATTGACAAGTGCAGATGTTAAGTTAACAAAATTACCACTGGAGCGTTAATTAGCGAGTATCAGCTGCAAACACATTCTCGCCCTTGATCTTCCGAAGGCAGAAAGTTCGTACAAAGTAGTGCACTATTATATGGAGAGTCCAAGTCGTGATCTAATTATTTATAAACTTTTTATTTGTGAATTGGAAGCCATTCGTTTTGGCGAAGTGGGAATTTTTTAAACATTTTCTTAAATGAAACTTTTGGGTTGTGAGTGCAGGAATGGAATAAATTGGCATTATTCCTAAGCAGTTTTTGGTAATTTCTCTTGAAATCTCTGGCCGTGTAGAGTGTAAGGTATGTATGTTTTTATATCGTATCTAGGACATTTGCATGTATAGTGAGTGAGCCCTAAGTATGTATTTTTTGTAGTGTCATTTTGCATATTTTGTAGATAACTCTAGTTTTATTCTAAAATCCATTTCTTAGGTTGGGGCACCTGCAAGGCGGAGTTACGTTACCCCGATGATATGATGGGTGATAAATGATAATGAAGCGCCAGGAGAGTTCTTAACCTAAATTCCAGACCATGGACAACCACAGGAATAATTCCCTTTAAGATAAAATCCTACGGTCTGACCGGGAATCGAACCCGGGACCTCATGAACAGTACACAGTAACATTGACCACTAGCCCATGAGGCTGGTCAGAAAACAATATGCAAAGAGACACAACAGAAAATACTATACATGCAAATGTCCTAGATACGATATAAAAACGTACGTACGTTAGACTCTACACAGCCAGATATTTCAAGAGAAATTACCAAAAAACTGGCATAAAATTAAAGTGGTCAACAAAAAATTATCTCCAACACATAACTTATAGAATAAAACT
Source organism: Diploptera punctata (assembly GCA_030220185.1). Lineage (NCBI taxonomy): Eukaryota > Metazoa > Arthropoda > Insecta > Blattodea > Blaberidae > Diploptera > Diploptera punctata. Next base: position 349,772 of record JASPKZ010002324.1, read on the forward strand.
AGAGTTATCAACAAAAATAAAATAATTTTACCATCAAAAGCGTGGGGTGCTTTTTATGATTTTTACATTAAAAAAAAGCGTGTTGCAGATTATAATTATTTAATTTTTTTTGTTCGGTTTTCTAATAAAGCGTGTTGTTTTAGTTTTTAAAAATATATTTATTTTTATTTTTTAGTTTTTAGTTTTAATATTTAGGGTAACCGGGGCACGCCGTAGCGTAGTGGTTAAGGCACTGAGCTACAAGCCGGAGGGTCGAGGGTTCAAGTCCCGTTGGGGTCAGGATTTTTAAACTGACCCAAACCCTCTGGCGGCACTATGGCCCTGGGGTCGACTCAGCCTCTAACGGAAATGAGCACCAGACGCTTGTTCTGGGGGTAAAGGCGGCCGTCACGCAGGGCTGACAACCCGGCTGACATAAAGTGCCGATTGTGTAGAAAAAGTGGGAGCCTTAACCCCCTACTACCCCAAGGGCCTCAGGACCTGTTGTGGGATCACTTAAAAAAATATTTAGGGTAACCGCTGAAAAGTGGAGAGGCCCTCAAAAGTAAAAGTAAGTTTTGATATTTTACAGAATAAGATAAAAATGTAAATATCTTTAAATTCGATAGTATTGTAGTACGAGCTAAAAGTAATACTCTCCTCCCAGCCGGATTTGAACCAGCGACCTATGGATTACTGAAATTATATACCACTAAGAGTTCACTGCTCTACCTACTGAGCTCTTACAACGATTGACTAAAAAGTCGACAAGTTCGCAACCTATTACTTTTCATTTTTTTGATTTTCTGATGATTCTGGCCAGGATTTTAGAAAATGAATATGAAATTATCGTATCGTCACGGGACCTTTACAAGTATACAAATTTTCAAGTCGATCCAATGTTTCTAAGTGGATGAAAATCGTGTTCAAAGATTCCGTTACATAGATACAAAGACAATTTTTTTGATTTTCTGACGATTCTGGCCAGGATTTTAGAAACAAATATGAAAATATTGTATTGTCACGGGTCCTTTATATGCATACAAAGTTTCAAGTCGATCCAATGTTTCTAAGTGGGTGAAAATCGTGTTCAAAGATTCCGTTACATAGATACAAAGACAATTTTTTTGATTTCTGACGATTCTGGCCAGGATTTAGAAACAAATATGAAAATATTGTATTGTCACGGGTCCTTTATATGCATACAAAGTTTCAAGTCGATCCAATGTTTCTAAGTGGGTGAAAATCGTGTTCAAAGATTCCGTTACATAGATACAAAGACAATTTTTTTGATTTTCTGACGATTCTGGCCAGGATTTTAGAAACAAATATGAAAATATTGTATTGTCACGGGTCCTTTATATGCATACAAAGTTTCAAGTCGATCCAATGTTTCTAAGTGGGTGAAAATCGTGTTCAAAGATTCCGTTACATATATACAAATACACTTTTTTTTTATTTTCCGTTGAATCTGGCCAGGATTTTAGAAAATGAATATGAAATTATTGTATTGCCACGGGTCCTTTACAAGTATACAAATTTTCAAGTCGATCCAATGATTTTAAGTGGGTCAAAATCGCGTTAAAAGATTCCGTTACATAGATCGATAGATAGATAGATACAGGTCAAGCTAATATAAAGCGTGTAATAAAAACACTTAAGTCTTGTAGACTTTAATGGGGACAGTGCATTTGACACGAATAATAAATTAAAAAGGTAAATGGAATCAAAACGTGTGTGGGAAGTGAAGCACTGCCCTCTATGTATACTACATAATGTATGTACAAAAATATATCCAAAAGGTAGTGTTAATATACAGTATTCGAAACAAATCACTGCATTTTAAATGAACTGAACTTTATTTGAAACAATAAGTACGTACTTGCCGCCATTTTATATCTAATTGGTGTCACGGCCTCCTGTCCTAATAAACATTGGCACACTGTTAACGTTAGTCAGTTGTTTATAATGAATGCAAATATTTCCAACAAATATGCTATTATTTTACTATTATTTATTATTTTAAAAACACTATCGCGAAAAAAAATAATGTAAAAAGCACGTTTGTGAAGTGTTTTACAGAATCTCGGAAATTGAAAACTTCGCTATCGCTCGGTTTTTAAACATTTCCCCCGATTCTGCAAAAACCACTTTCCAACCTCGCACCGTAACATACCATTTACCTTTACGTGTCGCTGAGTTGACAAATTAAGTAAGTGAATCTCTATGTAGTGGCTGGTGTGTTGCAACAAATTGATTATAGGTTGGATGTCTGCCATACCGCACGGAAATAACTACTTGGTAGAAACTTTTTGTATTGTCCTTTAAAACTACATTTGACCACATGAATATAAGCACCTGAAGTTGTAAAGCCATTCCGTATAAATACCGGTAAATAGAGGATCTACCACGAGGCGATTAAGATGCCTGATAGCATAAATTGTCTCCAGTTGGATCTCGGATTGAATTGATATTTTTTTCACTCATTCTTTTCAAGACTGAAACCCAGACCCACTCTGCTGCTTATAAGATGATTGCTGTATACAGGATGTTCAGAGATTCATATTGCAAATTTCTAGGGCTAGTAGAGGGAACTGAGTAGACAATATTTTGAATAGGAACCCATTTCCGCGCTATAGCCAATACAATGTGTCGGATTTACCGGTGTTATTTTGCAGCCTGATTGCACGCGACCGTTACCCTGCCATTGGATGTCCGTCAGGAACTGTGGTTTCAGCTTGATGTCGCACCGCCACGTGACGTTCGGGAGCATCTTAACCGAAGATTCGTGCAATGTCGGGGTGGTACTATTGCATGGACCCCACGATCGCCGGATTTAACGCCATTGGACATTTTTTTTGTGGGATCGTGTGAAGAGTATGGTGTATGAGACTCCTGTAGAGACCGAGGAAGAACTGCTGGCAGGAGTTATGGTCGTTGCACAAGAGATTAACATTGATAGTCGTTACATCGAGCCTCTGTTGTTGAAACATGTATTATGTGGACATGCGATTTAGGTATTTCTCGCTGAATGCTATGAAACGGTAAATACACAGTCGATATTAGTAAAACTCACCAATTAATAAACAACAACATTGAAGAAATTAATGAATTCAACATAAAGGCATCTACAAATTAACATGTACAGACTGCAATAAATTCTACATTGGGAAAACTAACAGAAGCTTCAACATTAGATTCAAGGAACATTTCTGAGATTTCACTTATAATGGAGGAAAATCAAGTTACGCAAAACATGTAATTCAGGCTGGACACCATATGTATAACATCGATAACACCCTCACAATAGTACATAGAGAAAACATTCCAACGAGGATAAATATACTGGAGGAAATCGCAATCCTAAGAGAAATCAACAACAACCTGATTCTCAATGAATACACACCCAGTCCACACAATCCTCTGTACAAAATTCTTACAACCAAGTCAGTGCTTCAACAAGTACGGGCCTAATGCATTCTGCTGATGATGGGACTAGTCCCGAAAGGCGTACAGAGTTTTAAAACAACTTAAGTTGAGGAGACGGACCTACAAGGTAACTATTTTATAGTTTTTAACCGTACATTATATTACTGCACACTTAACCAGTGTCATTATGTTCAGCAAGACTTGTTAAATTAGTGACATCATTTTCATGCACTATACAGGATTTTAATATCATAATAAATATGAAAGTTAAAGTTAATAATTTTGTATTTTAAAATTCTTTTAATATTTAAATATAACTTAATTAAATAAAAACATCTAAATAATTCATTGTTGTTTATAGTTTAATAAAAATGCCTCAGTAACAATGAAAGAAATTGTATTACATAACAGTCTTTCTAAAGAATGCTTTTAAAATTGTTTTAAGTCATTGTTGTCAGAATTATAAATCCTTCTGTTATAACTGTAATAAGAACACCTGCTTAACTTCATATTCTTAAATGAAAGTAAACTAAACTCTGATTGGATGTTAAAACACTTAACTTTTTGATTTAACAAAACAAATTTAAACCTTATATCTAAAGAACTGTTAACCAATATAATTTAAATATAACATCATGTGATGTAATAATGTTATTTTAAAATTATAAAAGAATTACACTAGTCATTCTGCATACAACTTTCAACAAAGATAGAAGCAAGAAGACTTCTGATAAAATGTGATATTTAATACAAGAAGAATAATTAACTCAAGAAAAGAAAATAATTTATTTTAATTGACGGCGAAGAATAATACCACCTACATTTACTTAATCTGCTGGAAATTAATAAGTGAATACATTTACAATTATTTCTATAAGAAACAGTTTTCAGCGATTTTAAAGTGTTTTCCTATCCAGTGTACCAACTTCCGACCTTGAGAAGAGAATCCGGTCTACCGAAAATTAAACCCAACCTGAACCAGTATTTTTTTTGGACACAAATCCTTCAAAATGTTACTCCAACATCCGGCATGAAGAGGATTACTACTTCAAAACGTGGTACAAAGCAATGTACTTCTTCAGCACATAACTTAAGAATAAGCTGAAAATATTATTTTAGTATGTTGCATATTTTTAAACCAAATTGCAAGGGAATTAGTGTCGGGTGCCCTTAATGGAAACAGGGCATTAAAATATGTTTGTGTGTAGAGAACAATGGTACTGTTTTATTAATAGACATTGGAACAGCCTCAGGTCGCTCTCTGGCACCACCTACTGTTAGTGTTTGCTTGAAAGCGCTAGTGGTGCACTTGGATAAATACAAATTCATTCAAAAAAACATTTGTAAGCATCTCAAATTAGTTATGATTAGAGCCAGGATTTGTATCCGAAATGCATGTATTGTTTTACGCATTAAAAAGTACGCGGAACTGATTTAAACGCTAAGTGCCTCCTTCACAGACGATTTTACCGGTATTTGATAATGCATAGAAATGCATATTCCGGGGGAAAATGCTTCTTTTAGATTTGTATTGCGTAAATGCATATTTTACTCTTAAATGTGATATTAACTAACTAATTGGCTCTCCATATATCCCTATCCAGAGCCAATGTTTTCCACTCATCCCCTGTATAATATACTTCCCTCAAATCATAGTTAATGTTACTCTCCCACCTCATTCTTGGTCTACCAACTGAGCATTTTCCCTCTGGTTTTCCTACAAGAAGCTTCCATGCACGTTTTTCATTCCCCATTCGTGCCACATGTCCTGCCCAATGCAGTCTAAGAGACTTAACTGTTCTCATTATATCTGGCTTCCTATAAAGACCATGTAGTTCACTGTTATGTAGTCTTCTCCATTCACCTGTCTGTTCATCTCTCTTAGGTCCGAAATTTTCCTAAGAACTTTATTCTCAAATACTTGTAATCTCCTTTCCTCCCTTAAAGTAAGAGTCCATGTTTCGCACCCATATAATATAACTGGTAGAATAGCAGTTTTATATATTTTCAGTTTAACGTTTTTTGAAAGGAGTTGGGACGTCAAGAGTCTCTGCAATGCATAATAGCACGCATTTCCAGAATTGAGCCTATGTTTAATTTCTTTGTGCATCTCATTCCTATTTGTGATTATTGTTCCTAGGTATTTGAATTCAGCCACCTCCTCAAAATTTCCCTCATTTGTCATTTGCTGTCCATTTCCATATATAATGTATTTTTACGTGTGACCATGTATTTAGTTTTATTGATATTTACTTCCAGTCCCAATTTGTTAGTGTTACTCAGTAGCGGGTGATATTAAATTATAATTTTTCCTTCAGCTAATTATTAGTAATTAATTAATACACGTTGCACGTGTGGGGAATGGAAGTTTCTTGTAGGAAAGCCGGAGGGAAAACACCCAGTTGGTAGACCAAGAATGAGGTTGGAGAACAACATTAACAATGATTTGAGGGAAGTAGGTTATACAGGGAATGATTGGAAAGCATTAGCGCGGCCATGAACCTACGGGTTCGATAGTGCCAGTGAGTAAGTAAGTAAGTGTGCATATATATATATATATATATATGTGTGTGTGTGTGTGTGTTCAAATATTTTTTTTTGTATTTATCTGGCTTTGAAACATAAAAATACAAAAAGTGGTCTTGCATTTGATGTGCACACAAGAAAGGATATTTTATTGCGAAGGAAAACAAATATATGTATATATAATTGTAGGCTTTCACGGCCGGCGTCTTGATCCATATTTGGTTCGTCTTCCGGGCTTATAGGCCGTGGTCTGGTTGTCTTCTTACTCGACGTTTCGTCTACTGCTGCGGTAGACCTCATCAGGAGATACTGCGTGCTTTCTGTGAACTCCTCAACAGTCTGCAGCCGACTGTTGAGGAGTTCACAGAAAGCACGCAGTATCTCCAGATGATGTCTACCGCAGCAGTAGACGAAACGTCGAGTAAGAAGACAACCAGACCACGGCCTATAAGCCCGGAAGACGAACCAAATATGGATAAATATATGTATGTTACCAGCAATAGAAGAAGATAATGCACCGTCATGAATGAAATAAGAGTTTCCAAAAAAACTGAATTATTCATTATATTTGTCAAGTTCAAGTATTCCGAATTAAAATATGTAAAATGACCTATTTTTCTTAGAGGAAATGGACTTGTTTACTATATTTAGAATATTTCCATCATCATCATCATCCGGTATCATGGCAGCTGCCGCCGTCTTCTGGAAACCAAACGCCATTCCTCTCTGTCCATCCATTGATTTTCCTCCAATCCTCTGATATTCATAGTCGCTAGTACACCTTGTAACAAGTTTTCTTCGGTCTTCCTCCTTTCCATTGGAATCCATTCCATAACAATTTAGGTAATCTTTGCTCTGGCGTTCTTTTGACACGGCATTTAGAATATTATGAGGATAAAAAAAAATTTTTGAATGTCAGTCACATTCCAGTTCGGAATCTGTTTCATGTTTAGAATAATTATAGTGAGGTCTCTTCAAAGACCAGGAAATCAGTATCAAGCACTGATATACGTTTACGGGCATGATAGGCCATATCACATCAACTATACATAAACTAACGTTGAACAAAAATACTGGAGTTGTGGGGCCATAAAAGGATACACAGAGAGAGTAACAGTGCTTACAGACCATGGGTAAGGGTTCATATTAAACAAAGGGAAAGCTACACAAAAGGATTTCGAAAAAAAAATAAAAGAATGTCAGGGGTGTCCAGTTTCATTGGTATCATAAAAGACCCTACAACTCCGGTTAAGGGTTAATTATATTTAATTATGTATGACAGCAGCGGGAAAACGAAGCGAGCCGCTGGACAACCATCATAGTGAGGCGATAATACAGTGTTGATAATTGAAACAATTAAAATTTGTTAGACGAAATTTTGTAGTTAACACTTATTTGAATTCTGATTTACACCCTATAGTCGCGTGTGTGCATGTGACTAAAATAGTGTATTTTATATTTATATGTGTTTTATTTATGCATTATTATTATTGTCCCGCGCCGTAGCCGAGTGGTTAAGGCAGGAAACCTTGGCGCAGAGCTACGGGACTTGCGCTGGTTCGAGTCTCCATGGGGGAAGAAATTTTCTCATGGTATTTCGGCCAGTAAGGGACCGGTGCCCACCCAGCATCGTGATGCGTTTGGGTAGCTACAATAAGTAGCGGCTCCAGGTTGAGAAACCAGCTATAACGGCTGGGGGACTCGACATGCTGACCACATGTCTCCCCTACACTGGCTGATGATCATCTACCTCTGTGATTGACACATGTGGATGTGAGGCCAGCAGCCGGCTGATAGGCTAAGGGCCTTGTAGGCCTGTCGCGCCAGGAGTTATTATTATTATATTAGTTCTTTGTATTCATTAAAATTATTTATTTTTATTCATTATTCTGACCTCAATTTATCTTTAAATTTCGGTATTTAAATATTTATAATGTGTCAACCGCTGTGGTCTCGAGGTAGCGTGCTGCCTTGTCATGCAGCGGGCCCGGGTTCGATCCCCGGTCGGGGCAGTTTTTCTGGGTGAGGTTTTTATCGGAGTTTTTCCTCACCTGTAAGACAAATGTCAGGAAAACTTTAAGGCCCAAAAGGTCCCCGAAATCATATGACCATCATCATCCTTCACCGGTGTCGAAAACAACGGGAAGCTACTACACCTATAATTCCCTAGTAAAGCTGCAAAGCATAGCATAAAAATGCTATGATTACAGTGAAGGACCTGCCCTCGGGCAGAATTACTATGGATGGATTGTCAATAATATGGATCATAATATTTTGTAATATTTTTGTTGTAGGTAAGTCCGCATGTGTTCTGCCTGCCATGTGCTACTATAAAAAAGTAAGTTTTCGTTCGTATTTTTAATTTCTATATTTTCATTCTTTTTGCTTGTGGGATGAAACTAGTGAAGAAATTGTTAATTGGGTAAAACCATAATAATTTGCTTACAAGGTTATTTAGTGATATTTATTCACTTAGAAAAAATATAATGTAAATGTATTTATAAACAGAGAACTGATCGTTAGAGTTCGGATTTTTATGTAGTGTTACCCCTTATGAAATATATACAGAAACCTATGTAAAAAAAATGTAATACATATATAATATCAGAATTACATGTTTAAATAATTAATTAATTTCTATTAATTGTTGGAACATGAATTTAATCTTTTTCCCAAGCGATTACAAGATTTTAAAAATGGATTTGTGTAACTAAAAAAGTAGAAAAATTGAATGGCTGAGTTGAAAAGGGAAGAAACTGAAAATATCCTAGTTTTGAGAAAACTATGGAACATCTTATAGCTTATTCTGACGAATTTTTGACCAATTACCAGTTTTGATCCTCTGCTTTTTAATGCAAAAAGTGATAAAGGTATCGTTCATTTAACATCGCATATGGTTAATGAACATTTCCCAAAGGATGGCAAAGATCAGCAAGTAATATCCAAAAATGTGTTTCTTGATGTATTTGAGGTTTTGAATGTAGTTTCCTTGTCTTATAATTACTAACATAGTTTATTTATGTAAAATGCTAACATAATTTTTGGATGATTTGAAAAAGGAACAAACTCCACTGCCTTCAAAGAGCGATAAAACACACACGTACTATAGAAATTATGAATTCTCGTTATATTTGCATTCCCTGTAAGCAGACGGTCAAACATTTGTCAGAGTAAACTACCTATAAGATGTTATGTAATTTTTTTTAAGGTTTTCTCAAAAGTAGGGTTTCTTCCCTTTTCAACTCAGTGATATAATTATTTTACACAAATTGTATATATAAATACAGTGTGTTCCATCAGATTAGGTGCAACCCTAAAGCCTATCATGGCACATACAGTATGTCACAATGTATTTCTCTACATTTTCAACTCTACAAAATATAATAAAAAACAATAAAACCAAAACAAAAAAAAAGAAAAATTATCAGGTGTATATAAATTGAAGTGTGGCACATGTGACAATGTCTATATAGGACAAACTGGTAGACTTTTATCTCTCGGATAAAGGAACACATGAGAGCATATAACAGAAATTTAGAAAATTCAAAATATGCTAACCACCTATTCCAATTTAATCATTGTTTCGATCCAAATTTTGAAATTTTACATATTTGTGATAAAGGTAAGAAGTTAGATCTTTTGGAGGCTGTAGAAATAAATAAATTGAAAAGTAGTAACAAACTGTTAAATTCTCAACTTGATTTGAATGAATCCCCTTTGTTAAATGAAAAAAAATTAAATAAATATTGTTGTATTGTTGCTTAGATCAGTTGGAACACAATTCATAATTTGTTAACATGTCTGAAGAAGGTACAATGTACCGAAACAGCTGTCACTGAATTATATCTTAATAAATATGAAAATCAAATAAAACTACGTTTTATTTTTATTTAATTAATAAATATGGATTTTCATCAAGTAAACACCAACTCAATTGCTTATTTTCAAGAGTTTTTGTCGATGAGCAAAATTGTGTTTTTTTAAGATCTCAGACGGATACATACCGAGGGGTAAAACATGTAATTACATAGAAATCCGGACTGTACTGATCGTTTATGTGTAAAAATGCAATTCATGTTAATAGAATATTTCTGGAGTCGATTTCAATATGTGTGTATATAGGGCCCTATGTATTTGTATACATGTTATTCGCCAAATTTCTAGCGATGTCGCAGGAAACAAAATTTAAATAATGCATCGGAAACGTATGCCTTGATGATCCAATGGTTTGCCCCCGAGCAGCAAAACGTATCTACCATCTTTGAATTGCGAAGCTAGTGAAAGAGTGTCCCTACGTATGAGAGACTCTACAGTGATTATTGAATTTGCGGAGTTTAATTTGAGATTTTTTGGATGTGATTGAGAATAAGTTATATTTGCGACGCGTGGTTTTATTTTAAAAATAAAATAAAAAGATTTACTTTCATCTTCTCAAACATCTCTAGAAGTTTGGCGATTACATTTTTGAACACCCCTTTTAATGAAATAACTAATTTATCAAGAAATAAGTGTTACTCTATGTTTTATATAACATTTCAGGCAATTGAGATGGGTCTCTCTCTCTATCTATTTATCCTCACTTCTTAAATTTGGCTGGAACATTCCACGCATCATTTAAAAATTATACTATTGAAAAACGAATACAGCATTAAAAAAATTACTTTTCTTTTTAAATATAACCTAAAATAGCCCTAGTGGGGCACGCCGTAGCGTAGTGGTTACAACCGGAAGGTTGAGGGTTCGAGTCCCGGTGGGGTCAGGATTTTTAAACTGACCCAAACCTTTTGGTGGCATCAGACCTTCTGGGGTCGACTCAGCTTCTAACGGAAATGAGTACCAGAAGCTTGTTCTGGGGGTAAAGGCAGCCGTCACGCAGGGTTGACATCAAGTGCCGAGTGTCTAGAAAAGTGGGAGCCTTAACCTCCCACTACACCAAGTGGGTTCACTTGGGGATTCGCGAACCACAGGTTGGTAAACGATGATGTTAGTTGTAAAGTAATAACAGATTGCACCAGCAGTGTTTATGGAATATAAGGTTATGAAAGTGTTATCTGCTATTGTGGTCGGATGTGATGTATTTACCGTACGTCATGGACACACCTCCAAACAGCCAGCGGTTCCCAACCTTTTTCGACTCGCGAACCCCTTCTACAACGATCTGAGTTGGGTGAACCACTGACTTTTGAATATACAAACAGTAGACGTGCATAAAATTTAATTCCAAGCAAAAGGTTTAATAACCTTAAATTAACTTAACCCTTAACGGTTAAAACCTAAAGTTACTCTAGTTACGGCTTAACAACGTGTAGACCTAGTTGTAGCGAAATCAAATGCATTCCTAACGTTGTTACATAACTGTAAATCAGGCATTCACGGTAAATATTAATTTATTGTGGATTTTTCTTAAATTTAGGAATATTCCATAACACAGTGTTTCTCCTTCAAACCAAAGTGATTTGTCGCCAGAGGTTCCTGCCTAAAACTTCTTCCCTCAAATCTCTAGCTTCCATACTTCTCCTCACTCCATCCATCCATCGTTCTCTAGGTCTGCCTTTTCCACTTCTTCCATTAGCTTTCCAATTAAGGATCTTCTTTGGTATTCTCTCTTCTTCCATTCTTATGTGGTGTCCATACCATTTCAAACGTTTTTCTTCTATTTTTCCTAATATGTTTTTTTTTTTCAACTTGCATAATTTCCCTTATTGTGCTGTTTGTGACTTTATCCCTTCTTGAAATTCCTGTCGATCGCCTCCAAAAATCCATTGCTACTTGTTGGCTTGTTTTCTACTTACTGTCCAGGTTTCGGACCCACATAATAAAATGCTTTGTAACAGAACTTGAAATATACTTTTCTTCGTTCTGTGTGTGTTATATTTCTATTCCAAAGCACTGAGTTCAACAAACCAATGGTTCTTCTTCCATCAGTTATTCTTCTTTCAATTTCTATTGTGGAAATGATGTGATAAATTCCCGATCTGACTGACACATGTGTGACAAGGAGCATTATAGGGTTAATTTAATTTTCAAATAATAATAATAATAATAATAATAATAATAATAATAATAATAATAATAATAATAATAATAATAATAATAATCTTCTTCTTCCTTCCAAGTATTAGGCCAATGCCTGTTACGATCCTATAAAAAAAAATTCCCTCCAGCGTTTCATAGGACGGCCCAGTGACCTTCGTCCTCTTCGTATATAATTATAAACAGCTTTGTGGATCCGATTTGAACTCATTCTTTCAAGATGGTGTTTCCAATTTAGTTGGTACTGTTTAATATATTCCAAGATTGGCGTAGTCTTCAATTCTTTTAAGATATCGGTGTTCCTTTTCCGATCCCATCTGGTGTAACCCGCTGTTCTGCGCATGAATCTCATTTCACAAGCCGTTATTCTGCTTTCATGTTGTCTTTTTAGTGTCCATGCTTCACTACCATAGGTCAACACTGGTCTAGCCAAAGTGTTATATAAACGTAATCTGGTGTTTTTTTTACAAGGGATGGTTTCATAACTTGATTAATAATTCCCAAACTTTTATTATAACTAGTAATTTTTTCAGGGATATCCTTTTCATCCCAGATAGAGAGATAATATCCAAGATATTTAAATTGACTATTTAACTCATGCCCCCAAATGGGAGTCAATGACCAATCACGTTTCAATGATTTCTGTTTTACAACCAATCAGAGTCGTGTTTCACCAAATATTTATCAGTGTTAAAATTACCATATTAAAGAAAGCTCCTCCTTACAATATTGCGTTCCTTTGTCAATAAATAGTATGATCTGGTTGCAGTGATAAACAAAAGAAGCAGTAGAAGCGTACCTATCGTTTCTCATTTGTTTTCAAACATCGCCGTTTACATTAAATATATGAATATTTTAAAATACCTATAGTTAAATAATGATTTGTGAGTAAACAGCTTAATTTTATTCGTTAAATAGTCCTAACAAATGCCACTCTTGATTTCCAAATTCTCTAGATAAATTCACTCCTCACTTCGTGAGTCGTGAATTTATCGATAATTTGGAAATCACTCGTGGCATTACTTATGATTAGATCTCTCTAAAATTTTATTCTGGAGACAGATTTTACTTTGTATGGGGTCCTTCCCATGAAATGCCATAATTTTAGTTTTGTTAATTGATATTTCCATATTAAATTTGGCACCTATTTTTTGTAAATTATGAATTGATCGTTGCAGATCATTTTCGGAAAGTGCCAGAAGCGCTAAATTGTCTGCAAAAAGAATAGCATCGAGTTTGAGGTTCCTATTGATGGGTATATATCCTCGTTGTGTTTTACTTCATTCGTTTATTAATCTATATATATGTCCACCGCTGTGGTCTCGAGGTAGCGTGCTGCCTTGTCACGCAGCGGGCCCGGGTTCGATCCCCGGTCGGGGCACTTTTCTGGGTGAGGTTTTATTCGGGGTTTTTCCTCACCTGTAAGACAAATGTCAGGAAAACTTTAAGGCCCAAACGGTCCCCGAAATCATATGGCCATCATCATCATCATCATCATCATCCTTCACCGATGTGGAAAGCAACGGGAAGCTACCACACCTACACAATTCCCTAGTAAAGCTGTAAGCATAACATTAAAATGCTATGATTGCAGTGAAGGACCTGCCTTCGGGCAGAATTACTATGGATGGATATATATATATATATATATATATATATATATATATATGTTATAATTAAATGTTTAACATTGAGCAATGCAAGCTTAATATATATAATGAAAAGCACCGCTGAAAGTCCACATCCCTGTCTTACTCCAGTGTTGTAATGATAATGATAATAATAATAATAATAATAATTATTATTATTATTATTATTATTATCATTATGACAATGCCACAGAAATTAAGGAAACAATAATATACATAACCTCGAAATTCGCTATTACCGAAAAGAATCCCTTGGGGATTCGCGAACCACATGTTGGGAAACGATGATCTTAGCTGTTAAGGTGCGTCGTAAAGTAATAACAGGAGCAATAGATTGCACCAGTTGTATTTTACGGAAATTATGAAATATTTAGTTATGAAAGAGTTATCGGATGTGATGTATTAGGTATTTACCGTACGTCATGGACACACCTCCTTCAGCCGATATACAAACTCACATGAGAGTTCGCACGTGTCCACATGAGATGAACGCAACACTCGATACAGATATCGTCAGAATCAACATTTCTAAGAACAGCTTAGCCAAGCCTTCATCTTAATCTAATTTAGCTCTCTAGATTTAAACGTAATGATAGCAGATTTTTAAACATAGAGTACAGAGTTCTAAATGTATGGTCGGTCACACAGAGAAATGCATTATGTCATAAGTAATGCCACGAGTGATTTCCAAATTATCGATACATTCTCGACTCACTAAGTGAGAAGTCAATTTATGTAGAGAAATTGGAAATCAAGAGTCGCATTTGTTAGGACTATTTAACGAATAAAATTAAGCTGTTTACTCACAAATCATTATTTAGCTATAGTTATTTTAAAATATTTATATATTTAATGTAAACGGCGATGTTTGAAAACAAATGACAAACGATTGGTACGCTTCATTTGCTTCCTTTGTTCATCACTGCAACCAGATCATAATATTATTTATTGCCAAAGGAACGCAATATTGTAAGAATGCACCCTAGTGGAGAAATCTATAACCAACCTTATAGGTATTAATTAATTTGATGTCCTATGATGTTAATATGTTGATTATATTTTTCTGCAACGTCATTTCCTAAAAAAAATAATTCGTTTAAGAAAGTGCAAACAGCGATTTTTTGTGGTATAATCAATTGTTAGAAATGTTTTTATAGTATTATCGCATGCGCTTTCTGCTGACATTCATGCACTATATATACACACACACAAAATCTGGTAGCCGTATTTCTCTGAGGGTCAGTCACTGCAAAATAATGCTATGACCTATTCAGAATGTTAAAAATGAGGTGCTTTCTTTATTACGATAAAGTTTAGTTGGTAAATTCTAGGCGAAACACGACTGTGATTGGTTGTAAATAAAAAAATCATTGAAATGTGATTGGTGATTGACTCCCATTTGGGACACGAGTTAAATAGTCATGTGTAAATAGATATTATAAAACATTAGGTCCGGGTGCCATTGAGTTACATATGTTTAACTGTGAATGTCTTCAACATTTACCCAAGTTTACTTTTCTGTTCAACCCGCTGTTATTCTCTGCATTTTCCCCTTATTTGTCCACCGCTGTGGTCTCGAGGTAGCGCAGCGGGCCCGGGTTCGCTTCCCGGTCGGGACAGACTCCTGGGTGAGGTTTTTTTTTCGGGTTTTTCCTCACCTGTAAGACAAATGTCAGGAAGCCTAGGGCCCAACGGTCCCTGAAAATCATCCGGCCATCATCGTTATCCTTATCATTATCATCATCATCATCCTTCACCGGTGTGGAAAGCAACGGGAAACTAGCACACCTATAATTCCCTAGTAAAGCTGCAAAGCACAGCATGAAAATGCAATGATTGCAGTGAAAGACCTGCCCCCGGGCAGAATTACTGTACTATGGATGGAGAATATCAAAGCATTCGTAGGCAGTAAAACAATGTTGTTATTCACCGCTGTTCATGAAAAGTTTGTGAAAAAGATACAGAACATTTGTTCTTCATTTTATTTTCTGTTTTATTCTCTATTGTATTTTGGCCATTTTGATTTAAAGCTAAAATATAGTAAAAATTCTCGATATGTATTATTAGTAAGTTTAAAAGATGCGTTCTTGTTTATACACCAAAAGGACGAATGAACTTGGGAATACCCAGACAACGTTGGTATGAGACTCTAACGGTCATGTGATGTATGTAACATGCAGAAAGTTATTAGCACATAATTTGAGAACATAATTGAACTAGGTATTAATTGTTACAATAGCTTATATATATATATATAGAGCAATTCCACGAAAATGTCATACCGAGGTGAAGATTTTGAAATTGACGCAGGAATATTTTTTTTGACGTAATATATATCTTTAAGGATCAAATTTTCTGATTCTATAAGATAATGTTTCCAAAAGTGTATTATTTTAATCTAATATTAGTGGTAGAACTTGTAATTTTCCAAACCTGTAAAAACACGCAAAATTTTACCAATTTGTTGTTTAATGTTTGGTCGTATTAATTCGTTTTATTTTACAAACTCTTTTGTTAAACCATACTTTAGTCCTTCCTAGTCGTAAATGTAATAATATTAATTGCATTCTTATGTTCTATATGCCTTAAATGTGTCCTATAATTGTTAACTGCAAGCTATGGTCAGTCAGTCACAGAAAACGTATAAAAAATACTGAACACAACATAATAATTGATGGAATATAATTTCCTCTTGGATTCTACGTTATCGGTACACAACTAACAAAAAAGCATTGAAGACATTTTCTTGTAAAGTCGTTATTTTTCCCGCTAGTGTCCCGTGACTGTTTGACTTTTTTTCCTACCATATATATGCTAATACGCATGGTGTAGTCAGTTGCTTGCTGCACTCCGCTGAGGATTAACATAAACATGGTTTAGGAAATGTAATGTACTGTTCGGCTCAGCTGTTCCATAAAATATTTACTGACCCTTTTTCAGCTAAAAGACAGTTAGCGGAAGCATTTAAATATACTCAGGAAAAAGGTTGCAGTAAACGAAGCAGCCATACTTGTTGATTTCTCAGAAAATTATGCCTACAAAGAACAAAATGAAATCCAGGCAGTTAATTGGAAAAATTAGCATATCTCAGTATTAACTGTTGTTGCCTAGTTTAGATGGAAGGTGACAGAGAAGTTCAGAAGAAATACTTTGTTCTATTGTAAGGTTATGTGACACATAGCAAGTGTGCTATAGATATTTGCTATAGAAAAGTGTTCCTTTCGAACTATAGTGATTTCTTCCAGAACTTGAGGTGATACAAATTTTCAGATGGAGCAGCTGGTATTAGAAATAGGCTCTCTATTGAGACATATTGACTCAAACTATGACTTCATACGTGACAGGAAACATTATTTTTATTAATGGGTCAAGTCAGGTCAAGTTAGCGGCGAAGACCAGAGAGAGAAACGATCTCATATACATCGATGTTATGATGTGAGTCATCAGAACTCGGGCTAATTAGAGTTATGTTTTTAAAGTAGAATTCACTGCTTCAGCAATTGTGTACACTACAGCTTACTAATGCGATTTAAGATAATTTGTTTTGAAAGTACATGCACTCTGTTAAATAAGTAACTTACTAAGAATGTGTATACATTCTGCAAGGCTTATTTTTTTTATCCAGTGGTTCAATCTAGAAATAAAAAAAATATTAAATCTTACATCAAGTAAACTGTAATAAACTCCACTCCAAGCGCGAAAGACCTAGAATGCCCTTGGTCTACCAAACTACTGCTAGCCTCACGTCCACATGTGTTATAATCACAGAGGTAGACGATCATAAGCCAGTGTAGGGGTGACATGTGGTCAGCATGTCGGGTCCCCCAGCCGTTATAGTTTGTCTTATCAATCTGGAGTCGTTACATATTGTAGCTACCCAAATGTCACACGATGCTGGGTGGGCATCGGTCACATACTGGCCGAAATTCAATGAGAAAATGTCTTCCTCAAAGGGGCTCGAAACAGCGCAAGTCCCATAGATCTGCGTCAAGGCTTCTTACCCTAACCACTCGACCATGGCGCCGGACTAAATTGTAATCAGTTACTATATCCATCCATCCATCCATCCATAGTAATTCTGCCCGAGGGCAGGTCTTTAACTGCAATCATAGCATTTTCATGCTATGCTTTGCAGCTTTACTAGGGAATTGTAGGTGTGATAGCTTCCCGTTGCTTTCCACACCGATGAAGGATGATGATGATGGTCATATGATTTCGGGGACCGTTTGGGCCTTAAAGTTTTCCTGACATTTGTCTTACAGGTGAGGAAAAACCTCGGTATAAACCTCACCCAGAAAAACTGCCCCGACCGGGGATATCGAACCCGGGCTCGCTGCGTGACAAGGCAGCACGCTACCTGGAGACCACAGCGGTGGATGTATATATATATATATATATATATATATTATATATATATATTATATATGATATGAAAAGAAAAATGAATGAGTCGGGATTTGAACCCGAGTCTCTAAACTCTGTACGTATATATATATATATATATATATATGACTGTAGTCTCGAGGTAGCGTGCTGCCTTGTCACGCAGCGGGCCCGGGTTCGATCCCCGGTCGGGTTAGTTTTTCCTCACCTGTAAGACAAATGTCAGGGAAACTTTAAGGCCCAAACGGTCCACGAAATCATATGGCCGTCATCATCATCATCATCATCATCCTTCACCGGTATGGAAAGCAACGGGAAGCTACCACACATACAATTCCCTAGTAAAACAGCAAGCATAGCATGAAAATGCTATGATTGCAGTGAAAGACCTGCCCGAGGGCAGAAATACTATGGATGGATTATTATAAACTTTTTTAATGTTATAGGCCTACTGCATAAAGAAGAAAAGCTCGTTCTTTAATGTTATAGGCCTACTGCATAAAGAAGAAAAGCTCGTTCTTTAATGTTATAGGCCTACTGCATAAAGAAGAAAAGCTCGTTCTTTAATGTTATAGGCCTACTGCATAAAGAAGAAAAGCTCGTTCTTTAATGTTATAGGCCTACTGCATAAAGAAGAAAAGCTCGTTCTTTAATGTTATAGGCCTACTGCATAAATAAGAAAAGCTCGTTCTTTAATGTTATAGGCCTACTGCATAAAGAAGAAAAGCTCGTTCTTTAATGTTATAGGCCTACTGCATAAAGAAGAAAAGCTCGTTCTTTAATGTTATAGGCCCTACTGCATAAATAAGAAAAGCTCGTTCTTTAATGTTATAGGCCTACTGCATAAATAAGAAAAGCTCGTTCTTTAATGTTATAGGCCTACTGCATAAATAAGAAAAGCTCGTTCTTTAATGTTATAGGCCTACTGCATAAAGAAGAAAAGCTCGTTCTTTAATGTTATAGGCCTACTGCATAAAGAAGAAAAGCTCGTTCTTTAATGTTATAGGCCTACTGCATAAATAAGAAAAGCTCGTTCTTTAATGTTATAGGCCTACTGCATAAATAAGAAAAGCTCGTTCTTTAATGTTATAGGCCTACTGCATAAATAAGAAAAGCTCGTTCTTTAATGTTATAGGCCTACTGCATAAATAAGAAAAGCTCGTTCTTTAATGTTATAGGCCTACTGCATAATAAGAAAAGCTCGTTCTTTAATGTTATAGGCCTACTGCATAAATAAGAAAAGCTCGTTCTTTAATGTTATAGGCCTACTGCATAAATAAGAAAAGCTCGTTCTTTAATGTTATAGGCCTACTGCATAAATAAGAAAAGCTCGTTCTTTAATGTTATAGGCCTACTGCATAAATAAGAAAAGCTCGTTCTTTAATGTTATAGGCCTACTGCATAAATAAGAAAAGCTCGTTCTTTAATGTTATAGGCCTACTGCATAAATAAGAAAAGCTCGTTCTTTAATGTTATAGGCCTACTGCATAAATAAGAAAAGCTCGTTCTTTAATGTTATAGGCCTACTGCATAAAGAAGAAAAGCTCGTTCTTTAATGTTATAGGCCTACTGCATAAATAAGAAAAGCTCGTTCTTTAATGTTATAGGCCTACTGCATAAATAAGAAAAACTCGTTCTTTAATGTTATAGGCCTACTGCATAAATAAGAAAAGCTCGTTCTTTAATGTTATAGGCCTACTGCATAAATAAGAAAAGCTCGTTCTTTAATGTTATAGGCCTACTGCATAAATAAGAAAAGCTCGTTCTTTAATGTTATAGGCCTACTGCATAAAGAAGAAAAGCTCGTTCTTTAATGTTATAGGCCTACTGCATAAAGAAGAAAAGCTCGTTCTTTAATGTTATAGGCCTACTGCATAAATAAGAAAAGCTCGTTCTTTAATGTTATAGGCCTACTGCATAAATAAGAAAAGCTCGTTCTTTAATGTTATAGGCCTACTGCATAAAGAAGAAAAGCTCGTTCTTTAATGTTATAGGCCTACTGCATAAATAAGAAAAGCTCGTTCTTTAATGTTATAGGCCTACTGCATAAATAAGAAAAGCTCGTTCTTTAATGTTATAGGCCTACTGCATAAATAAGAAAAGCTCGTTCTTTAATGTTATAGGCCTACTGCATAAATAAGAAAAGCTCGTTCTTTAATGTTATAGGCCTACTGCATAAATAAGAAAAGCTCGTTCTTTAATGTTATAGGCCTACTGCATAAATAAGAAAAGCTCGTTCTTTAATGTTATAGGCCTACTGCATAAATAAGAAAAGCTCGTTCTTTAATGTTATAGGCCTACTGCATAAAGAAGAAAAGCTCGTTCTTTAATATGTCAACTTATTACTCACATTCTGTGACAAATACTTAGGCCTAATACGTTCGTTGAGTTGTAAAGAACAAATGTTTCTGATTCATAGAGAATAGCATTTTGAATATGCATTTTCTGACTTAAGTCCTTTATACTGCTCTCCATAGAATTGCGTTATTATTGCATATAATTTGAAATTTGCATCGATACTAGTAATGATTTGCCGTTTATGAGTGTAATATTTGTTTTTTCTGAAGTGGTAAAGGCATAGAGAGATGGTCCGTGACAGTTGAGATTATTTTTTGCAATCTCACATGACTATACAAATGTTATTGAGTTGGCAGCCAGTTCCCGGGGGCGCGCGCGCGTATCCACATTGACAGCAAACCAAGACATTTTGTTTAAATAAGATTTTTGCGCGATGGTGCGTTTTGTCGTACTTACAGCAATGGCGGCCAATGATTGAAAGTTCCACTTCCTACATTTCAGGGTTGCAAACCCAAATAACTTTACTGTAATCAAATAACTATACTGTAATAGTACATTACAATGCCGCGGTGGACTAGTGGTTATGCTCCTTGCCTCTGGTCCCGAGGTCGCGGGATCAAACCCGGCCGGGGTCGATGGATTTTTTAGGATGGAAAAATCCAAGGAGCAAGTCCTCCGGGAGGGACTTTAAGCCGTGGGTCCCGAGTCTGAAGATTTTCAGGCTCGTAAAAATCCTTAAGTCTGAATGAAAAGGCCTCTAAGCAAAATTTACCGAACTTTTCCGTCCTACATAGCACTACCTGGTTTCCTAGATGTCAGTATGAGGCGGAACGCTGACCACGGACCACTCAAATGACATCTATACGAAAATAAGTGTAACTAAATTAGTATGGTTCAAATTCTTCCCTGTAGGGGGAGCGCGCCTAAATCTCTGTTAGGGAAACATGGACTTACAAGACAAGATTACATATTACAAATACGCGTGTGGGATGTAAAACCACTGCCCTCTATACATACTGCATACAGTGTATATACAAAAAATATCGAAAATGTAGTGTTATAATATACATTAAACGAAACAAATCGCTGCATTTTAAATGAACTGAACTTTATTTGAAACAATATAAAACAATAAATAAGTACTTGCCGCCATTTTATCACTAAATTGGTCTCACGACCTCCTGTATTTTCAACTAATAAACATTGCCCACACTGTTAACATTAGTCAGTTGTTTATAATGAACGCAAATATCTTCAACAAAGATGTTATTGTTTTATTCTCATAACTATTCAAAAAATCGCCCCATTAATATTAATTTCATATACAATCAATTTTAATGGGTTTATTATTTTTATTTATTATTTTGAAAACACAGTTGCGCAAAAAATAATCTACAACGCACGTTTGTGAAGTGTTTTACAGAATCTCGGAAATTAAAAACATCGCTGTCGCTCGGTTTTTAAACATGTTCCTCAATTCTATAAAAATCACTTCCCAACCTCGCATCGTAATATGCTATTACTTTACTGGAAGCTGCAAGAAAAAACATACCAAGAACCCAAACATAGCGCTACGAGAAGTTAATCAAAATGCCATCAATAATCAAGTACATGAATGACACTGCATTAAACTCTATAAATTGATGGACGAACTCCAACATTGTATAGGCCTAATAAAGGACCAATATTTCATATTTGACGGTATTTGTAAAGTAAATATTTTGCGATATACCCACAGGTTGCAAAACCTGTTCAAATAAATAAATAAAATACGAATAAAAGTATTGTATCCAAAATGTATGTTAATAAAAATTAACCGTTGCTTAACCTCACAGTTATAAATGTATAGTCAGACACTTGCAATAGTGAAACAAATCAGTACGTCAATTGACAGTCTTGTAATGAAATAAGCATCGATTATATTAATTAAAGTAAAGTAAAGTGATCCCACCACAGGCTCAGGAGGCCCTTAGGGCAGTAGGAGGTTAAGGCTCCCACTTTTTCTGGACAATCGGCACTTGATGTCAGCCCTGAGTGACGGCCGCCTTTACCCCCAGAACAAGCGTCTTGTAATCATTTCCGTTAGAGGCTGAGTCGATCCCAGGGCCATAGTGCCGCCAGAAGGTTTGGTCAGTTTAAAAATCCTGACCCCACCAGACTTGAACCCTCGACCTTCCGGCTTGTAGAGCAGTGCCTCAACCACTATGCTACGGCGCGCCCCAATTTATTATTTATGCACATGTTTAACTCACGCCCCAAACGGGAGTCAATAACCAATTGGTTTACGTTTCAATTATTTTTTTGCAACCAATGACAATCGTGTTTCACCTCGCTCTTTATCGAATTCTGTTTATCAAAATAAAGAAAGTTTCTCCTTTTTAATATTGTGAACAGGTCAGAGCATTATTTTACAGTGACTGACTCTCCAACAAATACGTTGAATGTAGCAAATAATGAACAGATTCCTTCAAACTACACATTTGATAATTATTGTGTTGGTGCTTGTTTACTGTTAAGTTTGCTTTGATTTACACATATCTTGCCAAAAAATGCGTAGTTTTTTTCGAAAATTACAGTTAGTGATACTGCAGTGTTCCCGGCCTCTTTATAAAATCGTAAAGTACATAGGAAATGAAATATTATCGCATTACCCCCCCCCGGTGCATGTGCAAGTGGGACGTTAATAAAGGCAATTTACAGCTGAAACATGGAAAGTTTTCTCAGAAGTTGGACAACTGACAAAACCACGAAGAAGCACGAGATGCGTTAAGTGACGTCAATTTGAAAATGTTAATTATTTCGTAATGTGGTCACCTGCTAAACTGTCAATTTAATTTACGTTTCGTTACGCCATTGGCTCCCTAGGAAGGGCCTGGCAATCCAATAATGAATGCGCAGATAGTCTTCATTTTGTAGACCGGAGTAGAAGGCACTAAGTCCAGTACATTCATTTGCACATGACCTTGTTATATTTGAACGTTGTTACAAAGGTACTGCATGAAGCATTCAAACAACTAAGCAAGGGGCAGGATTAGTCATAAACGAGGATAAAACAAAATATACGAGAATATCAAGAGTAGAAATAAATCCAACACGCACACACTATTGAGTAACACTAAGAAATTGGGACTGGAAGTAAATATCAATAAAACATTATATATGGCCACACACAGAAATTATGTAATGTAAATGGACAGCTAATGACAAATGAGGGAAATTTTGAGGAAGTGGCTGAATTCAAATACCTAGGAACAATAATCACAAATAGGAATGAGATGCACAAAGAAATTAAACATAGGCTCAATTCTGGAAATGCGTGCTATTATGCATTGCAGAGACTCTTGATGTCCCAACTCCTTTCAAAAAAACGTTAAACTGAAAATATATAAAACTATTATTCTACCAGTTATATTATATGGGTGCGAAACATGGACTCTTACTTTAAGGGAGGAAAGGAAATTACGAGTTTTTTAGAATAAAGTTCTTAGGAAAATTTTGGGCCAAAGAGAGATGAACATACAGGTGAATGGAGAAGACTCCGTAACAATGAACTACATGGTCTTTATAGGAAGCCAGATATAATAAGAACAGTTAACTCTCGTAGACTGCGATGGGCAGGACATGTGGCACGTATGGGGAATGTAAGACGTGCATGGAAGCTTCTTGTAGGAAAGCCAGAGGGAAAACGCCCAGTTGGTAGACCAAGAATGAGATGGGAGAATAACATTAACTATGATTTGAGGGAAGTAGATTATACAGGGAATGATTGGAAAACATTAGCTCAGGATAGGGATGTATGGAGAGCTTATGTCCGCGCGGCCATGAACCTACGGATTCGATAGTACCAGTGAGTAAGTAAGGAGATATTAGAAGAAAGAGACTGGGATGTGTTGTGGATGGAGCAAGAAGGATTTTAGAAAGGAAACCGGAAGGAAGAAGAATGGTTGGAAGACAGAAATTAAGATGGTTAGATAAGTTTGAGGAAGACTTAAGACAACTGAAGGTGAAAAAATGGAGACAAAAAAGTAGAAATAGAGAAGAATGGGAGGGGCACGCCGTAGCGTAGTGGTTAAGGCACTGAGCTACAAGCCGGAGGGTCGAGGGTTCAAGTCCCGTTGGGGTCGGGATTTTTAAACTGACCCAAACCCTCTGGCGGCACTATGGCCCTGGGGTCGACTCAGCCTCTAACGGAAATGAGTACCAGACGCTTGTTCTGGGGGTGTAAAGGCGGCCGTCACGCAGGGCTGACATAAAGTGCCGATTGTCTAGAAACAAAGTGGGAACCTTAACCTCCTACTACCCCAAGGGCCTCCGGGCCTGTTGTGGGATCACTTTACTTTAGAGAAGAATGGGCAGTTGTTATGAAGGAGACCAAGGTTTCTTAGAGGACCGTAGAGCCACAGGAAGAAGAAGTCGAGTACATTGCAGTGGTCAGGGTATGTGGCACGAGTGGGGAATGAAAGAGAGGCATGAAATCTGCTTGTAGGAAAATACGAGGAAAGCGCCAGTAGGCAATAATAGAATGGGGTGACAGAATAACATTATCTATAGTTTGAAGGAGGTCATTTAGAAAGGGAAATATTTGTTCAGAATAGTGACGTTGGAGAGCTTATGTCCGATAGTGATATGAATTACGTACTCACTGGCACTATCGATCCCCTAGGTTCGTGGCCGCGTTGACATAAGCTCTCCATACATCCCTGTCCTGAGATAATGTTTTTCAATCATCCCCTGTATAATCTACTTCCCTTAAATCTTAGTTATTGTTATTCTCCCACCACATTCTTGGTCTACCAACTGGACGTTTTCCCTCTGGTTTTCCTTCAAGAAGCTTCCATGCATGTCTTTCATTCCCCATTCGTGCCACATGTCCTGCCGATCGCAACCTACGAGACTTAACTGTTCTTATTATATCTGGCTTCCTATAAAACCATATAGTTCACTGTTATGTAGTCTTCTCCATTCACCTGTGTGTTCATCTCTCTTTGGTCCAAAAATTTCCTAAGTACTTTATTCTCAAATACTCGTAATCTCCTTTCCTCACTTAAAGTAAGAGTCCATGTTTCACATCCATATAATATAACTGGTAGAATAACAGTTTTATATTTTTTCAGTTTAACAATTTGAAGGGAGTTGGGACATCAAGAGTCCCTGCAATGCATAATAGCACGCATTTCCAGAATTGAGCCTATGTTTAATTTCTTTGTGCATCTCATTCCTGTTTGTGATTATTGTTCCTAGGTACTTAAATTCAGACACTTTCTAAAATTTCCCTCATTTGTCATTAGCTGTCCATTTCCATTACATCATGCATTTCTACGTGTAACCATGTTTAGTTTTATTGATATTTACTTTGAATTAGTTTACTTAATTACATTACAAATAGCCTGTGCAATTTTTAAATTTATTTTTATTCATTTTATTCTTCCTTTTGATTTAATGTTCCTAATTAAAGTCTTAAATGTATTTTATGTAGTAATATGAACACGCTGTACATTACAAGTTATGATTTAGTGCTGTATGTGTTGACACTCTGATAAAACACACATTAACTAAATCACAGCTGTTTTCTTTATCCGAAACATAAAATAAACATGTCAGAACCTCGATTCCATACAAATTGGTCTGTAACCTCTGGTATTCAGAATTACAAATATATTCATAATAATTTCTTTCCATGGTATCTTTACCTTGTGGTGGAGTGGCTTGCGTGCTTGCTATGCCGGCGGTAGCATTGCTGCCGATAGGGTTACCCAGGTCGAAGGCGATAAGCCAGACGAAAAATGTACCTTGGTCGAAAGAGTGACGATCTTTCACCATAAAAATACAACCGTCAAGAAATGCGGGCATGGGTTCTACTGGGATAAAGGGATGTATGGAGAGCTTATGTCTGCGCGGACATGAACCTACGGGTTCGGTAGTAGTTATTCATAATCATTTCAAAATAAAGTAGCTTATACAGTCTAAGAATGATCAAAATAGTTACAAATTCACCGAATTGCCTGCGAAATTATTATATCCAAATTACAAGTTTTGGTGATTTTTTTTATACAAGAAACATATTTATTAAAAAAAATAAATATCATATCTGGCAGATTTGCTTGACTTGTTTCACACGGATTGCTGTTTCCATTTTTTCTTTGTCGTCGAGTGAGTTTCTCTATTTTTACCACGAGGATAATCGCCAAACACTAAGATAACGTGTTTTTATATATTACAACATTTTTTTTCATAAGTAATGCCACGAGTGATTTCCAAATTATCGATAAATTCACGAGCACGAAGTGAGGAATAAATTTATCTAGAGAATTTGGAAATCAAGAGTGGCATTTGTTAGGACCATTTAACGAATAAAATTAAGCTGTTTACTCACAAATCATTATTTAACTATAGTTATTTTAAAATATTTATATGTTAATGTAAACGGCGATGTTGTTTGAAAACAAATGAGAAATGTTATGTTTCATTTGTTCATCTCTGCAACCAGATCATATTTATTGCCAAATAGAACCGCAATATTGTAAGAATGTACCCTAGTGGAGAAAAAATGAAAACACATCATTATACAGGTTATTAATTCATTTATGATGTTCTATGATGTAAATATATCTTTATAATTTTCTGCAACGTTAATTCCTGGGAAATAATACGTATAAGAAAGTGGAAAAAGTGGTTTCTTTTTCTTACGGTAGAATCAGTTGCAATGAATGTTTTTATATTACATCTCGCAAGCAGAATCTGGTTACATTTGTGCACTAACCCTCTTACTAATAATACATATATGACTTTTATACAAGGTTTAAACACATCTCAGTTGAACATTCTTACTAATAAACACTGTATTAGCTGTTCAGTGTATAAGAGGTGTACAACTTTACATGAGAATCGCTATACATGCCTTCAGCCTTGTTTAAGGATTGTATAACTAGACAAAATGGCGGACTTTAAGAACAGCTGATTGTTTTCTTATGATATTAATGAATGTTTCCTTAAATTTAACACAAAATTCAATACTTTATCCACTCTTTGATGGGTATAGATAATATTAATAGCTGTGGGTAGGAAAATAAAAGCAATCATAAAATGTCTTTTTTTACATTCGTTTTCCATTAATAATAATTTAAAATTGAACATTGATTCATAAGTCCACCGCTGTGGTCTCGTGGTAGCGTGCTGCCTTGTCACGCAGCGGGCCCGGGTTCGATCCCCGGTCGGGACAATTTTTCGGGGTGAGGTTTTATCGGGATTTCTCCTCACCTGTAAGACAAATGTCAGGAAAACTTTAAGGCCCCAAACGGTCCCCGAAATCATATGGCCATCGCAATCATCATCATTCACATTCATCTTAGGTTAAGTTTAGGATTAGGGACTCTCCTGGTGCACCACTATCATCATCATCCCCCGTCATATCATAGGGGCAACGTAATCCCGCCTTCCAGGCGCCCCAACCTCAGAAGTGGGTTACATTACGCCATGCCAGGAGAGAAACCAGGAATGTCGAAAGACAAACCTGGGGCATTTGAAAAAAGAAAAAAAAAGATTCATAATAATAATAATAGTTGCTGTGAGACAAGATTTAACCTGAATGTAGTTGAAATGCTTTGTAATATTATTTTAACAAAAAACTTTCTTACATCATTAATATAGAATAAAACACACCGATATAAATGTTTTTAATTTTAAGGGTAGCATTATTGCACCCGACACCATTTCATTAAGCATGATGTTATTGTGGTTATGGCTTCCGACTACAGTCCGTGAGGTACCAGGTTCGATTCCCGATCAAACTCCAGATTATTTTTTTCTTAAAGGGTTCTGTTGTCGCTAACATTTCCTATTATTTTGAACGTTTTCTAACGATTCTTAAAACACTGAATGTAATTCATAACTAATGGGAAAAACTTTTATTAGTTTCCAAGAATTGTTTGAAGTTCTTGTCGTTAGATGGCAGCATATTATCTGTGAAACATATTCTATGATATATTTGATATAACCTAAAGAAAAAAAGATGCAAATAAATTAAAACACACTTATTTTTTCCGTACCTCCCCAATTGGGGAATCTCTATTAATTCTTATCCATACCCATTTCTTACACAATTAATCACTAGCTGATGATGTTTTCTTTACGTAACAAATGACACGTAATATGTTCTGACGTCATAATGATGAATATGTGACTTATTGTATATAAGGATTGTATTGTTATATAGCTCGTGTACGATGTTTATTAGTAAGGAAATTATACGTGATCTATATAAGGCTTATACATTGTATAACTAAACAACTGATGAAAGCCTATATAAGAGATTTTTTATTAGTAATACTGTATATATATATATATATATATATATATATATATATAGCCTACAATCTGGGAGCCACTTGATAAAATGAAAGCGATATAAATGAGGTGTAAAACGACTGTGATTGTTTGTAAATAAAAAATAATTGAAATGTGATTGGTCATAGATTGCCATTTGAGGCATGAGTTAAATAGTTTATATTTTAAGATGATGTGTGTAACATTAGCATTTGTACAATAACATGGTGAATATTATGAAGGATAAGTTGTATGCACTTTCAGAATTCGAAATGCAATTTATCGATTATTACTATAACACTGGGGAACAAAAAAATATTTTTTTCTTGGTGCCTGAAATTTTTCACCTGATTCTGGGTATTTCGGCACTGCTGATTCCAAAAATGTCATCCATTTTGTTGCAGCAGCTCTAGTTTGCAAGATATTGATGATACTGCTCTTATGTACCACCATTGTAAATCGATTGTTTGCATAATACTAATTGATTTAATCCAAGTTATATTCATGTTGTTGTTGCCGTTTGCATATGTAATTTTACTAATTTGACAATTGTTTATCCTTTTTCTAGACTGACATGGCTTCAACACGAAGAAAATGTGTGAATAATCCTGATGTGTTTTGTTTCATCTGTGGGGAGTACACATTCACTCAACAAAGAAAACCTATAACTGACTTTGTAAGAAGAGCTTATTTGGCCTATTTCAAAGTACAACTGGGAGATCAAGATAAGCCTTGGACACCTCACATTGTATGTAAAACGTGCACAGAGCATCTACGACAATGGACAAATGGGAAACGGAAATGCTTGAAATTTGGGGAACCAATGATCTGGCGAGAACAAATTAACCATAGTGATGACTGCTATTTTTGTTCAGTCAATGTAAAGGGCATCAATAGCAAAAACCGGAATAGATGGGTATATCCCAATCTACGCTCCGCAAGACGCCCTGTTCCACATTCAGAGGAGATACCTGTTCCAATTTTTACCAGTCTTCCAGAGTCACCAGAAGAAGAGGATGATTCAACTGAAAGCTATTCTGAGGGAAATGACAGCGATTTCCCAGGACCTTCATCAGTTTCATCCGGTTTTAGTCAAGCGGAACTGAACGACCTCATAAGGGATCTAAGTCTTCCAAAGAAGTCATCTGAGTTGTTAGCTTCCAGGCTGGCAGAGAAACAATGTCTGTTACCGGGAACAAAGGTCACAGTCTATCGCAAAAGAGAAACAGACTTCCTGTCATTCTTCACAGTAGAAAATCAATTTGTTTTTTGTATGAATGTTGAAGGACTGTTAATGAAGCTGGGTGTAAGAAAATACACACCAAGTGAATGGCGGTTATTTATAGATAGCTCCAAACGCAGCCTAAAATGTGTTCTTTTGCATAATGGGAACATATACAGGTCAATCCCAATTGGTCACTCAGTTTCTATGCGTGAAAATCAACATACAATAGCTACAGTGCTAGAGAAGATCTCTTACCGTGATCACCAATGGGTAATGTGTGTCGATCTCAAGATGGTGAATTTTCTTCTAGGACAACAAGGTGGGTACACCAAATACCCATGCTTTATATGTTTATGGGACTCTAGAGCCAAAGATCAACATTGGGTGAGAAGGCATTGGCCTCTTAGAGAAAGCATGACCGTTGGAGAAAAAAACATCGTTGCAGAACCTTTGGTTGACAGAAACAACATCATCTTGCCACCACTGCATATTAAACTTGGTTTAATGAAACAGTTCATCAAGGCGTTGAATAGAGATGGAACATGTTTTGGCTACATATGTACAAAATTTCCTGCACTGAGTAAGGAAAAATAAAAGCAGGTATATTGGATGGACCACAAATCCGCCAACTTATTAATGACCATCAATTTCAAGACTCAATGAATGATACTGAAGCAGCCGCATGGTCTTCGTTCTGTATGGTAGTGAAGAATTTCCTTGGAAACTATAAGTCTCCTAATAGTGATGAACTAGTGGAGAATATGCTCACTGCTTTTTGTGCACTAGGTTGTAACATGAGCATCAAATTACACTACCTACACAGTCATTTGGATCGATTTCCAGACAATCTTGGAGATGTAAGTGAGGAACAGGGTGAGCGTTTTCACCAGGAATTAAGTACAATGGAAGAAAGGTATCGTGGACGGTGGGATATACATATGATGGCGGACTACTGTTGGAGCATCCACCGAGAATGTCCAAGATCATTGCATCGGAGGAAATCACAGAAACGGGGATTCTGCGACCTGATGGAGGAAAATTAATGATTCTAACGAGACTAATGTGTAAATAAATTATGGTAGTTATATAGATACAGTTGTTTCATGAAAAAGAAAGTATTTGTTCTTTTGTATTTAATTGTATGCGAGTAATATAGTTGTATATGTGGACCAGTATTTTGAACTGGTATATAATTTGAATAAACTCTATCTCAAAAACTAGAGCTGATAGGACGAAACTGAAATCATCTTTGGAATCAGTGACCCAAATATACCCATAAATAGGTGAAAACATTAAGGCACCAAAATCACTGTTCCCCAGTGTAATTCTTGTATTATATTAAAAACTATAAATGATATAAAACATATTTGTCGTGGTTGTGATAATAAAAAAAGTATTAAATACTATATGTTAAATTCGTTGGATTGAGACCGTAACAGTCTGTCACATGAAAGGAAGAAGAAAAATAGTATATTTAAAAAAGTTACATGGGAGAAGAGTCAAGGACCTTTGTAACTGAATTATTTTTATTGCAGTCATAAACTCGGCTAATTAATTTTATGGCTCACTCATGTGTGTTCACTCTACAACTTTTAAACTCTGGTTGTGCATCACATTCTTCGGGCATAAATAAATAAATAAATAAATAATTTTATGGATTGAATTAATTTCATGTTAACTTTCAGCTACAGTCTGTTGAGTAAAATCAATAAACTCAGTGTTTTGGGACAGCGAACTGCTGTATTTTTCAGAAATACTTACTTTAAGCTCCACCATATTTTTACAGCATATTCCGAAGCGAGATTGGGAAATGTTTTTACAGAAGGGAGGAAAATGTTTAAAAGCCGACTGCTAGATGGGTCTACAAAGGCCTAACCCGTGACGGATGTTGAACACGAAGCACAGTAGCTGGATACAGGCGAAAGACCAAACACTTTAACGAGAAAAAACTCTTCTGCTAGGTTTATAATACCCGGCGTGCTAAGCTACGCCTAAATAAATGAAAATTAATGTGCTTTTATGTTTTGTTGAATAAGTAAAAGGAAAAATGTATATCGTAATTATTTTAAGATTCCCCGTGCTGATTACGCGGTGTTGCCCGGGAATCTACTTATCTCGATCTTCTTGGCATTAATGAGCTAAAATACAAAATTCGTTATTGTGAGTTATCCATAAAAGAATACCCGCCATGTGCTGCTATGCTTGCACAGGAATCTACGTACTTCTCTCGATCAATGAAAGACAAAAATGGTTATTGTGCGTTATCTGTAAGAGATAAACATATGCTGTTGCGGACTTTTTTGTAGAGTTTTTTGAGATATTCAATTCTGTGTACATTAATTTTGTGTACAGTCCGCAGACGAAGTGTATGAAAGGAATAGGAATTCATTAGTCAGCACATCATATCACGAGGGATTGTACTATAACTTACCTTATCATTAGAAGCTTAGCGGGCGCCAGTTCCGAGTCTGATGAACAATCCTCACTACTATTTTCACTATTGTCTTCCTCTCCACTCGAATCCATTCCTCCTAATGATATCCATCACATCTTCCATTAATCCATCCTTTTTCCAGAATTCATCCTCCAGAGACCTAACGTGACTGACGTAGCCCTCCCAATCTGTCCGTGTGATTGCGTTCACCGCACTTTAAGTCAATTCCTGTAATCTTGTTAGGGACAGGTCACCAGTAACATATCTCTTTATTGCAGCCCATGCCAGTTCGCACATATAGGGAGGCAATCGAAGAGCTATGAGTCCTTGCATTCCTATAGGTCTATCGATATAAATAATGTTTTTTTCCTTCATCTGTGTACTTTTTAATAGTTCTCAAGTATCTGGCCCGCCAATAAATTATGTCTGGACGCTCTATTAAAACTTTTCTCTTAGTGCCGCATTTTTTCCATCTGAAACTCATGTAATGTAGCAACTTCCTTAAAGCGTCTACTTGCCAGGGGAAGTCTATTGTTTTTTTAATTTCTTCAAGGAGTTTGGGAGCTGTCGGAACTATCTTCTTGTTCTGATGAAAGTCCCGAATCACTCTTCTATCAAAATCGTCACATTGAGCTTTATGTTCCTCAGCCCGAGGTCTCCTGGAGTACATAATGAAATATCACCAGCCACAACACCCTCCTTCCTTATATTGGATACGCTGTGTTCTGATGTACCACAATATTTAGCAACACGTTTATTTTTTGGGAAATTAAATATTTCAGTTCTCCTGATCTCGATTCTTCATCACACACTTTAATAACCTCCCTCGCCTCGCTGTGAATAGCTTGTCCTTTCTTACGAGACATTATTAAAACTAAAGTAAATATTAGGCTCTGGAACTAAACTTAAAAAGAAATGTAACTATACAAAGTAGACATAAAAATATAAATATGTAGAATGCGCCCGAAATAAACCACACAGATACGTGACATATAATGACTGTGCCTATTATCAGTAGGCGAGTTGGTATTTTATCGCTTGGAATTCCCTCTCTCCCTTCGTCCCTCGCTTTCATTCACTTCATCGGCGAACTAATACTTGTTATGGTTTAGGCAGCGTAAGGCATTTAAGCGCCCAAAGAACTAATTGTTTCACGTTTCCCACTACAAAGGGCAATTTTTAGGGGTGTAGGAGTTGAGTATCACAACTCTCTTATAGGCTATCTTCATCCCTGGAATCTCCTGAACATTTTGCAAAAGGCCCCATCACAATCGGATCAACGGTATGGCCGCGCATAAATTACGAACGAACAAACAAACATTCATTTTTATACATTAGATTAGATTTTATGTTATTAGTTAGATTTATACAACAGGTGAAAATTTCAATTATTTAGGTTGCAATGTATCAAACTGCCAGAAGGAAGATATTAATATTAAATTAAACAAGTTTTATAGAATGTATGCGGCTATAAAACAGACACTAAAAAATAAAACTTTGAAGAGCTCACAATTAAAATTTTACAAAATTATGGCAGAGCCTGTCTTAACATATGCATGTGAAAATTGGACTCTTAACCGTTCAGACGGAAGAAAAATAGAAACTGCAGAAATGAAGTTCTTTCGTTCAGTAGCGGGTGTGACAATTTTGGACAGAAAAATAAATGAAGATATTAGAAAAGACTTGAATATTTTTAATTTAATAAATAGAATTGACAACATGAGAAACAACTGGTATGAACATGTTAAAAGGATGCCTACAGATAGAATCCCTCAGCTGTTATTAAAGTACAAATCAATAGGACATAGAAGTGTTAGACGCCCATTTACTAGATGGGAGGATTCATTAAATCCCACTTGATGTGAAAACAGGTCAAAAGGCCTAATTTCATGAAGTGGTAGAAGAAGAAGAAGTTAGATTTATGCTTATTGAAATAAACGAATTATCTATAGGATTAACTTTACTTTTAGAATTGCATCATTCATTTTATTGATTAATAGTAATTAGTACTTTTATTGGTGGGAAAATAAATGATTCACGTGTCGTTAAGTCCTATGAGACAAGCACCTGCGCTATCTACAGCCATGGACTTTGTTTCTCCATACATGTTTCACATAGATTATAAGAATGAATTGATAGTTTCATCACAGAACATAGCGTAGATTCTAATCGTAGACAGTTATATATTCAATCTCGTATGCATATTCAATTTTAATACAGGGTGCTCTAAAATTTCCCTTGCAAACTTGTAGACTTGTAGCGGGGACTGAGTTGATAATATTTGGAATTGGAAACCATGTCTGGAAACTTACCGTTTCCGTCCTACAGCCGTTTGAAAACATGTTTTTAACGCGACCACTTTTACAAGTAATTTATTATGAGACGTGACACAGTACATCACTTGTTTTATAATTCAACTCATTAATAACCAAAGAAACAAAATGGAAACTGAATCATGACTTGCATTAATAATCCCAGGTGAACCTTCCACAATCAATTTTTTCAAAAAATAAGTCTTGGAATACCCAATAGGGAAATTTTCGATTTAGACGAATCGCGAAGCTATTACTTGTTGAGGACACGTGACATACGTTCAGGCAATGCTTGTTTTCAAACGGCTGTAGCACGGAAACAGTAAGTTTCCGGACATGGTTTCCAATTTTAGATATTATCAACTCAATCCCCTCTACAAGTCGTAGAAGTTTGTAAGGGGAATTTTAGAGCACCCTGTATATTAAGTATTACAATTGTCCAACCCTGCTGTTTCGGAGTAGCGTCGATGCCTCATACGCAGTTGCCCACGGTCCGGACAGATTTCCAGAGTGACTGCTTTTTTCCCGGGTTTTTTCTTAACTGAAAGACAAATGTCACGGAACTTTAAGGCCCGAATATCATCATAATAACCAGTATTATATTCGCCATGTTTGATAAGAATATGGCGTAGATCGTCTTAAATGTCGTGTTGTCTCTGATCATTCATCCAGGAAGCGCTGATCTGGTCAAAAAGTATGTGTGATACCAAATTTAAAATCTGTCTGCCGACAGGTCGTGCGACTAAAAAATCAGGCCTGCGTGTGACATGTAAAAGTGCACCCTCCACCACCCCTTGGGATACCTAGGGTTGTCACCCTTACTCCCAAGGCAGCTGCTTGTCTCCCTTATCTACTAGATGGACCACGCCAAAACTGGACCTAAAACCAACACCCCGGGAGAAGGCGTTGGAGTGACCATTCGGGTAGAATGGTTGAGCTACATAGTATTTTTATACCCCTGACGACCTCACCGTATACAAGGTGAGAAATTAAACTAAATTTGAGCAGAAGACGAACAAGAATTGGAACTCGATTGTTTATATATGTGTAATCAGACATATGAAGAGGCGCACAATATGTGATTAGTTTCTAATACAAAATAAACAAAATACTGTGTGACCTCGAAGGTTATCTAAAGTGCGACCGGCCCACTTCTCTCTAATCACGACAGACAGACACGCAACTTGCAAAATACACTACGATCTTTTCATTCAATTTTAATTTAGTAATTTTATTGATTACTAGCTAATACCCGGCGTGCGCTGCTACTCCTAAATAAATGTTAATGTGTTTTTACCACCAGCCTTTCGCTGTTATACTTGCCCGGGAATCTGCTTATCCCGATCTTCTTATCATCAATGAAAGACATACCATGATAACAAAATTCATTTGTAACCGTGATAAAATTCCTCTGAAGAAGGTACAAAAGTACTGAAACAGTTGTTACGAATTAGTATTGAAATAAATATGAAAATAGTATAAAAGTTTAAAAGTTTTATTTTTAATTAATTAATAAAGAAATGGATTTTCATCAAGTAACTGGAGTTTGGAATTCCTAAAAAGTTAGTTACACCTATACGAATGTGTCTAAATGGCACAAAGAGTAGGGTGCGTGTAGGCAAACAGTTTTCGGACAATTTTGGAATCCACAATGGGTTGAAGCAAGGAGATACACTATCTCCTCTACTATTTAATTTTGTACTAGAGCATGCCATTAAATCTTTAGAGGATGAGGAAGGCTTACAACTCAATGGTATTAATAAGCTGTTAGTTTATGCTGATGATGTAGTACTATTGGCCGATAGCGAGGATATGCTAAAGGACAACACGCACACACTACTGAGTAATACTAAGAAATTAGGACTGGAAGTAAATATCAATGAAACTAAATATATGGTCACACGTAGAAATAAATGAGGGAAATTTTGAGGAAGTGGCTGAATTCAAATACCTAGGAACAATAATCACAAATAGGAATCAGATGCACAAAGAAATTAAACATAGGCTCAATTATGGAAATGCGTGCTATTATGCATTGCAGAGACTTTTGATGTCCCAACTCCTTTCATAAAACGTTAAACTGAAAAAATATAAAACTGTTATTCTACCCGTTATTTTATATGGGTGCGAAACATGGACTCTTACTTTAAGGGAGGAAAGGAGATTACAAGTATTTGAGAATAAAGTTTTTAAGAAAATTTTTGGACCGAAGAGAGATGAACAGACAGGTGAATGGAGAAGACTACATAACAGTGAATTACATGGTCTTTATAGGAAGCCAGATATAGTAAGAACAGTTAAGTCTCGTAGACTGCGATGGGCAGGACATGTTGCGCGTATGGGGAATGAAAGACGTGCATGGAAGCTTCTTGTAGGAAAGCCAGAGGGAAAACGCCCAGTTGGTAGACCAAGAATGAGGTGGGAGAATAACATTAACCATGATTTGAGGGAAGTAGATTATACAGGGAATGATTGGAAAGACATAGCTCAGGATAGGGATGTATGGAGAGCTTATGTCCGCGCGGCCATGAACCTACGGGTTCGATAGTGCCAGTGAGTAAGTCAATAAGTAAACGCCAAATCATTTGATTTCACAAGTCTATGACTAACACTACATAAGGAAAGTTTGCGAGTAATTTTGAAAATGATAGTTGTTTCCTTCGCGGATGTAAAGGTAAGAGGGCGGGCGGTTTGGAATCTAAAGAGGGTCACGACTTGGTATCCCCCCCCCCACTAGAATCACGAGAGCTGTTCCTCGCCAAAACCAACATCTCTCATAGTTACGTAATATCCGTCTACAAAATACACCTGGGTTAACTGGATAAAAACTGTAAATCCCCCAATTAAAACAATTTGCATTTGCAAATTCCAAAGAGGTTTATCTGTATTCCCTGCTCCAAATTAATTGTGTTCTAAAATTTCTTCATTATTCTTTCGATCTAAAAGAGTGTATCCTGCTGTCCTGAGAAAATTAATTTCCGTTGCTTTTGCTCCTGTTTAATGTCCAAATCTCACTTCCATATAAAAGGAAGGATAATGCTAAAGAAAGTATTATATATTTTTATTCTTGTGAATTTTTGTATTAATTTAACTAAGGGTCGAATTTATAAACGCATTAGACCGTAAAAGGCGTTCTCTGCTGAGAAAGTTGTATCCAAATACGATTTTGCTTACTCAGAAATCTATTCATGCGATAATAATTCGTAAGCTACCTGACGAGGTAACTTAAGATCATAACTTATCGTGAGAATCCCGAAGGGAACCGATGGTAACCGATGTAGTTTGAAACCTTGCCGCTTTATTCCAAGATGTCGGGCCTTGAACACTTCGATCATGTTTTCGGTATACGCGGAGAAGAGGAATTTGATAGAGTCTACCAAAGAATTCAACTGGAATAACAGGAGAATCGGAGTAATATTGCACGACGCAGACGTCGTTGTATACGGTATTATTTGCGGGACGCAAGCGTAAATGCGTTCCTCTATAGCAGACGAAAATAACGGAAGTGGTTTTATCGCTGAGAATTCTGAGTAATTTCTTGCCAATATTACGAAAACGACGACTTTCATGCATGACCAGTTAGTGGGTCGCTAAGTCGATCTTTGCACTTGCTCACGGTGAGTCAGCTCACCAGTGATTGGAAGTAATTTGAGTAGAGACTAATGTATTTGCATGCGGCCCTTAATGTATTACGTATTATTCCTAAGATTTGTGTAAATTTGGTGATTTTCTTGTTCACATCTTTTCGTTTTTATAACGTTTATAACCTCTATCCGGATTTTTCTATTACATAGGAAGAACAAATTAATAATAATAATAATAATAATAATAATAATAATAATAATAATAACGATAATAATAATAATAATAATAATGACTAACTCATGTCCCAAATGAGACTCAATCACCAATCACATTTCAATGATTTCTTATTTACAACCAATCACAGTCGTGTTTCGCCTAAAATTTACCAACTAAAGTGTATCATAATAAAGAAAGCACCTCCTTTTTAACATTGTGAATAGGTCATAGCATTATTTTGCAGTGACTGACCCTCCAGGAAATACGGCTACCTGATTGTATATATAGTGCATGAATGTCAACACATAGCGCATACGAGAGATAATATAAAAACATTTGTAACAATTGATTATACCCAAAAAAAAAAAGAAACCATTGTTTGCACTTTCTTGCAAAAATTATTTTCCAGGAAATGACGTTGCAAAAAATATAATTGACATATTTACATCATAAATTTCTCCACTAGGGTGCATTCTTACAAAATTGCGATCCTTTGGCAATAAATAATATTATGATCTGGTTGCAGTGATGAACAAAGGAAGGATATGATGCCTACCAATCGTTTCTCATTAGTTTTCAAACATCGCCGTTTACATTAAATATATAAGTATTTTAAAATAACTATAGTTAAACAATGATTTGTGAGTAAACAGCTTAATTTTATTCGTTAAATAGTCCTAACAAATGCCACTCTTGATTTCCAAATTCTCTAGATAAATTCACTCGTGGCGGCGGCGGCGTTTCTTATGATAATACGTCGTTGAACTGTATTTTTATGACAGTGTTCATGTGTGGTAGATACGAGTACAATTAGGTTTCAAGGTGATGTTTTACCCATCATTATCAATTCATTAGTAAAACCCACTGTCGCTCGACATTGCGAAATTGCGTCATGCTAACATGTAATTTGCATTAGATCCTATGACGCCATTTGTATTTAATTTCTATAGCAGTTCAATTTTGTTGCATATAAAAAAAACAGATTTTTCAAAATCTTTCATTTTTTATTTGAATTAAATCAGAGCAGTATGTTGAGCAGGTTGGTAAACCTGTATCGTTGAAAACTTTGTCTTTTTTCCTTATCATGTTTTCAACTATAACTTTTATTCTACCGGTTCGTGTTTCTTAATAATAATTTGATGACATTTTCTGCTTTGTTTATTAGTTTTGCCTTTATCCAATACCAAAAATCCAATCGGGGACCTGCCAAAATAATTCTGTCCGTTTTCCACCATTTTTAATTATGATAATAATAATAATAATTATGATAATAATAATAATAATAATAATAATAATAATAATAATAATAATAATGATAATGAGTAACTAACTCACTGGCACTATCGAACCAGCAGGTTCACGGGCGCGCGTATATAAGCTCTCCATAAATCCCTATTCTGAGCTAATGCTTTCCAATCATTTACCGTATAATCTACTTCCCTCAAATCATAATTAATGTTATTCTCCCACCTCATTCTTGGTCTACCAACTGGGCGTTTTCCCTCTGGCTTTCCTACAGGAAGATTCGTCTTTCATTCCCCATTCGTGCCACATGTCCTGCCAATCGCAGTCTATGAGACTTAACTGTTCTTATTATATCTGGCTTCCTATAAAGACCATGTAGTTCATTGTTATGTAGTCTTCTCCATTCACCTGTCTGTTCATCTCTCTTTGGTCCAGAAATTTTCCTAAGTACTTTATTCTCAAATACTTGTAATCTCCTTTCCACCCTTAAAGTAAGAGTCCATCTTTCGCATCCATATAATATAACTGGTAGAATAATAGTTTTATATTTTTTCAGTTTAACATTTTTTGAAAGGAGTTGGGACATCAAGAGTCTCTGCAATGCATAATAGCACGCATTTCCAGAATTGAGCCTATGTTTAATTTCTTTGTGCATCTCATTCCTGTTTGTGATTATTGTTCCTAGGTATTTGAATTCAGCCACTTCCTCAAAATTTCCCTCATTTGTCATTAGCTGTCCATTTCCATTATATAATGTATCTCTACTTTACCCCTGAACAGTTCTTATGATCTTCATTTCACATGTGCTTATCATTTGTTTAGTTTTTGTTGTATCAGCCCTAGTTTCTGCTCCATATACGATAACTGGCCGAACTATCATTTTGTATATGAGAATTTTGCTTTCCATTGACATATGTTTGTTGCGCCAAATTAAATCTTTCATATATCCTGATATCTGTGCTGCGTTATCAACTTGTTTCTTTACTTCTTTTATTACATTTTTAGTTATATTTGAGAAGAAAAATATACGCCTTGACTGGGGTTTGAACCCAGGACCTTT
Organism: Diploptera punctata; assembly: GCA_030220185.1. NCBI lineage: Eukaryota > Metazoa > Arthropoda > Insecta > Blattodea > Blaberidae > Diploptera > Diploptera punctata. Next base: position 390,468 of record JASPKZ010002324.1, read on the forward strand.
GACTCTCTATGTCAATGCTCTTCCAATCTAAACGCGTATTTTTCTCTTATACATAGTTAATTCCCTAACCCCAAAGGCTACGAGCCGTTGCTACGACTTTTGGCAAATGGCGGCTTCTTTATTAAGAAGACTTTTTATTGGGAATTTAAACATTACTTATAAAGCCAGTAGTGCTTCTTTCAATGTTAATATTATTCGTTTTTAAACATCTTAATGATGGACAAATTATATTTGAAATAAAGAGGCCTAGTTAGCTCAGATGGAAGAGCATTGACATAGAGAGTCAAAGGTCCTGGGTTCAAACCCCAGTCTAGGCGTATATTGTTCTTTTCAAATATAATTTGTTCATCATTAAGATGTTTAAAAACAAATAATATTAAGATTCAATTTTGAGTGTTTGTTTCTATGATTTGTTTTAATGTGGTAATCTTTGTATAAGTTGTCTCACATTGTCTTCCTCGTTACGTCATTGAGACAACTTATTGTTATTTAAAGAGCATCGCATATCAGTTAGGACATCTGCTGACAGTAGCGCCAACTTGTGTTACTTTCTGTGAATTGGTAGGCGTGACGATATTTTTTAAAGTGTTTAATTCAAATCACTATTTTCAGGAAGTCCGGAAGTAGGAATCCTTATACCAAGGTGAGTTTCCTGTAAATATTCAACGCTCGTTTTCAGGTTTACGGCCGGTTTTACCAACAGAGGTAACTGTATTACGCCAGTTTAAGCTATGCATTATACACAGGGAAACTGGCGTAATACAGTTACCTCTGTTGGTAAAACCGGCCTTACTCATCTAGTAGAGTTTTGTTGTGCAGCGTAACATACAAAACACTATGGTTTTATTCACTAGGGTTTTGATCTTCCAAGTTGTGCTCTGAATTTCACAAACTTGAAATTGAACGACCTATTTCGGGTTTGGAACTAAAAAAATCGGAGTTAATTTGCGAGTGCATGATTAATGTATGTACTTTTGAAGAGAAATAAATTAATATGTTCTAATTTTTTCCATTTTCTGACAATTCAATTTGCTGTTTTTGATATATTATGTCCACCGCTGTGGTCTCGAGGTAGCGTGCTGCCTTGTCACGCAGCGGGCCCGGGTTCGATCCACGGTCGGGGCAGTTTTTCTGGGGCGGTCCCCGAAATCATATGGCCATCATCATCATCCTTCACCGGTGTGGGAAGCTACCACACCTACAATTCCCTAGTAAAGCTGCAATCATAACATGCAAATGCTCTAGTGAACGAACTGCCTTCGGGAAAATTACTATGGATGGATATTTAAAATGCATATCGATGGTGGGCAATCAAAACTCGTAGCTCCATTTTGCTAAGTTTTACAGGAGAAATAAATATCAGTTTTAAATACTTACTTACTTACTTACTCACTGGCATTATCGGACCCGTAGGTTCATGGCCGCGCGGACATAAGCTCTCCATACATCCCTATCCTGAGCCAATGTTTTCCAATCATTCCCTGTATAATCTACTTCCCACAAATCATAGTTAATGTTATTCTCCAAACCACATTCTTGGTCTACCAACTGGGTGTTTTCCCTCTGGTTTTCCTACAAGAAGCTTCCATGCGTGTCCTTCATTCCCCATTCGTGCTACATGTCCTGCCCATCGCAGTCTACGAGACTTAACTGTTCTCATTATATCTAGCTTCCTATAAAGATCATGTAATTCACTGTTTGCAGTCTTCTCCATTCACCTGTCTGTTCATCTCTCTTTGGTCCAAGAAATTTCCTAAGTACTTTATTCTCAAATACTTGTAATCTCCTTTCCTCCCCTAAAGCAAGAGTCCATGTTTCGCAATCATAGAATATAACTGGTAGAATAATAGTTTTATGTATTTTCAATTTAACGTTTTTTGAAAGGAGTTGAGAAGTCAAGAGTCTCTGTAATACATAATAGCACGCATTTCCAGAATTTTAGTGTAATTTAAAATTTATAAATGAATCTAAAAATATATATTATGCATATAAAAATAGTATAATTATGATATATTTTAGAGATAATTGCTCTCTGTGCATGTTGCAAATTTATAAAATATAGGAATATTCTGGAAGGCAATTAGTATTTTGAAATGGGTTATAATTTAGAGAAATAACATTATCTGAAATATAAAATTGTTTTAAAATGATCTGGTATAACCTTCGTAGTAAAATAACCACGATTATTAAACAGGTTGATAACACAAGAACTGTGTGGATTAAAACCACTCTGACCTTCTGAATTACTCTTCAAGGGCAAACTTGAGATAGTTTGATATAATTATTTGCAGGGAGAAGTTCATATCATTACATACTGTATGTTACATAATATTTTTAAAAAATCTGCGTAATTTTTTGATTGACGTTAACATTTGGACTTTACATTATTGCTTTTTTTTCCTAAAAAAACTCTTTGGGAACGTAATGCTTGGAATGCACAGCCAGCCAGCTGTGCAAGTCATGGAGGTGTGTCAGCTTTTTAACCAATGAGAACTTCCCAACGAGTGGGCTCGTCTGACGTCTCAACCAGTCATAGCTTGAGCCTGGCTGACGCAATGGTTTTGATCCCAGCTTTAAAACATTGTATCGGGGCTTACTTCCCATACTCGTAAAAGCTAGCAAGAGAGAGAGTTCTATTTGTAATCTGTTACAGGGACAGCTATGAATATCTCGCACAGCAGATGACGAACCAGCAATATTGCATACATACATTACTTTTTTTATCCAATTTTAAAATATAAGTTATTGTGGACAATCAACTGTGAAGTGTTTCTGATTTGTGAAGGAAACTGGACTAGTAATTAAATTTTATAACGATATGGATACAATGAAGATATTTTTCGTGTGTCTGGTAGTGAGTTTTACCTGTGGAGAATATGTACCAGATCTTCCTCCACCTTGCAGCAGGTAGGTACATAAATAAGTTTTGTTAACCGTAACTTGTTTCTTCTTTTTTAGACTTTTACAAATGATTGCTTTTACTTCCAGTTCCCAAGTGTTTGACTTTTCAATTTGCACGAGAAAACGTGCAAACACGTGTCTAATTTTTTTAATCCTTATTTTGACACTTTAAAAAGCTTCTTATTCGCGGTTAAAAAAATTGCGACACAGTTCCTGTATTCGCGGGTAATTTTTTTATTATTCTTGATCCAGTCGATAATACAGAATAGAGATTCCCAACCTTTTTCGACTCGCGAACCCCTTCCACAACGATCTGAGTTGGGTGAATCACTGACTTTTGAATATACATACAGTAGACATGCATAACATTTAATTCCAAACAAAAGGTTTAAAACCTTAAATTAACGTAACCCTTAACGGTTAAAACCTAAAGTTACTCTAGTTACGGCTTAACAACGTGTAGACCTAGTTGTAGCGAAATCAAATGCATTCCTAATGTTGTTACATAACTGTAAATCAGGCATTCGCGGTAAATATTAATTTATTGTGGAAATAATGTGATAAATTCCTGATGTTACACATATGCAACAAGGGGGGCATTATAGGGTTAATTTAATTTTAAAATAGTAATATATTATTATTATTATTATTATTATTATTATTATTATTATTATTATTATTATTATTTCAACGCTGAAGAAATGAAGGAAACAATAATAGAACTAACCTCGAAACCCGCCATTACGGAAAAGTTTTGGCGAACCCCTTGAAATATTTGGCGCGAACTCCCGCGAAGCACAGGTTGGAAAACGATGTATTGGAAGGATTAGTATCCTTTATTAACGCATTTACACTTTTTTTTTTACTGCAGGCACGTGCCAAGGCGGCTTTTACAAAGAGCGATTCAAACCAAACGGACAAATTAATATCAGGATAAAACAAACCTTATTGTCACCAAGCCTAAAGTTCGATCTTAAAAACCACCGCTGTTGTATGTCACGTGCCGCTATGTCGGTTGATAATTGCCACTCACGCCACGATCGGTGTTTTATTGTTTCAACTTGTCATTCGTTGCAATAATTTTGATTGAATAACACGCGTCTTTTCTGCTTTGTTGCCAATTTATAATATCGAGTAAAAGGAAAATTGTTCAAAATTTCTCATTAATTGATATTGTTTTGATAATGTTTATTTTATTTTGTAACCTTGGAACGTATCCCCTGTGTACCCATACAAACTACCATTTCATATTCACGGTTTCTGTATTTACGGAATAAGGAGCTTTTACTGTGTAATGAAGCCAATATAAAATTCAACCGATGTCATAATTTTAATTCTAAGAGTGTATTGTTTTGTTTTCAGATTCATTGATATTTTTTATGCCTGTGTTTTATGTGGTGATTTTAATTAATGAATTAATTTGTTATTGAAAATATTAATTTTGACTATTTAACTCATGCCCCAAATGGCAGCCAATGACCAACCACATTTCAATTATTTTTGATTTACAACCAATCACAGCCGTGTTTTGCCTAAAATTTTCCAATTAAAGTTTATCATAATAAAGAATGCACCTCATTTTTAACATTCTCAATAGGTCATAGCATTATTTTGCAGTGACTGACCCCCGAAGAAATACGGCTACCAGATTGTATATATAGTGCATGAATGTCAACACATACTGCATGCGGGAGTTAATATAAAACATTTGTAGCAATTAATTATACCACCAAAAAAAGAAACCACTGTTTGCACTTTCATAAATGTATTTTTTCCCATGTAATAACATTCCAGAAAAATATAATTGTCATAGGATATCAGAAATGAATTAATCTACAATTTGATGTGTTTCATTTTGTCTGCGCTAGAGTGCATTCTTACAACATTGCGATCCTTTGGCAATAAATATTATGATCTGGTTGCGTTGACGAACAGAAGAAGCAGATGAAGCGTACCAATCGTTTCTCATTTGTTTTCAAACATCGCAGTTTACATTAAATATATAAATATTGTAAAATAACTATATTTAAATAATGATGTGTGAGTAAACAGCTTAATTTCATTCGTTAAATAGTCCTAACAAATGCCACTCTTGATTTCCAAATCCTGTGGATAAATCCATTCCTCACTTCGTGAGTCGTGAATTTATCGATAATTTGGAAATCACTCGTGGCGTTACTTATGATAATTACTGCAACTTCCTCTTCACCAAAGTTAAAAAAAAAAAATTGTCCTCTCGGGGTTTTAGAAAGAAACTCTGCTCAAATGAAATGAATATAATCTGTAAGACTGATTTATCTTGATAGCCTAGCCTTCGTGATTTTATAGGATTTCTATTTAGCTTAGAATGCTCTCAAAATATTTTGTATACCTAAAATAGAACGCCCTTAGAATGTTTTTATTTATATTTTTTTAAATAGCATCTTCTTCTACTTAATTATAATTTGTATGATTTTCATCCTGTTTATTTCCAAAATCACTCCTTGGAGGAAGACGTATTGGATGCCCATTCACTGTCTGTCCATCTCTTGGCTGGTCTTCCTCTTGTTCTTCTCCCGTCCATTGGTCTATCTTCTTTAGCTCTTTTTGCAATTCGGTTGTCTTCCATTCTTTCTATATGACCCTTCCAATATATAATAAATTTGGTTATGTCTTGAATTTGACATTTGTCCCTAATTTCTGTGTTGTGTATTTTATCAAATAATGTTTTCCCCTGAATAGTTCTTAAGATCTTAATTTCACATGTGCTTATTATTTGTTTCGTTTTTGTTGTATCAGCCCTAGTTTCTGTTCCATATACGATAACGGGCCGAACTATCGTTTTGTATATATGGATTTTGCTTTCTATTGACATGTGTTTGTTGGGCCAAGTTAAATCTTTCATAGATCCTGATATTTGTGCTGCTTTATCAGCTTGTTTATTCTTTTATTAAATTATTTAGTGTTTGTTATTAATGCGCCTAAATATTTAAACAGTGAAGGTCCATCTTGATATATTCATTTGTTTTGTGAGACGTAATACATTCTTAATGAATGGCATTCTTTAGTGCGATTTTATAACATTGGATTTTGTTTATCTTAATGCACTAAAATATAACACTGCTTCCATAGATAGGCCTTTAAGACAATTCTAACTAAAACAAATTTATTCACGAAATTATCTTGTTGGCACCCTTAGGTTCATGGCCGCGTGGACATAAGCTCTCCATACATCCCTATCCTAAGTGAACGTTGTCCAATCATCCCCTGTATAATTTACATCCCTTCAAATCATGACTAATGTTATTATCCCAGAGCATTGTTGGTCTACCAACTCGCGCTTTCCCTCTGGTTTTGCTAGAACAACTTGCATGCCCGTCTTACATTCTCGATTCGTGCCACATGTCCTGTCCATTGCAGTATACGAGACTTAAATGTTCTTGTTATATCTGGTTTTCCATTAAGATCATGTCATTCACAGTTATTAAGACATCTCCATTTGCCAGTCTGTTCATCTCTCCTTGGTGCTAACATAATTCTTGCATACGTTTTATTTGATCTGGGGCACGCCGTAGCGTTGTGGTTAAGGCACTGAGCTACAAGCCGGAGGGTCGCAGGTTCAAGTCCCGTTGGGGTCAGGATTTTTAAACTGACCCAAACCCTCAGGCGGCACTATGGCCCTGGGGTCGACTCAGCCTCTAACGGAAATGAGTACCAGACGCTTGTTCTGGGGGTAAAGGCGGCCGTCACGCAGGGCTGACAACCCGGCTGACATAAAGTGCCGATTGTCTAGAAAAAGTGGGAGCCTTAACCTCCTACTACCTCAAGGGCCTCCGGGTCTGTTGTGGGATCACTTTACTTTACTTTACTACACATAGATTTGATCACGTTACACCATCCCTGGCTTCGTCTACAAGATCGTAGAACCATCTATTCGCTATGCCTTCTCTATAACATATTACACACACCATTACCTTATTATTTATCACACCGCTTCACTAGACTCTCTGATACACATAACTTAGATACCCGATCCCTTGAGCGCAGTGTCCTTTATATCCCTCCTCATCATACTACCTATTATTCGAAATCTTTTACAATTTCTCTTGCTAGAACATGGAATTCCCTTCCACCCTATGTCAGAGACTGCCAAACTTTACCATCTTTCAGAAACAAATTGAAAATAAAATTACTAACAGAAACAACTCACTAATATTACTTTTTAAAAATTAATAATTTGTTTTTTTTTCATTATTTAATAAAAATAGTTTTAAGATTTGTTAATATATTTATCCAATGCCTTGTATAATAAGCGATAGATTAATTCATTATAGTTTATTACTTTCTTTGTATTTCTTTCTTTCTTTTCTTTTTATGTATAGTAGATTCGAGCTGTTATTCCTTTCTGTATTCATTCTATCATTAATTTAATTTTAATTGTATTTAATTTTATTGTATTATTAGACATTATTTTCATTATTATTCAATTTGACAGATAATTGTTTAGTATGTACTATTATTGTAATTTTTTGTATTTATATGTAACATATGTTTGTCCTGGTGAATGGAAGAGAAGGCCACATGGTCTTAACTCCACCAGGCTAAATATATCTATTCTAAATAAATTATTCTATTCTAAATCTAAACCATTTTCCTACGTACTTTTTTCTCAAATATTTAGAAAAAATATGCAGTTATCCGGTATTGGATTTTTATAGTTATTAAAGAGTAAATATGCTGGTGGAGATGAACTTTTACTTCGGATCATAAGTTAAAATACTGAGAATTTGTCCCTGAGAATGTCTACCTTTATGACGCACTAAACACACTGAGCATGCGCGAGAATTACGTATGTTTCCGTGATCTGTCTGGACTTCACTTCAGGTGCGAAGTTGTTCCTTTGTAAATGTTTTAATAAAATATCCCAAGTTCGCAATTATTTACATTAGTTGTCTTAAAATGATTATCAGTTTGTGGTTTTGAAACAGAAATAAATCCGTTTGAATTACAAATCACATTACAATTTAAGACGATCGTCTGGTGTTTTAACGTTTACCATTACATTTTTACGTTCGTAATAAAATGTTCAAGGAATTAAGGAAAAAAGGTTTTATAAAATTTTAAAAAAGTGGAAAAGTTAAATTTAAAAATAATGTTATATCGCTAGAGAAATAACCGTACGCCAAAGTTAGTGAATGTAGAATTGAAGAAGTAAATTGCTTTGTCCCACGTTATGGCGACATTTTGAAGAAGTAATTCTCTTCATGCCCGATGTTGTTGTAACATTTTGAAGAAGGATTGGTGTCCCAAAAAGAATTACTGGTTCAGGTTGAGTTTAGTTTTCGGTAGAGCCGGATTCTCTTCTTAGGGTCGGAAGTTGGTACACTGGATAGGAAAACAGTTCGAAATCACTAAAAACTGTTTCCTGTAGAAATAATTTTACATTTATTCACTTCTTAAAGTTTCCAGCAGATTAAGTAAATGTCGCTGGTATTATTCTTCACCGTCAATTAAAAATACATTCTTTTCTTGAATCAATTATTCTTCTTGTATTAAATATTACATTTTATCAGGAGAGCTCTATTGCTTCTATCTTTGTAAAAAGTTGTATGCAGAATGACTAGTGTAATTCTTTTATAATTTTAAAGAACATTAGTACATCACATGATGTTATATTTAAATTCTATTGGTTAATAGTTCTTTAAATATAAGGTTTAATTTGATTTGTTAAATCAAAAAGTTAATTGTTTAACATCCAATCAGAGTTTAGTTTACTTTCATTTAAGAATATGAAGTTAAGCAGGTGTTCTTATTACAGTTATAACAGAAGGATTTATAATTCTGACAACAATGACTTAAAACAATTTTTAAAAGCATTCTTTACAAACTCTATAATGTATAAGGCAAGACAATGATTTTGCATATTTTTCTTATGAAGATTGATACATTGCTTGCATATATGAAAATGTACGGCATTAAAAATTGGATTGAATAAAAGCAATTCGTTAAGGATTTTTTTTTGGATTTTCTTAACTTATTTAGGGATAGGTCATTTTTTGGCAATTTTTAGGTCATTTTGAGCATTTTTACACTTTTCCGGAAGGCTGTGTAATTGTTTGTATTTGATTTAAGATTTTTATTATAATTCAGTATTTTTACTTGTCAATACAATTTCTTGGAATTAAGTAGTTGTTTTCATAACTACTACCCCAATTTTTCAAGGTATGTGCATAATGAACTTGCACACTTCTAGGAATTTAATTCAATTTGTTAGAGCTTATGCTAGCTTCTACCCTTATTCTGATTGTTAACTGCAATTCAAAATTGTTGTAAAAGTGCACTGTGTAATTGAAATGGATTTTCTGCAATAAAAGGTACTGTAATATGTATCTTTTAAATACTTTTCTTTTAATATTTTGATGTTAAGTTAAATTTTATGTAATTCAGTAATCAAGTGAGCACTTAATCTAATAAATAGTATTTTTATTGGTAATTCTTAACTTTTTTATTCGTCTTTTTTTGTTTTATTAGTAATTTTTTTTGTATTTTTTAGGTCATAAATGCATTTTTTATTTTGCATTTTTTACCGACTCATAGGTCATTAAATGCCTTGCCCTAGTCATGTAATACAATTTCTTTAATTGTTTTTATTATTCCGGCTTTTACAATGAATATACATTTTTCCGGTACCCATGTTCACAGTTAACTACACATTTGTTTCAACACATTTTTCCATTCTTGTATGTTCATCCATATATCTTCTTCTATTTCCCATTCCCTCTTAGTTTCATTGATTCCCTGAATCCACGTAATATTTGGTCTTACTTACTTACTTACTTACTCACTGGCACTATCGAACCCGAAGGTTCATGGCCGTGCGGACATAAGCTCTCCATACATCCCTATCCTGAGCTAATGCTTTCCAATTATTCCCTGTATAATCATGGGTTCCCTGAAGTAGTCCCCGCCCGGAGAACCGAATGGGGGACTATTTGACCTCCGGAAAATTTTACCCGAGATGAACCCATGTCCGCATTTCTTGACGGTTATATTTTTACGGTGAAAGGTCGTCACTCTTTCGCCCAAGGTACTTTTTCGTCTGGCTTATCACCTTCGACCAGTCCGGCATGGGTAACCCTATCGGCAGCAATGCTACTGCCAACATAGCTCTCAGGATCATTTAAGCACGCAAGCCACTCCACCACGACAAGGTAAAGATACCATGGAGTGTGGCAATTCATTCATCCAGCCTCCTGTGTAAATCTAAATAAATCCCTATCGGCAATAATAACCAGATGATATTATAACATCATTAAATGAAGCAGTTACTGGACTTAGGTCATATTTATATTCAAATTGATCAGGGAAGAGAGTGGAACCTGATTATGTAAGAGCAAAGGCCGTATAAAATGATCCAAAGAAGTCAGCATCAATGTAATCAAATTATTAGTTATTAAAGAATACTGACAACTCAGGTAATGTAAACCTTTCTTTTGTGAAGACGGAAGTGGCTGACACATGATAATAACTTACTAATGACAATGATCCTTTGCTCGACAGATTGAGTAGAGATATCTTCTAAGCCTCCAGTTAACTGATTTAGCGTGATAACCATAACCCATTAGCTAATGTACAAGCGGGGGTTTTACCCTGACACAAACATCGTTAGCAAAAAGTGTGGGAACATGGCAAGTTTCTAGCGTCGGAAGCCTAGGAAAAAAACCCAAGCCTAAGAAGAAAAAACCCAAGCCTAGCTAATGTTTGTGACTAGACTGTACGTGAAGCCAGCACGGGGAAAAAAAGGTCCAACCTCTGAAGGCGTAAATCGCCAATAATAAATTTGTAACACCCCCGGGATCAAAATAGGAGGGCGCATTAACCAATTATATGTTTCGTTATATGTGCCTAAGCACAGACCTTAGGTCCACGTGATCGAGGTAGTGGGAGTAACTAATTTACCTATAGGCGAGAGAGGCTTCTCCTCGTCACTTACTTCTCGTGTATAATTTCATCAAGTCACTTCAAAACACTACGTTCTAAAAAGTTGGATAAATTCACTTCAATATATATACAATTACTTGCAGTTTATAAAAGTCAAGAATAAACTACTTTTACCAGATATTCTTTGTACATTAATTCTGCCCGACGAAGTCCTCGTGGAATCCCGAGATAAGAACCTCAACTCTACCGAATACCAACCGAGCAACCTAAGTTCTCACACATGGAGAACTCCTTCAGTATTCCTAGTGTCACTAAATCCAATCTTTACCTCTTGGCCTAACAATAAACCCCTCTCCATATTGGCTCCCTAACGTGCGGGCAGAATAGGTCGTAAAGTAACACACGAATAGAAATCAACGGCAGAACGACTAAGTCCCACGACCACGAGGCAACCAGGACAGAGAATATGATGGCAACAAGCAGACAGACAGCAACTGAAGGAAGGAAGCAGTAAGTGACACAACAACAGAATAAGCATTTTTTTTACTTTTTACCTATATAAGAAATCAAAATATTACAGTGATTTAACGGAGAATATATCTGTGTGTATTTATGTTGTTAAGAAGTAGGAATAGAAAGAGGCAGGCAAATAAAGATAAAAAATGGATAGGAAACACGAAGAGATTAGGGAGAAGGCTTGTGGGCAACTGATTGAAGGAGGAGAACGAAATCGTAAGGATGGGAGAGGACAACGAAGATGGCAGAGAGAACTTAGAGCAGAGCACAGGGGAAAGTAATGAAAACAACGCAAGAGTAGAAGCTAGAGGGGGAAGTAGAGGACAAGGGAAATCCAAGCACCGACACCATGAAATACATGGAAATGCTAATGTCGAGAATAGAGGAGATGGATAGAAGTAGGAAAATGGATTTAGAGACGATAGATAGAAGTAGGAAAATGGATTTAGAGACGATAGATAGAAATAGGAAAATGGATTTAGAGGCAATGCAGAGGAATATGAAACGGGAACTTGAAACTTGGAGAGGACAGATGGAGATAAGCAGGGAAGAGGATGTATTTACGTTGAAAGAAACATTAAGGGATGAGATGAGAAAAGATAGAGAGATGCTAGAAGCGAAAATAAATGAATCGTCAGCGTGTGTAGAACTAAAGATAAATAAAATGGAACAAAAACTTATTAAAGACTCAGAGAAAACAGAAAACAGGGTAATAAGTCAAATGAGAACAGAGATGAACAATAGTATAATAACGTTACAAACTAACTTAGGGGAGAAACAGGAGGAATTACAAGGGGAAATAAAACGAGTCGACAAGAATGTGCTCTGTAGTGTAGAGAACTCGGACAAAAGGGTAAATTATATGTGTCTATTTGTACAAAAGCCAGCCCACGAACAAGAAACACTAAAGCCCCAAGTAGCTCAGAAAATTGCAGAGCAGGATAAACGCTCTGAATTGATCGAAATGATAGTAGAGCCTAGATTTAATGAGTTAGGCACTAATATAGAACAGAAAGTGACTAACGAAACCAGCAAACTAAATGATGAAATAAGTGTCATCACAAAGAACATAAATAGTAGAGGTCAAAAGGATAGGAGCCCCGAAAATGAATCATACGCGTCGGAGAGTGTTTCTTGGACGACGGCTAATCACAAAAACATATGCACGTATAGAGATACTAGGGAACCCAGAGATCGCTAGTAATTCTGTGGCGCATACTAACATAGATGATAGAAGTAAGAATCATTTGAAAAATTTTGACAAAAGTCTAGTCATCATATGTGAATCTAAGGATAAGATTGAGGCTGTAAAGACCCGATAAATTACCATGCGAGTGTTCAGAGTTTGTTTGCGTGTGGGCGTAGTATCGCAAAACATGTATATAATAATAGTACAGGAGGCCTTTGCGAGTTAACAGACTGTGAAATTAGACACTAATAGTATTAAGGGTAGATAGACGGACAGTGAAAATGACACTCGAAAAATAGGAGGGAGAGATTTTTACACGTAAGAATGACAACGGAATGGATATATTACGTATGTGTGTATGTCTTGCATTGTACTATATTGTATTGTGTGCACAGGTAGACACTACTGTGATTTTAGGTATGAGATAAAGGTCAATGTAAACGCTGAAATTATGCAGTACCCAGGTAAGGAAGTGGTTATATACCGACAAAATTTTGATATAACATACAAAAGGTACAAACATATAAGCTCTACATAATCCCCAAACGAAAAAAAAAAAAAAACAAGACCTGATAAATTATACTTAAATGCATGAACCAGTTTTCACGGGATTCGAACTCAATACTAGCTGAGATTAGGACATAAATGAAAAGTATTAGTGAAAAAAAAATAAATAAGTGTTGTATGGTAAAGTACCAAATATAATCAGTAATTAAAATAAATAACACTAATAAAGTGATTAAATAGGCCTAGATGAAAACGCTAATCGCGAGAGGAAAGGGCAAAATGACTGCGAAAAAAATAAAGTGAAATGTCAATTTAGATATTAATCATGATAATACCCCCATATTGATGAATATGATATAATTAATTGAATTAGGGTGAATACATAACACATGCATGTCCACTTTCAGCTAAGATTGAGGGTGATTAATAAATTGTTGATTTGAACTTATCGATAGAGAATGGATCTATATTTTTAAATGTTTTAACCCAATCGCTCGAGCAGGAAGCTGCAGTATCTACTTAATCCAGTAAATGTTAAAATGAGCCCAGATAGGCCATTGTCATTGTTTAATACATATAGGTAATTGAAGAAACTTGTACAACAATCTGAATACGAATAATATCATGATGATTATGATTCTTTTGTCTAAAATAACAATCAGACAGCGTAAACATAGGAGCTAATGAGACAGGGTGAAGCTCAATGCACCTTAATTGAAAGGCCGAGTGACGGTGTGAACCTATAAGCGTGAGGAATTTATTTGTTGATTATATTTACAGAATTTAATTTGTAGACGTGGGCCGAAGCGGCACGTCACTGTGTTTGTATAACACGTGCTATTTTGTTGAAAATATTTGAGGGCAAGGGATCCCGTATTATCTAATAATGAGATGAGATGAAGTCATGGTCGCTGGTGGAAGCGAATGTGACATACTATACGATTCTGCATTCGAAGGAAATGATTTTGCACGCTTAAGAAAATAACGTCGTTTGGCTGAGCAATGATATAGCCAGCTATGCTTTGGCAAAGTAAATGGGCCGAAATATGTTGAGAATAAAATATTAAGAATCATGAATATTCATGGATTAATAATCATGATGAATTCGTACGTATGCAATACCTATGGGGAAAATATGATAAGGGTGTAATACTATCAATAATAATTGTTTATAACGATAGCACAGCTGCTTAAACGCGATATTTAGTATTTTGGTCGCAAAGATATAGATCCATGTAAATAAGTCTTATTGACTCAATTTAAATTAAATTTAGCAAAACTGAAGTATTATTCGACATATGGTTTGAAGTAGACAAAACTGGTTCATCGCAAATGAATTCCCAAGCTGTAGACGCACATTATAATGTAGGTAGATATTAAGGTGTAGACGAAATTGTAAATAAACAGTTACACATGAAGAAACAATCTATGCTATACTGGTATTCAACTAAATAGTTTTGAATGGTAATTGTATAAGCATGAATGGTTTGAGTAGACCACCAAATATATTAAGGGTGTATCTTTTTTTTTCTTAATGAATATTTATGTATGTCTATATTGCAGAAAGTGAGTCTATTTAACCTCAAAGAACGATCCCAGGTAAAAGGGATACATATCAGTGTTTACAATCTGAACATAATCGACGTGCTGGCAACACTCTCAGGGTTAACGTGCTCTAACCAAAATATTATAGCCATTTTTTCTTTAAAGGCCACTATAGCTATGATACTAGCATTATATTACGCGAGAGGATTATAAACAAAAAAAAAATCCCTTGATTTTTCCATTTGTTTATAGGGCATTTGTGGCAATTCATTCATCCAGCCTCCTGTGTAAATCTAAATAAATCCCTATCGGCAATAATAACCAGATGATATTATAACATCATTAAATGAAGCAGTTACTGGACTTAGGTCATATTTATATTCAAATTGATCAGGGAAGAGAGTGGAACCTGATTATGTAAGAGCAAAGGCCGTATAAAATGATCCAAAGAAGTCAGCATCAATGTAATCAAATTATTAGTTATTAAAGAATACTGACAACTCAGGTAATGTAAACCTTTCTTTTGTGAAGACGGAAGTGGCTGACACATGATAATAACTTACTAATGACAATGATCCTTTGCTCGACAGATTGAGTAGAGATATCTTCTAAGCCTCCAGTTAACTGATTTAGCGTGATAACCATAACCCATTAGCTAATGTACAAGCGGGGGTTTTACCCTGACACAAACATCGTTAGCAAAAAGTGTGGGAACATGGCAAGTTTCTAGCGTCGGAAGCCTAGGAAAAAACCCAAGCCTAAGAAGAAAAAACCCAAGCCTAGCTAATGTTTGTGACTAGACTGTACGTGAAGCCAGCACGGGAAAAAAAGGTCCAACCTCTGAAGGCGTAAATCGCCAATAATAAATTTGTAACACCCCCGGGATCAAAATAGGAGGGCGCATTAACCAATTATATGTTTCGTTATATGTGCCTAAGCACAGACCTTAGGTCCACGTGATCGAGGTAGTGGGAGTAACTAATTTACCTATAGGCGAGAGAGGCTTCTCCTCGTCACTTACTTCTCGTGTATAATTTCATCAAGTCACTTCAAAACACTACGTTCTAAAAAGTTGGATAAATTCACTTCAATATATATACAATTACTTGCAGTTTATAAAAGTCAAGAATAAACTACTTTTACCAGATATTCTTTGTACATTAATTCTGCCCGACGAAGTCCTCGTGGAATCCCGAGATAAGAACCTCAACTCTAACCGAATACCAACCGAGCAACCTAAGTTCTCACACATGGAGACTCCTTCAGTATTCCTAGTGTCACTAAATCCAATCTTTACCTCTTGGCCTAACAATAAACCCCTCTCCAGGAGGGAATGCATATAAACAATAAATTAATTAATAAAACATGGTATCCTGCCCTACAAAGTGTCAAATAAACCTTATTGACAAATATAGAAAGTTATGACATATACCATGACAACAGCAAATGGGTGAGTTACTTTATGTTTAACTCAACCATTAGAAATCATTTAATAAAAATCATTTAATAAAACCACACAAGTTAACAACTAATTAACAGTTACTATGAAAATCTACAAAAGCAAAATCTCTTGAAGATGTCACCCACAGAAGGTGTTGAAACATCAAAAAGACAATACTACAAGACATGGCCAAGAATCCCAAAAAGGCATTCTAATATACATAACGATAGCCGTGAAAGTCTTAACCAAAGATTTACAATATTAAAGAAAAGTTTTAAATTAAAATTATTTCCAATAAAACTAGATATCCTTCTTAATTTGGGATCTACGTAGGGAGGTGCGCCACATAGTTTGTAAACCTGTGACCTAGTCTGATATCTTTTGCAATATAAAGTAAAATTAGAATACTCTTACCTTACTGACAGCGTTGTCGAGAGAATCTGGATCACTTACACGGAAGCACAACATGAATACTTTAGCATCTTGATATGCAAGTGGCCTCACTGTATCATATGCACCAGTACCTGATGTGTCCCTCTACCCTTCTTTTTCCTTCCCTGTGGTTCCCAATCCATGATTATCTTAGGTAGTCTCTTCCTTCTTCCATCCTTCTAATGTGTCCGTACCAATTTGTTTCTTCTTTATTCTGTGTTATAATTCTTTAATTGTTACTGAGACATTTTTATTCAACAATAACCAACAATGAATTATTTAGATGTTTTTATTTATTTAAGTTATATTTAAATATTAAAAGAATTTTAAAATACAAAATTATTAACTTTAACTTTCATATTTATTATGATATTAAAATCCTGCTAATCCTGTGGTTAATAATGTTTTTTTTTGAAGTGTTGTAGAATATATTTATATGTTAATCCTCTACTCGTGTTAGGCATAACGCCAAGATGACACATTGAGCAACGTACAGTATATTTATGTGCTTTAACAAATTAAAAGCTTTTATGTTTCCTGTGCTTGCTAATTCATTGTGATGGAAAAAAACAGAACTCATATATATACATCATCATCATCTACCGTCACGGTTTCTGTTCTGTTCTGGCTCCATATTATAGTTGCTCACTCCATCTATTAAATGGCAGTCCACGACTTCTATGTCCTTGTGGATTGTATAAGGTAGCCTCTCTGCACTAACATGTTCAAACCATTTATTTCTATTTTTGTTATCACACTAGTTATTTGTAATTCCTACGAATATCTTCACGCTTCCGTGTGTCCAAAACTCAAATATATACTTACTTACTCACTGGCACTATCGAACCCGTAGGTTCATGGCTGCGCGGACATAAGCTCTCCATACATCCCTATCCCGAGCCAATGCTTTCCAATCATTCCGTGTGCAATCCACTTCTCTCAAATCGTAGTTAATGTTATTTTCCCACCTCATTCTTGGTCTATCAACTGGGCGTTTTCCCTCTGGCTTCCCTACAAGAAGCTTCCATGCACGTCTTTCATTCCCCATTCGTGCCACATGTCCTGCCAATCGCAGTCTACGAGACTTAACTGTTCTCATAATATGTGACTTCCTATAAAGACCATGTAGTTCATTGTTATGTAGTCTTCTCCATTCACCTGTCCGTTCATCTCTCTTTGGTCCAACAATTTTCCTAAGAACTTTATTCTCAAATACTCGTAATCTTCTTTCCTCCTTTAAAGTAAGAGTCCATGTTTCGCACCCATATAATATAACTGGTAGAATAATAGTTTCATATATTTTCAGTTTAACGTTTTTTGAAAGGAGTTGGGACATCAAGAGTCTCTGTAATGCATAATAGCTCGCATTTCCAGAATTGAGCCTATGTTTAATTTCTTTGTGCATCTCATTCCTATTTGTGATTATTGTTCCTAGGTATTTGAATTCAGCCACTTCCTCAAAATTTCCCTCATTTGTCATTAGCTGTCCATTTCCATCATATGAATAGCAGAAATGCATGTATTTATAATTGTGTACTGACGTGTCTTTAATTTTCAGTTAATTAGGAAATTATTGTTAATAGTGAAATTGGTCGCGATGAAAACCCACCCCAGTAAATAACCGATGTCAGATTGTTTTGAGATTCGGCTTCGAGACCCTCCCGAGGAACTCAATTAAAATTGAATGGTATTGTATTTATTCGGAAAGGATTTCTCTTGTTTTCTGACAGGAACTAAAGCAGGATTAGTAACATAATAAATATGAAAGTTAATGTTAATAATTTTATGCTTTAAAATTCTTTTAATATTTAAATATAACTTAAATAAATAAAAACATCTAAATAATTCATTGTTGTTCATTGTTGAATAAAATATCTCAGTAACAATTAAAGAAATTGTATTACATAACAGTCTTTCTAAAGAATGCTTTTAAAATTGTTTTAAGTCATTGTTGTCAGAATTATAAAGCTTTCTGTTATAACTGTAATAAGAACACCTGCTTAACTTCATATTCTTAAATGAAAGTAAACTAAATTCTGATTGGATGTTAAAACAATTAACTTTCGTATTTAACAAATCAAATTAAACCTTATATTTAAAGAACTATTAACCAATAGAATTTAAATATATCATGTGATGTAATAATGTTCTTTAAAATTATAAAAGAATTACACTAGTCATTCTGCATACAACTTTCAACAAAGAGAGAAGCAATAGAGCTTTCCTGATAAAATGTAATATTTAATACAAGAAGAATAATTGATTCAAGAAAAGAAAATAATTTAATTTTAAATGACGGTGAAGAATAATACCACATACATTTACTTAATCTGCTGGGAACCTACAAAGTGAATAAATTTGTAATTATTTCTACAAGAAACATTTTTCAGTGATTTTAAAGTGTTTTCCTATCCAGTGTACCAACTTCCGACCTTGAGAAGGGAATCCAGCTCTACCGAAAATCAAACCCAACCTGAACCAATAATTCTTTTTTGGGACACCAATTCTTCTTCAAAATGTTACTACAACATCGGACATGAAGAGAATTACTTCTTCAGAACGTAGACGTCATGACTGAGGATGCTGTGGAACGTGAGAGAATGAGTCACGTGACTAGTCACGTGGCATGGAGTTTACTCGGATATCAAAGTGACCGAGATAATTTATGAGAAACATGAGAAGAGCGCATTGCACATGTTTGCAGTTTCTTTGCACTTTGCTCTCCATGATTGTTTGACTATATCCATTTCTATTGTTTTTTATCATCAATTTCAGACGTAGAATTGTATTGCTTTATTATCCTGTCCTTTCGAATGTTTTGTTTGCACTTAAACAAATGACAAAGAGCCATAGCTTGAATTTCAAATGTGCTTTATAATACGTAATATACAGTAGAAGCCCCTTATTCACGGGGGATGTGTTCCGTAAATATACCGCGAATACAGAAACCGTGAATTTGGAATGGTATTTTGTACGGGTGTATAGGGAATACTTTCCAAGGTTACAAAATAAGAAATTGTCTATGTAAATGATCGTTATTTTTAAGAGACTGATCGTTTATGTGGAATTTTAGCGCATTTAAGCCAGGACATTGATTGTGTAACAAAATATAGCTGTAATTGGTGCATTTCGCAACCTGTTAATGTTATCAACAACGTCTACCGTTTGGCTGAGCAATCGATGATACGATCTCGAGAACTGACTTGACCAGACTGATGTTAAAATTGTCCGAATCGTAATGGAGCCGAAGTTAATATTCGTGTGAATGTCACGTGTACATTCGGTAACTGGTTTAATCTAGTTGGGTTTGTTATAAGGAAACAGGAAGGCAATTAGCGTAACAGCCGCGGGGGAGACTGCACAACATGCAATGTCAATTTTCTTACAATTCGTCGAGTTTTAAGGTAATAAACATTTAACAGATTTATTCAGTTATCCTAGACTTTTTAATACAAGGAGATAAAATGTTTAAAAATATTTATAAATTGTTTGACTTATAAATATTTTTTTTGCGCGAGCAATGGTGACCATCATCGAAAGTTCAACCTCCTACATTTCGGGGTTTCCAACCTAAATAAGTCCACCGCTGTGGTCTCGAGATATCGTGCTGCCTTGTTACGCAGCGGGCCCGGGTTCGATCCCCGGTCGGGGCAGTTTTACTGGGTGAGGTTTTTATCGGGGTTTTTCCTCACCTGTAAGACAAATTTCAGGAAAACTTTAAGACCCAAACAGTCCTCGAAATCATATGGCCATCATCATCATCATCCTTCACCGGTGTGGAAAGCAACGGGAAGCTACCACACTTACAATTCCCTAGTAAAGCTGCAAGCATAGCATGAAAATGCTATGATTGCAGTGAAAGACCTGCCCTCGGGTAGAATTACTATGGATGGATGGAACTTAAATAATTATACTGTAATATTACATACCACGTGTGGGAAGTAAAACCACTGCCCTTTACGTATATATATATATATATTATATATAGATCGGTATCATGTATGTTTCAGGGTGAACGCTGAGATTCCTATCTATATAGAGTTCGGAAGGAGAAATGCATGGAAACCAGACAATAGCTAATTAAATTATTTTATTTTTCATCTCTGCCATTTAACTGCACTTTACATTGTGAAGATAAAACTTTTGTCTCTGGTCTTCGATATTTCACTAATGAGGACTCGAGCCAGCAAATGATTTATGAATTTGAGAAATTTTCCCTAAGTCCGTAATCGTTGTTACAAGACATTTTAACCATATAATTTAGACCTTCGTCCTACGAAGTGTTGAGTATCATCATCATCGCCCAGTGGCCCGTTACGGTCTCCCGCAAGTGTTGAGTATATGTCTCGGGACCCTTTATTCCCATATATGGTCGTACACCCTAACTCTGATTTTGATTGGTTAGAATATTCAATCACATGTCTTCTAAGGGCGTAAATATTTTATTTAAGCTCCCACCTACATTGGTAATTTTATTCTCACTGCTAGGGAGGGAGTTTCCGCGATTGTTAATTTTAGAGTTTGACGTTTTCTCCCAAACGTGATTTTTCCAGCTAGACCCAGCTTAAGGATTTCAGGTCTAATTTGACGGGTTACATATTTATGACCTCTTTTATTTAGGTTTTCCTACAGCTCCGTGTGGGAACTTTTTCCAATAATATGTATACTTAATTCACTTTTTATACTATAATCAGTTCATTCTTTGTTTATTCATATTTCTTAATCTATCTATCTATCTATCTTCAAGTTTTTACAGCTGCTGCCGTCTTCCCGTGCCAAACCTCCAAAGCCTACGATCTTGGGCATCTTCAATGCTTAGCCCTCTTGCTTGCATTAATGTCTTCATGCTCTCCTTCCATGTTAACTTCGGTCTCCCTCTCTTCCTCCTTCTGGTCGGATGCCATTGATATAGTTGCTTTGGCTATCGCCCATCTTCCATTCTTAAAACATGTCCTAACCACTTTAATTCCTTCTCCTCAATTCTTTCAATTATGCTTTCTTCTGCTTCCATTATATTTGTAATTTCCTTATTTGTGACATGTTCTAATTTAGACTTCCTGGCACTTCTGCGTAAATAATCCATTTCTAGAGCTATTAGTCTATTCTTGTAGTACTTATTGATTGTCCATATCCCACTTCCATACACTGTAATAGATTCCACCAATGTTTTACCAATATATTTTTTGTGTCTTTCCAAATATGCTTAATATTTCTTAATCACTATACTAGATTAGGGCCGTATCTTATTCGCTACATTCTTTAATTTTTATTAATGATCTTATAATTTATTTGCTCGTAATTATGGCTTTCAAAATGGTTGTGGTTTGTTGGGAACCTGAATAAACAAATAGATGTGTAACTTGCCACTGTGCGTTTACAAAATTAAGGCGCAAACAGGTTTTTTAACCAGGAAAACAGTTGAGAGTGAAGCTGGATTTTAGTATCATAATAAGTTAATAATTTTATACTTTAAAATTCTTTTAATATTTAAATATAACTTAAATAAAGAAAAACATTTAAATAATTCATTGTTGTTCATTGTTGAATAAAAATATCTCAGTAACAATTAAAGAAATTGTATTACATAACTCTTTCTAAAGAATGCTTTTAAAATTGTTTTAAGTCATTGTTGTCAGAATTATAAAGCTGGTGACCAGGATGGCGGTACACGGTTTCCACCACAGAATATGTACCAAGAAGACATATCACGTACCAGAAGACACATGTGTATGCGAGATGTGCAAGCAAAGATGTGACCGATACCACATCACAGTGTGTAAAAACAGAAAGAAATCCATAAGTGAATATGCACGGGACAAATAAAACAAACAATACACAATGTGTGAACATTCTCATTATTATTAATTATAAAGCTTTCTTTGTTATAACTGAACACCTGCTTAACTTCATATTTTTAAATAAAAGTATACCAAATTCTGATTGGATGTTAAAACAATTAACTTTTTGATTTAACAAATCAAATTTTAGACCTAGTATTTAATGGACCATTAACCAATAGAATTCAAAATATAACATCATGTGATGTAATAATGTTCTTAAAATTATAAAAGAATTACACTAGTCATTCTGCATACAACTTTCAACAAACATAGAAGCAAGAAGAATTCTCAAGATAAAATGTAATATTTAATACAAGAATAATAAGTGATTTAAGAAAATAAAATCAATTTTATTTTAATTGACGGTGAAGAATAAAACCACCTACATTTATTTAATCTGCTGGGAACCTACAAAGTGAATAAATTTGTAATTATTTCTACAAGAAACATTTTTTTTTATGATTGTGAAGTGTTTTCCTATCCTGTCTACCAACTATCGACCCTAAGAAAAGAATCCAGCTCTACCGAAAATAAACTCAACCTGAACCAGTAATTCTTTTTTTTCTTTGGGACACCAATCCTTCTTCAAAATGTTACTACATCAGGCATGAAGAGAATTACTGCTTCAAGATGTCACCACACAACGTGGGTAAGAATTACTTCTTCAACAAGAGTCACGTGACGTACAGTGTGCTGAAAGTACCGATAACCCTGAAAGTAGCAGAACAATCAACACGTTGTGTTAGAGTCGCATCCGGTGAATGTGTACTGACAGGTGAGAAACATCAATGCCCCTCTTTCATTTTAACATTGGAAATATTTATACCACTATGCGATTTGTAATCATTTTTACGAATTTTATAGCCGTATATTGAACGCACAGGATAACTTGTGTATCCTCCAGCTATACAGGGTGCTCTAACATTTCTCTTAGAAACTTCTAGGACTTGTGGATGGGACAGAGTTGATAATAATAAGAATTGGAAGCCACGTCCGTGAACCGGATATACTGACTCGTCCATAATTAGGACTGGAAGCAAATATCAATAAAACTAAATATATGGTCACACGTAGAAATACATTATATAATGGAAATGGACAGCTAATGACAAATGGGGGAATTTTGAGGAAGTGGCTGAATTCAAATACCTAGGAACAATAATCACAAACAGGAATGAGATGCACAAGGAAATTAAACATAGGCTCAATTCTGGAAATGCGTGCTGTTATGCATTGCAGAGACTCTTGATGTCCCAACTCTTTTCAAAAAACGTTAAACTGAAAATATATAAAACTATTATTCTACCAGTTATATTATATGGGTGCGAAACACGGAATCTTACTTTAAGGGAGGAAAGGAAATTACAAGTATTTGAGAATAAAGTTCTTAGGAAAATTTTTGGACCAAAGAGAGATGTACAGACAGGTGAATGGAGAAGACTAGACAATAATGAAGTACGTGGTCTTTATAGGAAGCCAGATATAATAAGAACAGTTAAGTCTCGTAGACTGCGAAGGGCAGGACATGTTGCACGTATGGGGAATGAAAGACGTGCATGGAAGCTTCTTGTAGAAAAACCAGAGGGAAAACGCCCAGTTGGTAGACCAAGAATGAGGTGGGAGAATAACATTAAGTATGATTTGAGGGAAGTAGATTATACAGGGAATGATTGGAAAGCATTAGCTCAGGATAGGGGTTTATCGAGAGCTTATGTCCGCGCGGCCATGAACCTACGGGTTCGATAGTGCCAGTGAGTTAGTTAGAGTTATGAATTTGTAATCATTTTTACGAATTTTCTTCTTCTTCTTCTTCGCTTCACGGTCTAGACAAAATGTCTACCGCTTCACAGTTGCTCTGTCCATCTTTTCACTGGCCTTCTTACATTCCTTGAACCTCTTGGCTTGTAGTTAAATGCTGCTCTTGGTAATCTTGTTACGTTCATTCTTTCCACATG
The DNA here is from genome assembly GCA_030220185.1 of Diploptera punctata. Classification (NCBI taxonomy): domain Eukaryota; kingdom Metazoa; phylum Arthropoda; class Insecta; order Blattodea; family Blaberidae; genus Diploptera; species Diploptera punctata. The sequence continues at coordinate 414,714 of JASPKZ010002324.1, forward strand.
TCTTAACCATTTATCTCTGTATCCTTTGATTTTATCATTTAATGGATATACATTTAACTCTGTTCTTATATCTTCATTATTTAACCGATCCATTCTTGTGCAGTCTTTTGTTCTTCTAAGGAAGTTCATTTCTACACTTTGTGTTTTACTTTGTATTTGTTGGTCATTACCCAAGTTTCGCTCCCATAAAGTAATGCAGGAACTGCCAATGTTTTATAAAACTTCAATCTAGTATCAAGATCAATGGATGAAGGATACCCAACACCTTGTAACTAAATGTGTTACTTTACGTAATAAAAACTTTTAAAAATGAAAGTAAATATCCAAGGATAGTTATTTACACTATATACTATCATTCAGATTGCTTTTTATTATCCATTTTCCTTTATTTTTATCTATCGTTCAAAAATTGAAATTAACAAAAATACAAATTACGATGTTTTGGGTTTTTAAGGTAACGAAACTATACGAAAAGCTGTGTCCTTGTTTTACAGCGTGTTTATCACGTCATTTCCATAGAACACAAGATTGGAATTTTATCTTACAGGAGACTGTTACAGAGGTACCTTGAGACTTGACCTATCAGAAACAGATGATAAAATAATTTACAACAAACGTGTGGATAAAGATAATTGTAAAACAGGTACATGTCCCCTTGTTTCATAACTTGCTGTGAGGAAACAGGAGACCTGGGGAAGTGTCTAATTCGAGCTTGTTCAGATACCCAGGTCCACACACAGCCTTGCAATAATATAAAAATATGCATGAATTCCTTACTTCATATACTTTTATTGCATTTTTATTTATACTACTGGTCGCCCAGCGGTCCAAATTCGACCACAATTCATTAAAATTTTAAGTTTGTCTCAAATACGTCATTATGCATTAATTTTCGATTTATTTTAAAAATACGAACGATAGGAAAATATGTGGTATAGCTTGGCTAAGCTTACTAACGCATATTTAAAAAACAATAACGCATCATTTGACATTTATATACTATGTATACTATTTAATTTGCATTTGGTCTATTACACAGGTCAACATGATTTTTGTCTCACGAGTACCAATAGGTGTACTTGATGCAGTTTTTTTTATCGTGTTTTCAAATATGTATTCGCTATTTCTCCATCACCCACAATTTTTTTTTTAATTTCAATTTCAATTAATGGATTTAAATTATTAATTTTAATAAACGTTTTTTCGTCCATTTGTCCATTGTGTAAAATAAAACGGGGAACACTTCCATCAAGAGATTTCAGCTACGGAAAAGAGATATCAAGGCAATTGGAATCCTAATATGCTGGCCGATTATTGTTGAACCATCAAGAGGGATGCTCCACATGCGCAATTTAGCAGAAAATCGTTATTTCTTACTTTCTAGGTGAGTCCGAATGCTCGAATTTTGTGTAGTTACGAATGTAGAAAATATTAAAGTGTTTGAAATTATAAATGTATGTCTCTCGGAAACCTTGCGTGATGGAGAAAAACCGATATCATATTTGAATTCAGGAGAAAAAATACTATCAGAATCACATATTTTTTGTTGCCCAGTCTACGGGAATATATATCCCTTCTTCTTTGTCTCTCACTCCGACCCGTCAATGTTCTATGTCGAGGCATAATGGAAGTAGATGCGAACATGTAAATATAAAAAAAAGTAATGAAATTACTGAAACAAGATTAGACAGGGTTTAATTTAAATTTAAATAATAAAATGTACTCACTTTTTTAAACCACTAATAATAAATACGCGAGAGTAAGTCAATCCACATCGCTGCTGCACAATTTTTTTTTACAACAATGCACTTTCAGTATGAACGTAAACAAATGAATGAGTAATACACATAAATTCCTTACAGACAATTTAATTAATTTAATTTAATTTAATTTACATACATAAATTTTATTTTTCTGCACTCCTTCTCTATATGAACTTTAATTATGCCAAATATCACACTCCTCCGCGCTTGAAAAAGGCATACAAATTTGTTGCTTCACGTATTAATATACAGATAGGCATCTAAGATAATCCTGTAATTAGATTCTGTATACAAGAGGCTTCATACTTGTATTGTAAGCGATCACTTTACACTTATTTATTTTTTAATCATATAATAATTACAATCTTGAGGATTCTGTAATGAAATTGCAAACCAGGTATTTGTCCTAACAATCAAAGGGGAAGAAATGTTTTAGGTTCTGAAATTTATCCAGGACTTCCTAAATACTACTCTCAAATGCTATAGTCTGGGCCAGAGGTTCCCAACCTTTTTTCGACTCGCGAACCCCTTCCACAACGATCTGAGTTGAGGTGAACCACTGACTTTTAAATATACATACAGTAGACGTGCATAAAATTTAATTCCAAACAAAAGTTTTAAAACCTTAAATTAACTTAACCCTTAACGGTTAAAACCTAAAGTTACTCTAGTTACGGCTTAACAACGTGTAGACCTGGTTGTAGCGAAATCAAATGCATTCCTAACGTTGTTACATAACTGTAAATCAGGCATTCGTGGTAAATATTAATTTATTGTGGAAATAATGTGATAAATTCCCGATGTTACACATATGTAACAAGGGGCATTATAGGGTTAATTTAATAATAATGATAATAATAATAATAATAATAATAATACATCCATGGCAATCGTTATAATTTCAGAACCTTAGCCATGGGTGCCTACGTTTTGCCAAGTATACTAATTAAATAATATATACAACAATTATAATCCTTCAATGTTTTTAAGATAAATGATGATAGGAAAAAAATCAATGTTAAAAAAACATAATTTTAGGCGGAAAGGTATATCAAGCGAATGTAACTTTGTTTTAAAAATAATTAGATCCTAGAAATGTAGACTTGCATTATATCATAGACCAAGACTAATTCTGTGAGACTTGGACACGAAGGAGAATGACAAATAAAAGGAAAATATTAACGAGGATATTGGGCCCAATAAAAAACCCCTAACATGTGGAGAATTACAACAAATAAATTAACTATGTATATATAACTACAATACATATTAAATAGACCTGAGAATGTGAATATAATGCCCATATGAGAGTTTTTTGAGAAATTTTACAAATAAACTTAAATGTTGTAAGATTTTTAGGAAAAATTGGAGGATGAAATAATAAAATATTTACAAATATGAAAATCAAAAATTGGTTGAATATCATCAGAAATAGAAGACTGGGGATGGCAATGATGTGAGAATTCACGAATTGAATGTGTAGCATCTTTAAAAAAAAAGGCCATAATTTGAAAATATATTCAACCAGTTATATGGACTCTTACTTTAAGGGGAAATGACATTACGAGTATTTGAGAATAAAATTCTTAGAAACATTTTTGGACCAAAGAGAGATGAACAGACAGGTGACTGGAGAAGACTACATAACAATGAACTACATGGTCTTTATAGGAAGCCAGATATAATAAGAATAGTTAAGTCTCGTAGACTGCGATGAGCAGGACATGAGGCACTAATGGGGAATGAAAACGTGCATGGAAGCTTCTTGTAGGAAAGCCAGAGGGAAAACGTCCAGTTGGTAGACCAAGAGTGAGGTGGGAGAATAAACATTAACCATTATTTGAGGGAATTGTATTTTTTTTTCTTTTGTGTTTTTACATTCCGTCTTCCTCAATATTTCTTTATTATTCTATGTATTTTATTCTTGAAGCTTTTCCAAACATTTTATTTCTTCTTCATGACATTTGTTTTATTTGTTTATTTGTAAATAATAAAAAAATAATTAATTTCATAAGTATAGATTTGAGGAAAGTAAATTATACAGGGAATGATTGGAAAACATTAGCTCAGGATAGGGATGTATGGAGAGCTTATGTCTGTGCGGCCATGAACCTACGGGTTTGATAGGGCCAGTGAGTTAGTTAGTTCGTAATATACATTATGAGAATGACTGCACTTTGAATGAAATATTGGTTCATATAAAATAGCATATTTCGTCTAATTTTGAGAGTAGCTTTAGCAATACTTAATTTATAATTTGACTTACTTGTGCCAACATCAAAAAGAAGAGCACAACCGTGGTTCGACAGGATGTGCTACACAGAACGGAAGGAAACACTAAAAGCACTAAACAAAGCAAAGGAATCCAAAAACCAAGTAGACCTGGAACGATACGCCCAGAAAAGAAAACAGTACAAAAACATAATAAAATACAAGAAAACCCATTACATAGAAATGAAAGCCCAACAGCTAGCCGAAGAAGCAGAAAAGGACCCTTTCCTGGTCTTAAGGAGGAAACCCAGAGGAGTGATGAAAGAAATACCGATAGATGATTGGGAAAACCACTTCACAAAAATACTGAATGAAGGAAACAGAACAGAAGCTTACGAAGCCAATACTACCAGGAACCCAAGAACCCTGAATCTGGAAATGGAAATCACAGAGGATGAATAAACAAATGCGTGAAAGAAGCAAAAACAAAAAAAGCCACAGGACCGGATCAAGTAGCATACGAACACCTAAAGGCATCAGCCGAAGTGCTAATATCAATGTGGAAAGAACTGTTTAACAAATGCCTAGAGACGAGAACCATACCAGAACAATGGAGAAGGGCTACCCTGAAAATGCTGTATAAAGGTAAAGGAAACACTGGAGACATGAACTCATACAGAGGCGTTGTACTGGAGAACACCCTGTTCAAAATCTTTATGAAGATACTTACAAACAGATTGATGGACATCACAAAATTAAACATCCCAGATAACCAATTCGGATTTAGGAAAGGAAAATCCACTCTGCAAGCAGCATCCGCATTATTATATGAGATAGAAGCAGCCCTCAACAGACCGAAAGGGAAATACTACGTGGTCTTCATAGATTATGAAAAAGCGTTCGATTACATAAATAGAACAAAACTACTCACGAAGATGAGGGACATGATTGGAAACGAGCACCCCATTGTTGGAATAGTACACGACATAATGAGGCGAAACTGGTTACAAATAACAGATGAGGTTGCGGCATCAGACGAGGTTATGCAAACTAATGGGATACTACAAGGAGACCCCATCAGCCCGCTACTATTTAACATAATGACGGCTGACATTGGGAAAGCAACGAACGGGACCACGCTGGTAATGTATGCGGACGACATGGCTATTGGGGCAGAAAACAAAGAAGAATTGCAAAAAGGCATAGATGGGATACAACGATGGGCTATGGAAAATGAGTTCAAGATAAACAGCAACAAGACCGTACAAATGATTTTCAAGAAAGGAGGAAGAACAGCGGCAAGTGATAATCTAAAACTAGGAGAAGAACCGATAAGAATGGTCAACAAGTTCAGATATTTAGGCATAACACTGCAGCCAACAACAAAGTCTTTCAGCGCACATGTGCAGGAGAGAGCAACAGCAGCTATAAGAGCTATGTGCAGTATCAAAGACATCACATCGTTAAAATTAGTCACAGCCATGAAATTATTCGCATCAGTGATCATCCCGATCGTCACCTACGGGATAGAACTGATATGGGAGAAACTATCGACCAGCGATATGGAGAGGTTAGAAAAAGTAAAACCAAGATTCATCAAAAAGGCATTAGGTGCAAGCAAATACACACCAAATAGAATGGCCTTATGCTAGCCAGAGAAACCTTCTTCCTAGAGGACCTGAGGCAAAGGATACTACTGCCAGCAACGGAGCCATATAAGAAAGTCATCGAAAAAAAGAAACAGAGAGAAAAAGAGATCGACGAAGATTTCTACGCCTCAGATGCCATGGTAAACAGAGAGTGGACCGGAAGTAACCAACCACAAAGGCACAGAATCATAGGTTTAGCATCACACGGATATCATCACAAAATGTGCAAAAATGCAAAATTCCACCAACCGAGTGATTCGTGTGAATGCAAGATATGCGACCAAAAGTGTGAGCGATACCATTACAAACAATGCAGAATATGGACAGGATCACTGAACGAACTCATAAAAGACAAATCATAAACTTATAACTTAATGCTCTTTCGAGTGCCTCTTACCAATTTATTATTATTTATTAATTTATAATTTGGCCCTAACAAGAAGCGAACTTGGGCACCGCTAAATAAATCCACGCCCAGCAATTGATGACGAAGAATTGCGTAATATTAAGTAATATCATTATCGCAATCTATTTACTTTCGATAGATAGTTAACTCAAAATTGATTGAAAACAAGATATACTAGGACGACCCTGATTACGTCAGCGTGTTTAGATAAAACTGTTCATGCGACTTATAGTTTATTTGATCTCTGCTTCATTTTATAGGATACTCCCATATATTATCTCATGTTCTGCCTTTTTTTTTAAGATTTCAATCTTTACCCTGGCAATAATTCTACTCAAGTAGAATGATAAGGAGAGCCATTAACCACCTATAAAATAAATGTCATGGCGCAACAGTCTTGAAGAGCCAAGGTCGACTGAAATGGTAGCTGTCAGTCACCAAATGAAAGATAAAGCATCTATGCCTATATATATATATATATATATATATATATTACTGAATGCATGGTGAAGCTGTATAAAACAGCAGCCTCCTCTGATCCGATTCCCAGCTATAGGACAGAAAATTTTCTTCGAGTTTAGAGTCTGAAATAGAATCCACTCAGCCCCGCGAGAACTAAGAAGCAACTTGATATAACAAATACAATCTGGATGTTTGGGCGTGGAATTTAATATAAGGGCATAGAGTGCATGTCTGCGGGAAAATAATCTCAAATTAAAAGTTTAAAAAAGCACCTCTGGGCGTGTCGCCAAAATGTTAAAGTACTTTATTAAAAACATAAGTTTTAAGTAAACTAATTCACGTCTTTTGTTTATCAATATTAGTGACGTAGATAAATGCTAATCTTAAACAATAGATGTATCAATATATCGAATCGATTTGGCAGAGACCATCGTTTCCCAACCTGGGGTTCACAAAATATTTCAAAAGGTTCGCCAAAACTTATTTGTAGTGGCGGGTTTCGAGGTTAGGGTGTTATTGTTTCCTTCATTTCTGCGACATTGTAATAATAATAATAATAATAATAATATTATTATTATTATTATTATTATTATTATTATTATTATTATTAAGCCCACCGCTGTGGTCTCGAGGTAGCGTGCTGCCTTGTCACACAGCGGGCCCGGGTTCGATCCGCGGTCGGGGCAGTTTTTCTGGGTGTGTTTTTTATCGGGGTTTTCCCTCACCTGTAAGACAAATGTCAGGAAAACTTTAAGGCCCAAACGGTCCCCGAAATCATCCTTCACCTGTGTGGAAAGCAACAGGAAACTACCACACCTACAATTCCCTAGTAAAGCTGCAAAGCATAGCATGAAAATGCTGCCCTCGGGCAGAATTACTATGGATGGATATATATACTGAAACAATTAGGCAAGAACTCAAAATCTTTAACCTAAATGAAAAAATACAAAGTTGTAAACAAAAATGGCATGAACATATTTTAAGAATGAACTCTTCTAGGCTAACAAAACAAGCCTCAAGGCTATAGAGATGTGGGACGTTCTAGAAGACGAAGGGAAGATGAATTCTGAAAGCGGAACAGACCGAGGACCTACCATGAATATGATGCGGTACTTTAAGTTTAAGGAATTCAGAGGTTCAGTTGATTAGTTGGAATTTTAAAAATATGTGGTTCAAAGACCGACACATTTTGTTCACAGGCCTCTTATTTCAGGCGTAAGATTTTTTTGCGCGATAGTGCGTTTTGTCGTACTTACAGCAATGTCGACCATTATTGAAAGTTCAACTTCCTACATTTTCGGGGTTGCCAACCTAAATAATTATACTGTAATATTACATTTACACCCATGTGCGGAAGTAAATCCACTGCCCTCTATGTATACTACGTACAATGTATATACAGAAAATATCCAAAAGGTAGTGTTAATATACATTATACGAAACAAATCACTACATTTTAAATGAACTCAACTTTATTTGAAACAATATAAAACAATAAATACGTACTTGCGGCCATTTTATCAATAATTGTTTTCAAGGCCTCCTGTTGTTTCAACTAATAAACATTGCCCACATTGTTAAAGTTAGTCAATTGTTTATAATGAACACAAATATTTCCAACAAAGATGTTATTATTTTACTATTATTTATTATTTTGAAAACAACACCGAGTAAAAAATAATGTACAACGCACGTTTATGAAGTGTTTTACAGAATCTCGGAAATTAAAAACCGCGCTATTGCTCGGTTTTTAAACATTTTCCTCGATTCTGTAAAAACCACTTCCCAACTTCGCATCGTAATATAATAATACGTGTCGCAAATCTATGACACGGGACCCATTGCTTTGTTTGCTTCCGCAGGAATATGTGGCATTGCTTTTAATTATAAAGTGAAACATTTAAATCCATATCTCAACATAAGACCAGCCTGTTGTTGGGGTAGTGGTCAGCGTTTCTGATTACAGTTTATGAGATGCCGGGTTCGATTCCCCGTCAAACAATAGGAACTTTCCCTTAAAGGGAATCATCCCTGTGGTTGCCCATGGTATGCAATTTAGGTTAAGAACTCTCCTGGCGCTTCATTATCAATTATCACCCATCATATCGTCGGGGACATTCAATAAAAAAATCTCAATATAACAATATTAGAGCTGTAAAAAAAAGAAGGCACTTCTTATATCCATTAATTAAATAAAAATAAAACTTAGTTTTATTTGATTTTCATATTTATTAAGATATAATTCAGTGACAGCTGTTTCGGTACACTGTACCTTCTTCAGACATGTTAACAAATTATGAATTGTGTTATTATAGTACATATCAACTGATCTAAGCAACAATACAACAATAATTTATTTATATTTTTTAATTTAACAAAGGGGATTCATTCAAATCAAGTTGAGAATTTAACAGTTTATTACTACTTTTCAATTTATTTATTTCTACAGCCTCCAAAAGGTCCAACTTCTTACCCTTATCACAAACATGTAAAATTTCAAAATTTGGATCGAAAGAATGATTAAATTGGAACAGGTGGTTAGCATATTTTGAATATTCTTATATTAATCATACGGTGATGTTAGGTACGAGGTGTAGCTACCTAATGTAATATGAACTTTGATGCAGTACAATGTTGACAGATGTATTTTAAATAACTGAGCTGAGTGTTTATATGACAAGACTGCCTGATTCTGGTTTTATTTTTCCTTAGTTCTTTACAAGGACGCGCCATTCCTTAATGTAATGTGAAATTATTAGTAATCTTATGAAACAGTCTTTACCAGAAGAAGAATTCTCTTGTGTCACGTGTATAGAAGTATTAAACCAGAAGAAGAATTCTCTTGTGTCACGTGTATAGAAGTATTAAACCAGAAGAAGAATTCTCTTGTGTCACGTGTATAGAAGTAATAAACCAGAAGGAAGAATTCTCTTGTGTCACGTGTATAGAAGTATTAAACCAGAAGAAGAATTCTCTTGTGTCACGTGTATAGAAGTAATAAACCAGAAGGAAGAATTCTCTTGTGTCACGTGTATAGAAGTATTAAACCAGAAGGAAGAATTCTCTTGTGTCACGTGTATAGAAGTATTAAACCAGAAGAAGAATTCTCTTGTGTCCACGTGTATAGAAGTAATAAACCAGAAGGAAGAATTCTCTTGTGTCACGTGTATAGAAGTAATAAACCAGAAGGAAGAATTCTCTTGTGTCACGTGTATAGAAGTAATAAACCAGAAGGAAGAATTCTCTTGTGTCACGTGTATAGAAGTATTAAACCAGAAGAAGAATTCTCTTGTGTCACGTGTATAGAAGTAATAAACCAGAAGGAAGAATTCTCTTGTGTCACGTGTATAGAAGTATTAAACCAGAAGAAGAATTCTCTTGTGTCACGTGTATAGAAGTAATAAACCAGAAGGAAGAATTCTCTTGTGTCACGTGTATAGAAGTAATAAACCAGAAGGAAGAATTCTCTTGTGTCACGTGTATAGAAGTAATAAACCAGAAGGAAGAATTCTCTTGTGTCACGTGTATAGAAGTATTAAACCAGAAGAAGAATTCTCTTGTGTCACGTGTATAGAAGTAATAAACCAGAAGGAAGAATTCTCTTGTGTCACGTGTATAGAAGTATTAAACCAGAAGAAGAATTCTCTTGTGTCACGTGTATAGAAGTAATAAACCAGAAGGAAGAATTCTCTTGTGTCACGTGTATAGAAGTAATAAACCAGAAGGAAGAATTCTCTTGTGTCACGTGTATAGAAGTATTAAACCAGAAGAAGAATTCTCTTGTGTCACGTGTATAGAAGTAATAACAGAGAGATAACAGGGCGATTGATAGAGATAATATTGGAAAATTAAGAACCGGAACATGTGACCTTTTTTTACAAATATTAAAAATAAATAATATACAATCGGCCGCGGTGGACTAGTGGTTATGCTCCTTGCCTCTGGTCCCGAGGATCGCGGGTTCAAACCCGGCCGGGATCGATGGATTTTTTAGGACGGAAAAATCCAAGGAGCAAGTCCTCCGGGAGGGAGTTTAAGCTGTGGGTCCCGAGTCTGAACATTTTCAGGCTCGTAAAAATCCTTAAGCCTGAATGAAAAGGCCTCTAAGCAAAATTTACCGAATTTTCACAGTGGTACCGCTTCAATACGTAGTATTATTTATAAACACGTTGTTCTGGCGCTGTCTTTTTGTTTAACGTGAAAGTGCATTCTTGTGAAACCAGCCACAACACCCAGTCTTGTGACAGTTTTTACATTAAAACATAACACTGTTCTCTTTGTAATTACTAGTATTATGCATTTTCTATTTTTTCTCCCTGATGTAAAATATATATATATATATATATATATTCCACAATACAGTGTTTCTCCTTCAAACCAAAGTGATTTGTCGCCAGAGGTTCCTGTCTAAAGCATCTTCTTCCCTCAAATCTCTAGCTTCCATACTTCTCTTCACTTCATCCATCCATCGTTCTCTAGCTAGGCCTGTCTCTTCCACCTCTTCCATTAGCTTTCCAATTAAGGACCTTCTTTGGCATTCTCTCTTCTTCCACTCTTATGAGGTTGTCCATACCATTTGAAACGGTTTTCTTCTATTTTTCCTAATATGTTTTTTCAAGTTGCATAATTTCCAACCTTATTGTGCTGTTTCTGACCTTATCCTCTTCTTGAAATTCTTGTCGATCATCTTCCAAAGATCCATTTCTACTGCTAACAGCTTGTTGGCTTGTTTTATACTTACTGTCCAGGTTTCGGGCCCATATAAGGTAATGCTTTGTAACAGAACTTGAAATGTAGTTTTCTTCATTCTGCATACAGGGTGAAAATTATGTAAACCGACAAACTCTGGGAGGTTGTAGGGGACACCAAAGAAATATTTTTCCCTAATGCCATTTTTTCCTATGAGAATTATTTAAACCGGTAGAGGGCGTAATTACGCTCTTCAGTTGTCATGACCGCAACTGCTGTTGATGGTAGGAATTGTTTTGTCCGCCAGTGTAGTAGTGAATTGTATCTGCTTACTAATGGAGCGATACACCTGGACGGAGTGAGTCCCACTGATATGTGGGGCGCCGGTGTTGTGGGGTCTCCTACATAGGCCATTAAATGGTAGGCCACTATTACCAATTTTCTCGTCAGAGCATTGCCAGAATTGCGGGAAGAAGTCCCGCTCCCTGCAAGACAACGCATGTAGTTCCAACATTGACGGGGGCGCCGGCACGTTTCAATCGTCGTGTGCGTCGATTCTTGAACCAACGATTTTCAGAAAAGTTGATTGCAGAGGTGGTCAGTTACCATGGCCTGCTCGATCTCCAGATCTGGCCGCTTTAGATTTTTTTGTGTGGGAGAGTGGAGAGAATTGCGCAACCTTGTTTACACAACTCATGTGGCATCCGAAAGGGTAGTAGCCCGAGGTAGTTAGTGGTAGTAGCAGCAGCAGGAGCAATTAACGATACTCCTGGAGTTTTTGCCCGTGTTAGACAGAACATGATCCGCCGGTGTAACCTTTGTTTACTTGTCAATGGAGGCATTTTTGAACCTCTACTGTAATTTAAGTAATTGCGTTGTGTTAATGTGTTGTCTCTTGGTAATAAAAATGCAAAATGTTTGTTGGTTTAATTAATTTGCCGCTAGAGAAATCTTCCTCTACCGGTTTAAATAATCCTCTTAGGAAAAAATGACATTAGGGAAAAATATTTGTTTTGGTGTCCGCTACAACCTCCCAGAGTTTGTCGGTTTAAATCATTTTCACCCTGTATTATATTTCTATTCCAAAGCACTGAGTTCAACATACCAATGATGCAATATATATTTTCTTTTTTCTCGCCCAGAAGTCTCTTATTTCAGGCTTGACGGTCTTTCACTTGCCTTAAATATATGACACAACCGTCACTTTATTTTGCTATCGAATAAATCCGCGCTCAGGTATTTTATGCTCTAAAATATTAATCGATTCCGTTGCGAGAAAAACAAAACACCGGTCTCTAGACATATTTTTTTTTTTTACTTGAGTTTTAATTTGACTCGATTTAATATCTTTGGAATATCTTATCTGTGATAATAGGATTATATCACAAGTTCTACTGTACGCTATGCGTGTAAATCCATTAAATGTTAATTTTAAATGAAGATTGAGGATGAAATAGGTGATAGTAATGAAATTCTAACCCAGCATTTGTCTTGATAATTGACAAAAATCACGCAAAATAAAACAAAACTTGAGTAAGGTTGGTGGGTCCCGGGATTTGAACTCGGGACTCTGGAATATGAGTCTCAAGCGCTACGTACTATCTGAACCAACTTTTACAGTGCTGGAGCGTTGAAAATATACTTACTTACTCACTGGCACTATCGAACCCGTAGGTTCATGGCCGCGCGGATATAAGCTCTCCATACATCCCTATCCTGAGCTAATGTTTTCCAATCATTCCCTGTATAATCTACTTCCCTCAAATCATAGTTAATGTTGTTCTCCCACCTCATTCTTGGTCTACCAACTGGGCGTTTTCCTTCTGGTTTTCCTACAAGAAGTTTCCAAGTCTTTCATTCCCCATACGCGCAACATGTCCTGCCTATCGCAGTCTACGAGACTTAACTGTTCTTATTATATCTGGCTTCCTATAAAGACCATGTAGTTCATTTTTATGTAGTCTTCTCCATTCACCTGTCTATTCATCTCTCTTTGGTCCAAAAATTTTCCTAAGAACTTTAATCTCAAATACTCGTAATGTCCTTTCCTCCCTTAAAGTAAGAGTCCATGTTTCGCACCCATATAATATAACTGGTAGAATAACAGTTTTATATAGTGTTGAAAATATTCGTACTAAAATTTCACTTTGAGATTAATGGAAGAATTATAGAACAAGTGTCTGATTTCTCATACTTAGGAAGTGTATTTACAGAACACAAGAGTGGCATTGATTCAAAATTACAAAAAAAAAAAAGCAATAAAATTAATGGGGTTATAAGAAGTAATTCTGGTAAACAGATGAGGACAGATACAAAACATCACATCAATAGCTGCTCTAAAATACGGAAGTGAAATTTGGATTTTAAATAAAAACAATTCTCATAAACTAGAGTAAACCAAAATTAAGCTGTTTACTCACAAATCATTATTTAAATATGGTTATTGTAAACTTTTCATATATTTAATGTAAACGGCGATGTTTGAAAACGAATGAGAAACGATTGTTATGCTTCATTTGTTCGTCACTGCAACCAGATCATATTATTTATTATCAAAGGATCGCAATATTGTAAGAATGCACCCTAGTGGAGAAATGTATGACCGACGTTATAGGTTATTAATTAATTTCTGATGTCTTATGATGCAAATATGTCTATTATATTTTTCTGCAACGTAAATTCGTGGAAAATAATATGATTAACGAAGTGCAAACAGTTTTTTTTGTGGTATAACCAATTGCTACAAATGTTTTTATGTTATATCCTGCAAGCACAACGTGTTTACTTTCGTGCACTATATATACAATCTGGTAGCCACATTGCAGTCATTGCAAGATAATGGTCTTACCTATTTAGAATGTTAAAAAGGAGGTGCTTCATTTTAAAGGGATAAAATTAAACTGATAAAATCTAGGTGAAAAACGACTGTGATTGATTGTAAATAAAAATCATTGAAATGTGATTGGTCATTGACTCCCATTTAGGGCATCAGTTTAAAAAGTCAGAGAAAAAACTTGGCAGTACCAAGTTTAAATGAAGATATAGAAAGATCTACAAGAATGGAAAAATCATCTGAGAAGAATGGAAAGAAAAAGTCTTCCAAAATTGGCGTTCCAAATATAGGCCTACTCCAATCGGACATAGGGACCAAGGATGGCCAAAACATCTTCGTTAGGTTTACGGACATAGGCACATGGTCTAAAACGGATTTACTTACTTAGTCACTGGCACTATCGAACCCGTATGTTCATGGCCGCGCGGACATAAGCTCTCCATACATCCCTATCCTGAGCTAATGATTTCCAATAATTCCCTATATAATCTACTTCCCTCAAATCATAGTTAATGTTATTCTTGGTCTACCAACTGGGCGTTTTCCCTCTGGCTTTCCTACAACAAGCTTCCATGCGCGTCTTTCATTCCCCATACGCGCAACATGTCCTGCCCATCGCAGTCTACGAGACTTCACTGTTCTTATTATATCTGGCTTCCTATAGGCCTAAAGACCATGCAGTTCATTGTTATGTAGTCTTCTCCATTTACCTGTTTGTTCATCTCTGTTTGGTCCAAAATTGTTCCTAAGTACTTTATTTTCAAATACCTAAAACGGATTTATTTAATTAAATAAAAATAAAACTTAAAGTTTTATGTGATTTTCATATTTATTAAAATATAAATTAGTTACAGCTGTTTCGGTACTTTGTACCTTCTTCAGACGTGATACAACAATCATATATGAAGAATGTACAAAGTACCGAAACAGCTGTAACTAATTTATATTTTAATAAATATCAAAATCATATAAAACTTTAAGTTTTATTTTTATTTAATTAAATAGATTTTGGATTTTCATCAAGTAAACACCAATTCAATTGATTAATTAAAACGGATTTGTTCGTGATGATACAATTTCACTTCTTACGCTAATCCCACTCCTAATGTTTCCATCTCGAAAATAATAAACATGGCGGCCGCTAGAGCGATTTTGTAAATTCCGGCTTTCATGTTAATCCTCACTCTTAATGATCGGATTTCGCTTATTTTTTTATAATACTTTTCTCTTTTTTATTTCAATGATACCTATATACCGAGCTATTTATGTTGATTTTATTACTGTACGGCGTGAACTGTAGTCATACCACTGTTACTGATGTAATTATTGAACAAATATTCTGTGAGATAGCATTTATGAGATTAATCCAAACATTTACCTGGGACTGGTTGTCAATCGGGTAACACCGGTTCGAACCGGTTCCAGAAACACACTGTGTGATTTGCGAAGGTCGCAAATTCATTCTTCTCGAGTTATTGGTCAATAAACCATGTAATGTCTATGGAATAAGTCGAACAGGGAAGAGGCGTTACGGGGAAAATATATTCTATAACAGAAAATAGGACTAGCTCACTGGCGCTATCGAACCCGTAGGTTCATGGCCGCGTATAACTGTTATTATATCTAGTTTCCTATAAAGATCATGTAATTCACAATCTTCTCCATTCACCTGTCTGTTCTACCTTCCCCTTCCAAGTAACACCTTAGTTGCCTGCTAGAGATATCATTAAGGCGATGCGCTGACCATATGTCACTCACTGACATCTATGTGGAAATAAGGGTAACTAAATTAAGTTATGTTAAACTGCCACTAGGGGAACACACATGTTTCCATGAGGTACGTTTGGGGCATCCATCCATAGTAATTCTGCCCGAGGCAGGTCCTTCACTGCAATCATAACATTTTAATGCTATGCTTTGCAGCTTTAGTAGGGAATTGTAGGTGTGGTAGCTTCCCGTTGCGTTTCACACCGGTGAAGGATGATAATAATGATGATGTTAATGATAAGGATGATGATGATGGCCGTATGATTTCGGGGACCGTTTGGGCCTTAAAGTTTTCCTGACATTTGTCTTACAGGTGAGGAAAAACCCCGATAAAAACCTCACCCAGGAAAACTGTCCCGACCGGGGAACGAACCCGGGCCCACTGCGTGACAAGGCAGCACGCTACCTCGAGACCACAGCGGTGGACTATTTTTAACATAAAAAGTGTAAATAAAAAAAAAACAAATTATGAAGTTTAGGAATTAAGGTGGACATATGTGTCACTGAGATATGTCAACAGATTTGGATTGAATTAGCAGATAATTGTTTTAGATATAGTTAGAACAATTGCTCAGATATGTAAAGTCGTTTTCGTACTTTGTAGATTTTTGTCTAGTTTGCATGTCTATCTGTTAAAAATGTTCATTTATTTTTATTACTTGCTCACTCAGGCAGTAGCATTCATTCTGGAATTTTGAAGGACATCTTGATATGTCTTCTATGTAATTGTACATTTTTGAATTTCATGAATTCCAGATAATAAACTTAATGTTGTAATTTTTTCAAGGACGGACACGCGCGGTAATTCAAATAATTATCCTTCCTGCATTCTTTTATGCTCTTCAAATTTCTTGAAAATAATAGATATGCAGTGTGCATTTATCGTTTCATAGCATTAAGCGAGAAATACCTAAATCGCATGTCCACATGTTTTAACTGCCAGTTATCGGTGCTGTACTAACATTTGGATTGTTTTTAACAGAGCAATTCCATATGTGACTGACTGACATTTACAATACACTTTTGCAGCAAAAATGGTTGCATAAGTATTACAATTGGTTGAAATCAGAGGTGTTTTATACGTGATTGTGATAGAGGAAAAGTGTCTGATTAAGATTGTACATAAATATACAACTTCTGAACAAAAACAACGTTATTTATCAAAGTATGTGTGACTGACTGACATAAATGTCAACTCATCATGCAGCTTAACATGTTCATCTACATCATTCTCTGAAATGTGATTCTTAATTCAATTTTCCAAAACACCGTTTGGAGAAAACATTTCAAGTTACATTCTCAATTAAAAAAATAAGCTAAATCACAATTAATACCGAAGTTGTGACCTAATATGTGATGTGTGACTAACTGACATTATTTTGTGACTGACTGACATCTGAATTTTATTTAGTATTTCAAAATGCAAATATTACACAAATGTAACAAAATACTATGAACGTAGATAAACAGCTTCGGTAACAGAGATTAATAAAGAACTGCAAATACTTTATCAATTGTACGAAAATTGTTAAATTTAATTTTGCGGTAAAATAAATATTAATTTAAATATACTATTTGGTATATTACGATACGAGGTTGGGAAGTGGTTTTTACAGAATCGAGAACATTAAAAACCTCGCTATTGCTCGGTTTTGAATTTCCAACATTCTGTAAAACGCTTCACAAACGTGCGTTGTACATTATTTTTTCCTCGGTGGTGTTTTCAGAATAATAGTAAAATAATATCTTTGTTGGAAATATTTGCGTTTATTATAAACAAATGAGTAACGTTAACAGTGTGGCCAATGTTTATTAGTTGAAACTACAGGAGGCCGTGAGACCAATCAGTGATAAAATAGCAGCAAGTACGTATTTATTGTGTTATATTGTTTCAAATAAAATTGAGTTCATTTAAAATGCAGTGATTTGTTTCGTATAATGCATATTAACACTACCTTTTTGTGTGTACATTGTACGTAGTATACATAGAGGGCCCACCCAGCACCGTGACGTATTTGAACAGCTATAAAAAGTAGCAGCTCCAGGCTGAAAGAAGAAGCTATAACGGTTGGGGGACCACATGTCACCCTACACTGGCTGGATGATTGCCTACCTCTGTAATTAACACATATGAAGCCGGCTGCTAGGCCAACAGCCTTCGAGGGCTGTCGCGCCATGTAGTTTTTTTATAGTTTAATAAATTACGATTTATACATAAACATTAAAAGTAATGTATTTGATTACTAATGTCAGGAACATTTTATTCCATCGCTAAGAATAGTAATATTTTATGAAATTTTAGTTAAGATTGGATATTTAGTTACTTACTTACTCACTGACACTATCGAACCCGCATGTTGATGGCCGCGCGGACATAAGCTCTCCATACATCCCTATCCTGAGCTAATGCTTTCCAATCATTCCCTGTATAATTCACTTCACTCAAATCGTAGTTAATGTTATTCTCCCACCTCATTCTTGGTTCTACCAACTGGGCGTTTTCCCTCTGGCTTTCCTACAAGAAGCTTCCATGCAAGTCTTTCATTCCCCATACGTGCAACATGTCCTGCCCATCGCAATCTACGAGACTTAACTGTTCTTATTGTATCTGGCTTCCTATAAAGACCATGTAGTTCATTGTTATGTAGTCTTCTGCATTCACCTGTCTGTTCATCTCTGTTTGGTCCAAACATTTTCCTAAGAACTTTATTCTGAAAAATTTGTAATCTCATTTTCTCCCTTAAAGTAAGAGTCCATGTTTCACATCCATATAATATAACTGGTAGAATAATAGTTTTATATATTTTCAGTTTAACGTTTTTTGAAAGGAGTTGGGGCATCAAGAGTCTCTGCAATACATAACAGCACGCATTTCCAGAATTGAACCTATGTTTAATTTCTTTGTGCATCTCATTCCTATTTGTGATTATTGTTCCTAGGTATTTGAATTCAGCCACTTCCTCAAAATTTCCCTCATTTGTCATTAGCTGTCCATTTCCATTATATAATGTATTTCTACGTGCGATCATATATTTAGTTTTATTGATATTTACGGCGATTTGAATTCGGTTTCTGGGGAAATACATAGAGCATTAAAACCTGAAGCGAATGGGTTAACATAAATAGTGTTTCCTCATCAGAAAGAAGGCAATGTTTTAATTCCTTAAAAATGCTCGTACTCACTTCCATTGACCTACATACAAACACAACATTATTCATACGAACTAAGATAACTTAGAAGACGTTTAAAAATATAAAGCTTTTACCAGAGTATTGTGATTTGTGAACCTTGATTGTCCGTCCACTGACTCTAGTTCACCTTTGATCAGATCAGAACGGAAGTAAAATAAAGGACATTGGATTGACTTTCACATCTGTAACTTACTGATATAATACTCCAGGCTCTACATTACTGACAGTTAGAAGGCCAAGTAATGGAGCGATCAAAACATTACTTCATCAGATATACAATTTACACAGAGAGGTTTCTTCTTATTCTTCTTCTTCTTTTTCCTTTCCAGGATTAGGTCAATGCGACCTGTTCCGGTCTCAAGTCCATCGTTTCCTTGGCCGTCCCAAATATCTTTTTCGATGTGGTTTGTAGGCGTTGATCTTTTTGGGTAATCTTGTATTGTCCATTCTGTCTAAATGACCGAGAGATTTTGTAGTATATTACGATGCGAGTTGGAAAGTGGTTTTTACAGAAGCGAGAAAAATGTTTAAAAACCGAGCGTTTCCCACACGTGGTTTGTAATATTACAGTATAGTTATTTTATTACAGTATAGTTATTTAGGTTCCATCCATAGTAATTCTGCCCGAAGGCAGGTCCTTCACTGCAATCATAGCATTTTCATGCTATGCTTGCAGCTTTAGTAGGGAATTGTAGGTGTGGTAACTTCCCGTTGCTTTCCACACCGGTGAAGTATGATGCTGCTGATGATGACCATATGATTTCTGGGACCGTTTGGGCCTTAAAGTTTTCCTGACATTTGTCTTACAGATAAGGAAAAGCCCCGACAAAAACCTCACCCAGAAAAACTGCCCCGACCGGTGATCGAACCCGGGTCCGCTGCGTGACAAGAGGCAGCACGTTACCTCGAGACCATAGCGGTGGACTTTATTTAGGTTGGCAACCCCGAAATGCAGGAAGTTGAACTTTGAATCATGGTCGCCATTGCTGTAAGTACGACAAAACGCACTATCGCGCAAAAAATATAATTTACAGCAATTAGAGATATTATAGTGGATAAAGAAGATTTTCTATAAAAAATGTGGTTTAGAGGCAGAAGGGATTAAGTAGCCTCAACATTTTAATGAAGTTTAAACAAGCGTGGTATCGACAGTGAAATTTACATTAATATAAACAAACAGTTGTGTAATAAAGTAACAGCTTAGTGCACACATTTGTTTATGAATAAATCCGTTATGACTTCTTCACAGAGATAACGCGACCACATTATTTCAGATACGTAGTAAACTGCAGTCGTTATGAATACCGTAACTCAGTTTCGTTTCTTGACGTTGAAACAGAAGATTAAAAAAAACTTCATTTGCTGTGAGTGAAGTCTTCCATTATTTAATTACATACAAACATATATTTGTTTTGTACGGGGTGAATCATAAATATGGCTATACGTTTGATCGCGTTGTGTGATGAAAATATTACCATTACAGGAAATATTAAATTACCGTTGGAAAGGCAATTATTCAAATTACAACAATGGAATAAAACAAAACAATGTAGAACTTACGTCATTAGTCAAAATGGCGTTGAATATGCAACAGCAAATTACAATTGCTGCATGGGCAATAACGTATGCTAATGATCGTGAGGCTGCAAGACGGGCAAGACGTGACTGTGGGGAAGTGGAGAAAACGACTGCTGGAAACGGGAAGGATGCAGAAAATCAAACCTCCTGGAAGGCCTCGCATTAGCACGGATGCAGCAACGAAGAGAATTGTGGAGGCGTTCGACGCTAGCTCACAAAAATCAACCCGCCAAGCTGCGCGTGAGCAGTGATTTGTTTTGTTTTGTTCTATTGTTGTAATTTGAAGGATTCCCTTTCCAATGATAACATCATATTTCCTTTAATAATAATATTTCCGTCACAAAATGCGATCAAACGTATAGCCATATTTCTGAATCACTCTGTAGATTTTTTATTATTCGTGGGGCGGGGTGTAACACAGTCGATTTTTACTTACGCACTTTAACACAACTTAAATGCAACAAATGTGCATATAATTATATAATTATTGTTTTTAGTCACGAAAAATTATCATCTTATTTTAGTCGTAAATATGAAAAAAAAAAAAAAGTGGGACTATTTCCTGTCCCGACCGCTCTAACAATACATCATGGAGGTCACGACCATACTAATAACTGTGGTTACAACTGTTATTCTATGAGTTATTGTATGAACCAGCGATAAAGTCAAATAACCAACGTTAACC
Organism: Diploptera punctata; assembly: GCA_030220185.1. Lineage (NCBI taxonomy): Eukaryota > Metazoa > Arthropoda > Insecta > Blattodea > Blaberidae > Diploptera > Diploptera punctata. The sequence continues at coordinate 435,949 of JASPKZ010002324.1, forward strand.
ACATTAAGTATTAATCAAAAATGCGCACAGGTTATGCACTAATAACCAGCGATATCAATATCACCGATAACTCACTTCTAATAAGTATGGTTAATTTTTATAGAATTACATTACTTTAGGGCTGAAATGAAGATGTTGAGAGCAATAGCAGGATACCAAAGGACCGATAAAAAGAAAAACGAAGATATAAGAACTTAATATATTTAATCTCTGTGAAAGAGTAAAATATTATCAAAATGCTTACCTTCAGCACGTATTACGAATGAATGAACAGCGCATACCAAGAAGAATGTATAATTATAAACCAAAAGGGAGAAGAATGTTGGGAAGACCATTGAAGAGATGGAAGGACCAATTCGACCGATAATGAGATCGCGAACAGGCCATTGGGCTTAATCCTTGTTGATGATGATATTACTTTAGGTCTGCTTTTAGATATTAAATTACTTTAGAGTAGGTTACAGTAATTGAATTAGGTTAGGTTAGCTTCAGGTTCCTATAAGCGTAGGTTAGGATATCTTTCAGTTTCTTATTCATATATAACAGTTGTCTTCTATAACAATTGTCCTATAACAGTTCTATTAAATTCCAAAATGGCCGACGGTTACAATAGAAATTACATATTTAAGCAAATTTATTTCATATAATGTTTAAACAATTTAATAATGCTTCTTGTCCAAAAAATCATTTAATTAAAACCACTTCGTAACACCAATATTTGCATTAAAATTGTCATCAATCGTGTAAGCAAAAAATCGACTGTAATACACCCCAACCTTATGCGTGCATCGTTACGCACTTTACATTTCATATAAATACCTTATACGCTCTTTAAAGTGAACCTAACATAAACAAACACCACAATTACTGTCACATTGACAGGGAGCACGTGTGAAGTATATAAGACATGTGATATATAATTCATTTTTTAAAAAGAAATGATGCACTATTACTCGAATTGCGTTTGCCACAAATTCATCACACTTATCAAAATGTTTCTATCATTATTTCAACGTCTATGCACTTGGCTCTATGACTGATATTTCTATCGTCTGTAAATCATCTCTCTTCAATATTTTGTTCTTCATGTTATTTAATAGCCGATTAAAGTAATTTTTCGTATATTTAATATATTCCTGTAACCTGCAATCATATCGCCATTTTCATAATTTATTATATTTGTTCTAGCCTGAAACCCAATGTTCCTCTTTTTTTTTTTGCATTCATTTCTATATCAAATATCCCCCCTCTCTTTTAATTCTTTAAAACCTCGTGGTTACCCACCTGATGTACTCAATTGCTCTAAATTTATTTAATTTGGCTCGTATAACCAATTCATTTGTTTATAGTTTTATTTTCTCTAGATTGTTAGCACATTCCTCTTGAAAACATTTTTTATTTTGCCTCCTTCTAAAATATTCTTTCTTCTTCTCTCTTCTTATTCATAATTTGTAGGATTTTCATGCTGTTTATTTCCAGAATCACTCCTCGGAGGAAGACGTATTGGATGTGCATTCACTATCTATCCATCTCTTGGCTGGTCTTCCTCTTGTTCTTCTCCCGTCCATTGGTCTATCTTCTTTAGCTCTTTTTGCAAGTCGGTTGTCTTCCATTCTTTGTTGTGACCCTTCCAATATTTTCGTCTATCTATAATAAATTTGGTTATGTCTTGAATATGACATTTGTCCCTAATTTCTGTGTTGTGTATTTTATCAAATAATGTTTTCCCCTGAATAGTTCTTAAGATCTTCATTTTGCATGTGCTTATTATTTGTTTAGTTTTTGTTGTATCAGCCCTAGTTTCTGCTCCATATACGATAACTGGTCGAACTATCGTTTTATCACCAGATGGGATCGGAAAAGGAACACCGATATCTTAAAAGTATTGAAGACTACGCCAATTTTAGAATATATTAAACAGTACCAACTAAATTCGAAACACCAACTTGAAAGAATGAGTTCAAATCGGATTCCCAAAGCTGTTTATAATTATATACCAAGAGGACGAAGATCTCTGGGCCGTCCTATGAAACGCTGGAGGGAGAATTTTCTATAGGATCGTAACAGGCCTTGGCCTAATACTTGGAAGGAAGAAGAAGAATAAGAAGAGACTATCGTTTTGTATATGCGGATTTTGCTTTGTATTGACATATGTTTGTTGCGCCAAATTAAATCTTTCATATTTTCTGATAATTTGGAAAAGAAAAATATATTCTTTCTGATGCTGACAATGTTCCATTCTATGTTTATATCAGCATGAGACATTCAGTTTAGCGGAAATATTCAAGGAACACAATGGAACGTTATTCAAATTTAAGTTGTTCGTAAATGGTACAGTAGGAGGCTGACGTCATCGTTGTGATGTGAGGTTGGCTATGAAGGACATGGAGATAAAGATGTACACCTCTTGCAGTTTATATTAAGATTAAGGCTAGAATTTGTATGTAATTACATATTCTTTCCCTTTGCTTGTAAATGGGTAAAATTGATAAATGTCGACGAATTACAAACTTAATAATCATATATTAATTAATTTGTAATCATGTCTGAAGAAGGTACAAAGTACCGAAACAGCTGTTACAAATTTATATTGTAATAATAATAATAGAAGTATTGCAGCCAATTGGCCACATACAATTAGGTTACATTTTTTTCATATTCATTGATTGAGATTGTTCTTTTGGTACAGAGTTACAGGTGGTATCGACCACATTTTTGTTCACACAATTTGCATAGACATATTGTAATAAATATGAAAATCATATAAAACTTTAAGTTTTATTTTTATTTTATTAAATTAAATTAATTTATTTCTCTGTGATAATTTAAATTTGGCACACGACGTGTTAACATAGGACGAGTCCAGATATTGAATTTCCAAGGAACTGTATAGTAGCTTTTTCTTTTTCTTTTTAAGTTTTAAGTTTGGAATTTTTTAAATCGTATCTGGCGAATGTGAGAAAAATCACTATTTAAAGTGTAAAAACCATAGTTTTAGTCTCAGACAAAACGTATTTGCAAAGAAATTAGGTAGATTGATTTCAGAAGATCCATAACTTAATGCCACTTGATATATAAACAAATATATTAAACATATTATTTTCTACTTTATAAATAAGAGGTTTGTCAATTACAGCTCGGTATTTAATGCTCCTAAACTGAGTGTCTGATATAAGTAATGTTTCCTACGTTACGGGAAGTTATTCTTGTACGCGGCCAGTTGGAATATTATCTCCCTCAGATTTCTAGATTAGGCCTGACACGTTATAATTATATAGTCTCCAGTTTAACATCTCAGTTTGATATCTCTTCCTTTCACGATTAATACTCGTAATAGAAAATTTGTTTTTCAAAATAACATTCTGCATTTTCTCGACAAAGTATTTCGACTTAAAAATGTAAGTAAAGTAAAGTGATCCCACAACAGGCCCGGAGGTTAAGGCTCCCACATTTTCTAGACAATCGGCACTTTATGTCAGCCGGGTTGTCAGCCCTGCGTGACGGTTGCCTTTACCCCCAGAACAAGCGTCTGGTACTCATTTCCGTTAGAGGCTGAGTCGACCCCAGGGCCATAGTGACGCCAGAGGGTATGGGTCAGTTTAAAAATCCTGACCCCAACGGGACTTGAACCCTCCGGCTTGTAGCTCAGTGACTTAACCACTACGCTACGGCGTGCCCCACTTAAAAATGTAATCAATATTAATGTACGGGGTGAATCATAAATATGGCTATACGTTTGATCGCGTTGTGTGATTAAAATATTACCATTACAGGAAATATGAAATTACCGTTGGAAAGGCAATTATTCAAATTACAACAATGGAATAAAACAAAACAGTGTAGAACTTACGTCATTAGTCAAAATGGCATTGAATATCCAACAGCAAATTACAATTGCTGCATGGGCAATAACGTATGCTAATGATCGTGAGGCTGCAAGACGTGAGTTTAACGTAGCATTGCAGCCGTCGACTGTGGGGAAACAAGGAAGAGAATTGTGGAGGCGTTCGACGCTAGCCCACAAAAATCAACCCGCCAAGCTGCACGTGAGCAGTGATTTGTTTTGTTCTATTGTTGTAATTTGAAGGATTCCCTTTCCAATGATAACATCATATTTCCTTTAATGATAATATTTTCGTCACAAAATGCGATCAAACGTATAGCCATATTTCTGAATCACTCTGTATATTAGAGTACGTACAGAATTCTCATGTAATCCAAGGCTTGTGTTAATTGTTCTTCGAAGAGTGTAATATCACACTAAATTCCTGAGCTATTAGTGACTTCAAATATAATGTACACCTTATTTCCATTCGTATGTATCTTATTTTATGTAAAATATATTAAATTATCTTCTGTATAGAGTCGGTCGTGGTAGTCTAGTGTTCCTTGCCTCTAGCTCTGCCGGGGTTAAAGTCTGAATATTTTCAGGCTCGTAAAAGAACCTCAAGCCTGAAAAAGAGGCCGCTGTGCAAAATTTGACCGACCTTTTTTCCATACAAGTAACAAAACCTTAGTTGCCTACTGATGTCACATAAGGTAACATGACATTCACATCAGAAGCTAAAAATAATTATAATGTTTAATATTTACCAAATGTGAGGTTATGTATTCCGATCTTACTTCCGGGCGATTTCTAAGCCGGCTGGATACTTATAAATAGCATGTCTTTACTGTTAAATCGCTTTGGACTTGGGAAAATCAATAACAGATGATTGTATGAGAAATGACTATTAACAATAATGCAGATTCATTATACAATATTTTCATCCATCCATCCTTAGTAATTCTGCCCGAGGGCAGGTCCTTCACTGCAATCATAGCATTTTCATGCTATGCTTGCAGCTTTACTAGGTGTAGTAGCTTCCCGTTGCTTTCCACACCGGTGAAGGATGATGATGATAATGATAGAGATGATGGTGATGGCCATATGATTTCGGGGACCGTTTGAGCCTTAAAGTTTTCCTGACATTTATCTTACAGGTGAGGAAAAACCCCCGATAAAAACCTCACCAGAAAAACTGCCCCGACCGGGGATCTAACCCGGGCCCGCTGCGTGACAAGGCAGCACGCTACCTCGAGACCACAACAATACATTTTTTTTAGAGCAACAGAACTTTTTTTGATAATTTTTGAAGTCGTTTTCTTTTGGCATTTCTTGCTGTACCATATGGATCGTACATTGTTGGATCCATATCCTTGTCAAACAAGTTAATTTGGGAGATAGGCCTTCTCTCATTACGAATTTTAAATGTGAGGTTATGTACTCGTATTCCGATCTTACTTCCGGGCGATTTGTAAGCCGGCTCTATAGTTATAAATAGCATATCTTTAGTGTTCAAACTCTTTGGGCTTGGGAAAATCAATAACAGATGATTGTATGAGAAATAACTATTAAAAATAATGCAGATTCATTACACAACATTTAATAATAAGTTTTTGGCAATTTTTGAAGTTTTCTTTTGACATTTCTTGGTGTACCATATGGATCGTACATTGTTGAATCGATATCCTCGTCAAAGAAGTTAATTTGCGGAGATATCTCTCATTACGAAGAGGTAGAGGCACGGTTATCGATCCATGAGTCACTTAAAAACCAAATTCGCGCTGGAAATAGTTTTTTTAGCATTCGAAAATATAATAAATTAGAATGTAAATTTGTTAGAAATCTGTGAATTTTCGCACTTGATGTAAAAAATAAGTAGATTAAATAAATAAAAAGATGAAAAGTTTTTGTATATCCCTGAGTATGATAATGATTTGTTTCCTCAATCGCTGTCTGACATTGGGAGTTGGCAAGTTACCGCCCTCGCATTGGGAACTCCTCGTGACTTCCAATTAACCTTCGTTCTGCCAAATTTTATATCTGCCAACTTCACAATCATCTTATTTTAAATTACCCGCCAAAATACATGTTCACTAACACCAACGAACCCGGAGTTTCTAGTGGGGATAAAGCCGGCCGCAAGGTTACCTGCTGCTAGTTTTTCTTTTATTTCAGTTAATATATGATTATTCCTGGATCCTAGGTACTTAACATTCTGTACTTCTCCATATGTCGCTAAAATTACTAAAGTACGATATGAAGAGTCCAGGGGAAAAACCTCATAAGTCCAAAATTATTGATTTTCTGATTTTTCAATAATTTAATAGCTCATCCAGTGCAGTTTTATATGGTTTCACAGAACTGGGCAACAATCTGACAAGTCCAGAGATATTTCAATATCTTTAAAACGTGTACAGGGGGAAAACAATCTTACAAGCAGTCCATGCAAAACAGGGGAATATTCTAACAAGTCCAGGGAATCTAATTTTTCTTTACAGGAAATTATTGCTGTGGTTGTCCATGGTCTGGAATTTAACTTATGTTTAGGTTAAGAACTCTCCTGGCGCTTCATTATCATTTAACACCCATCATATATCATCGGGGTAACGTAACTCCGTCTTCCAGGTGCCCCAACATCAGAAATGGATTACAGTTCCGCCAATGCCAGGAAAGAAAGCCAGACGTGTCCTAAAAAACAACCTGGTGACATTAGATAAAAAAAATGGGGAAACCAGATATAATAAGTATGTTAAATCTCGTAGATTGCTATGGGCAGGACATATGGCACGAATGGGGAATGAAAGTGGGCCTTGTACGAAAACCGGAGGGAAAGTGCACAGTATGTAGGCAGAGAATGAGGTGACAGAATAACATTAACCATGATTTGAGGGTGGTAAATTATACAGGGGATGATTGGGAAACATAAGCTCAGGACAGGGATTTTTGGAGAGTTTATGTCCAAGCGGCCATGAACCTAAGGGTTCGATAGTGCCAGTGAGTTGTTACAATGTCATATCACATCCATATAAACCTGAACCAATGATTTAAATAAGTGACAAGTGTTTGAAACCTACTCGTAGTTAGCAACTTGAAGTATGTTATGGACTTGTCATGTACAATTTGCATTGATGACAACAAATGCAGCATATTGTTGCACACCTTAATGAGATGCACTAATGTATACACATCATCATCCTAAACAAAAATAAAATATCATGAGTCTTGAAACTTTAAATTTTGTTTCCTGAAAAAAATAAGAATTGTGACTTATCAGGTTTTTCCTCTGGACTCTTCATATACAGTTGTCGATGTTGGTACATTCATAAATGAAGCAATGCTAGTTTAAACTTGTTATGTAATATGCAATTTTCGCGATAAATAAAAGACAACAAAAAATAACTTTCTTCTCTACAAGCAGCCTAACAAAAGCCTGTATAGTAACAATGGAATCTCCTTTCTACAAAAAAAAAAAAAGTTCATTTGAATTGCTTTGTTGTTTAAATAATATTGACATATTGTATAACATTCTAATGACACGTGAAATGTCATTCCCTTAACCCATTCGCCCCAGGTACACTCGCCTATAGTCCATGAGGGCTAACTTGTCTAGAATATTTTAGAAAGAGAAAGTACTCACCATCTTCTTTCTCACTCATACACATATCTCTTGACGGTGACAGCGGTAGGGCAGACACTCCCTGCAGTGGTGGCATTCCCTTCTTCTAAACATTCTTCCTGCCAAGTTTCTATGTCTTCATTTTCATTTGCATCGTCGTCGGTATCGTCTAAATTTATTTCAAACCGATCACTAATTTCGTCCATTAAACCGTCTGCCTGCCAATATGACTCTTTCAGTGTCTTCACACGCTCTGCACTCACTTTTAACAGAGCACTCTGAACCAGTCGCCACTCACAAAAATTACCTGACACAAAAGTGACTGGACGGAAGTGGGGGGGGTGGAGTTTTTCTAGCATTCCTAAGTAATTTTACAAGGGTAGCTCATTGTGTTTTGCGAAGGGTGGAAGAACAGTTCTCTAGACAAGGATAGCAGAAATCATGCCAACTTACTCCTCCTGCACTATAACTCTGCCTGTTATATATTTTGTATATCCCTTGGCAGGGTACTGTTTTGTTAACATTTATGAATAGTAGAGGAATGTGTTTTGGCTTTCTCCCTAATTAACATCTCAAGTACCGTTATATAAAAGTCCCGCGCCGTAGCCGAGCGGTTAAGGTAGGAAGCCTTGGCGCAGAGCTACGGGACTTGCGCTGGTTCGAGTCTCCATGGGGGATGAAATTTTCTCATGGTATTTCGGCCAGTATGGGACCGGTGCCCACCCAGCATCGTGAGGCAATTGGGTAGCGGCTCCAGGTTGAGGAACCAGCTATAACGGCTAGGGGACTCGACATGCTAACCACATGTCACCCCTACACTGGCTGTTGATCATCTATCTCTGTGATTGACACATGTGGATGTGAAGGGCCAGCAGCCGGCTGGTAAAAGGGCAACCGCTGAAAAGTGGAAAGACCCTCAATCGGAAAGTACCGTTATCTGTTGTTCGTTTTGAATGTCTGAAAAAATACAACGTAATTTACGGTAACTTAAATCCGGTTTCTGGGGAAATGCATTGAGCATTTAAATCTGAAGTGAATGGGTTAAAAAATAATATATTACGATGCAAGATTGGAAGTGCTTTTTACAGAAGCGAGGAAAATGTTTAAAATTCCAGCGGGAGCGAGGTTTTTAATTTCAGAGATTCTGTAAAACACTTCACGAACGTGCGTTCTACATTATTTTTTGCGCGATGATGTTTTCAAAATAATAAATAATAGTATAATAACATTTTTATTGGAAATATTTGCGTTCATTATAAACAATTGACTAACGTTAACAGTGTGGGCAATGTTTATTAGTTGAAACTACAGGAGCCATGAGACCAATTAGTTATAAAATGGCGGCAAGTACGTATTTATTGTTTTATATTGTTTCAAATAAAGTTCAATTCATTTAAAATCCATATAATGTATATTAACACTACCTTTTGGATATGTTTTTGTATATACATTGTACGTAGTATACATAGAGGGCAGTGGTTTTACTTACTATACGTGATTTGTAATATATAATATTACAGTATAGTTATTTTATTACAGTATAGTTATTTAGGTTTGGCAACCCCGAACTGTAAGAAGTTGAACTTTGAATCATGGTCGCCATTGCTGTAAGCACGACAAAACGCACTATCGCGCAAACAATCTTTTTATTGAGAATTATGTTACAGTTATGTAGGTATTAAGAAGGCCTACAACTCAATGGTGTTAATAAACTGTTAGTTTATGTTGACTGTTTAACTCACGCCCCCCCCCCCCCCAATGACTAATCACATTTCAATGATTTTTTATTTACAACAAATCACAGTGGTGTTTCGCCTAAAATCTACCAATTAAAGTTTATCATAATAAAGAAAGCACCTCCTTTTTAACATTCTGAATAGGTCATAGCATTACTTTTGCAGTGATGGACTCTCTAAGAAATACGGCTACCAGATTGTATATATAGTGCATGAATGTCAGCTGAAAGCGCATGCGATAGATAATATAAAAACATTTGTAACAATTGATTATAACACAAAAAAAAAGAACTACACTTTCTTAAATGAATTATTTTTCCAGGAAATGACGTTGCAGAAAAATATAATTGACATATTTACATCATAGGACATCAGAAACCTATAACGTTGGTTATAACTTATAAATTTCTCCACTAGGGTGAATTCTTACAATATTGCGATCCTTTGGCAATAAATAATATGATCAGGTTGCAGTGATGAACAAAAGAAGCAAATGAAGCGAACCAATCGTTTCTCATTTGTTTTCAAACATTGTCGTTTATATTAAATATATACAATTTTAAAATAACTGTAGTTAAATAATGATTTGTGAGTAAACAACTTAATTTTATTCGTTAAATAGTCCTAACAAATGCCACTCTTGATTTTCAAATTCTCTAGATAATTTGGAAATCACTCGTGGCATTACTTATGATGATGTAGTACTATTGAGCGATAGCGAAGACATACTAAAAGCCAACATGCACACACTATTGAGTAACACTAAGAAATTGGGACTGGAAGTAAATTTATATTATAGGGTAGGCCTATTTTATCATTAGTCAACAAATCATTTTTTTATGTTATTTGTTTTGTAGATATGTACAATATTTTGTTTATTTTTGCAGCAACATATATTGTCATGGGGATCTCCTGCACACGATACAGATGGAGCAGATATATCACGACTCTAAGGAATTTGTAGACATGAAGATGAGGTACCCAGCTAATAAGGTATTGTCAAGTTTCGAAGAACTTATGAAAAATGGATCCCATCGAAATAGAGAAAAACTTGAACATTTCCTCAATGAGATGTTTGAACCTGCGGGAAGCGAGTTTGAAGAGTGGGACCCATCTGATTGGAAAACCCATCCACAATTCCTAAACGACATTAAGGACCCTGATTTCAGAGAATGGTGCAAGAAGCTCAATGACTTGTGGAAATTTTTAGGAAGGAAAATGAAGAATGACGTAAGAGACAATCCTGAACTGTACTCTATTATCTACGTGCCTCATCCAGTAATTGTACCAGGAGGCCGTTTCCGTGAATTCTATTACTGGGATTCTTACTGGATCGTCCGCGGGTTGCTGCTCTCAGAAATGTACACAACTGTTAGAGGAATGTTGGCAAATTTCCTTTCAATTGTTGAAACATATGGCCTAATTCCAAATGGTGGAAGAATTTATTACACTATGCGATCACAGCCACCTATGTTGATTCCTATGATGAAGAGCTATCTAGATGTTACATCTGATACTGAATTCTTGAAAAGTAGTATTGATATACTGGAGCAAGAATTTGTGTTCTGGATGACAAACCACACCGTGGAAGTTGAGAAAGATGGAAAGAAATATACACTGGGAAGATACAAGGACTCTTCATCAGGCCCAAGACCAGAATCTTACAGGTAATTATATTTTATTAGAATTATTGTTTGCAGGCGAACAGTCCCGAAATCATATGGCCATCATCATCATCATCCTTCTCTGGTGTGGAAAGCAACGGGAGCTACCGCACCTACAATTCCCTAGTAAAGCTGCAAGCATAGCATGAAAATGCTATGATTGCAGTGAAGGACCTGCCTTCGGGTAGAGTTACTATGGATAGATATCATCAGGGTAATGTAACTCTGCCTTCTAGGCACCCCGACTTCAAAAGTGGGTTACAATTATGCCAAAACCAGGAGAGAACACCTGAAATGTTGAAATGACAACCTGGGGCATTGAAAAAAAAATTAATAGACATGCTGTCATTGCAACTGGATAATTGAACAAATGACTAAACAACAAATCCTAATAAACCAATAGCTGGTATAGCAAAAATTATTCCTAAATTTCACAACAAATCAGTAATGCATGCGCATTAGAGTTTTACAACATGTGACAATACTGGAAGAGGATGTTCTATGGCCTAATTTAACATTTAATTTATTTTGAATTCACAATGTGCAGCTGTTAGTCCAGCTTATATGTGGGTAAGATTTAAACCACACTAAATCTAGGCTAATGCAGTGTCTATGAATGAGGGTAGGAAAATGCATAATTACTTATTTAATTATAGGAATATATTTCTTATTGTCATTTTTCATATTTGCAGGGAAGATTTTTCTACAGCACAACAGTTCAGCACAAATGAAGAAAAAGAAAATTATTATTCAGAATTGAAAGCAGCTGCAGAATCAGGCTGGGATTTCTCAAGTCGTTGGTTCATTGTGAACGCCACGAATAAAGGTAATGCTGCGTCATCTATTATTTGCATAACAAAATGGAGGCTGTAAGTCTACATTATTTTGTTTTATCATTATCTCATTGTGTATTTTCATAATGCTTATTTTATTCTTTAATTTTTAATTCCACAAAGAAAAATAAATATATTAGTAAGCAGACTTACTCCTTATATTGATGACATTCTAGGAGATCATCAATATGGATTTAGAAGAAACAGATCTACAACAGATCAGATTTTTAGTATAAAACAGATTTTAGAAAATAAATGGGAATATAATGGTACTGTACATCAACTATACGTAGACTTCAAAAAGGCATACAATTCAATTAAGAGGTAGAAGTTATATAGTATCCTGCTGGAGTTCTGAATTCCTAAAAAGTTAGTTAGACTTATACGAATGTGTGTAAATGGCACAAAGAGTAGGGTGTGTGTAGGCAAACAGTTTTCGGACACTTTTGAAATCCAGAATGGGTGAAGCAAGGAGATTCACTATCTCCTGTACTATTTAATTTTGTACTAGAGCATGCCTTAAATCTTTAGAGGTTGAAGAAGGCCCACAAGAAAGAAAAAATAAAAATGCTAATCTATTTCTAGAATAAACATAATTTCCTGAGCAAATTGGGTCAAGCAGTAACATTTTGAGATTGATATTTGAAAAGTACTAGATTGAAACCCCAGTACTGACCAACCTGACAGAGATTTTTCCCTGGTTTTTCTCAGTCGGGAAAACATTTGCTGAATTGGAAATTTGTTACAAGGAATCATTTAATCATATTCACCTTTTCATGCTATCATTAAAAAAATTGATGTGATGTGTCATTAGATTTAACTTTCACAGGGAAAAAACACCACAAGGTCTGATCCAAGAATTAAATTAATATTTTTAGTACCTCACCTTGTATCCTTTATTCTTGTAGACTGCAGTTTCGGAGCTTATCTCCATCATCAGTAGCCTCTCTTCGACCGGTGTTATGTTGTTTCTTGGTTGTTTTCTTCTTCCTTCTATTGGACCAATGAACCTCTGGATCAAATCAAAATTTGTGGGAATTTTGAAATTCATGAATTTTTATTTTATACTCACAGTCTGGGAAAAAATCCACATAAAAAAAAAAACAAGAAAGAAAAACTCATGAATTTCGAAATTCCCGCAAATTTTGATTTGATCCATAGGTTCATCGGTCCACCAATAGAAGGAAGAAGAAAACCACCAAGAAACGACACATACCAGTCAAGGAGAGGCTACTGATGGTGGAGATAAGCTCTGAAACTGCAGCCTAGAAGAATAAAGGATATGAGGAGAGGTATTAAAAATATTAATTCAATTAATTAAATAAAAATAAAAACTTAGTTTTATTTGATTTTCATATTTATTAAGATATAATTCAGTGACAGCTGTTTCGGTACACTGTACCTTCTTCAGACATGTTAACAAATTATGAATTGTGTTATTATAGTACATATCAACTGATCTAAGCAACAATACAACAATAATTTATTTATATTTTTTAATTTAACAAAGGCGATTCATTCAAATCAAGTTGAGAATTTAACAGTTTATTACTACTTTTCAATTTATTTATTTCTACAGCCTCCAAAAGGTCCAACTTCTTACCCTTATCACAAACATGTAAAATTTCAAAATTTGGATTGAAACAATGATTACATTGGAATAGGTGGTTAGTATATTTTGAATATTCTAAATTTCTGTTATATGCTCTCATGTGTTCCTTTATCCGAGAGATAAAAGGTCTACCAGTTTGTCCTACATAGACATTGTCACATGTGCCACACTTCAATTTATATACACCTGATAATTTTTTTTATTAATTTAATTCTTATGTCATTAGATGTTGAAGAGCTCAGAATTGTACCAAGCATATTATATTATTTTGTATTTTTTTCTGCTTTGAAAGGGGAAAACATTTAGGCATGAAATAATATATAGATAATTTATCTCTTACATAGTTCATTAACAAAATGTCATCATAAACAGTGATTAGAATGTCCTCCATTACAACATACGTTAAGTTTTACATTTTCTAGTCACAAAAGTTCCAATTAATGATTGCACTAAAATATATTTTATACCAGGTTTTTAAAGAGTAAAAACAGGAAATATTTGAGAGAGAAGATTAATGGTCTCGAAATATTTGCAAAAAATAGGAACATAAGAGAATTAGGATAGAAAGAAAAGGTTTCAGGTTAGAACAAATATAATTAGAAATGAAAATGAGGATATGATTGCAGATTCTGGGAATTTATAATGTATGTAGAAAAAATACTTTAATCAAGTATTAAATCTACATGAAGAACAAGATATTGAAGAGGATGATTTACAGACAGCAGAAATGCTAGTCACAGAACCAAGCATATTAGAGGTTGGAATGGAGATATAAAAATTACAGTTGTATAAAGAACTTGAACCCAGCAGAACTATTAAAATCAGGGGGAGAAAAATTGATGGACATGATACATCGGTTGCTTAGTTTGATTTGGGAAAAAGAGGCTCTTCCAAATGAACGGAAAGAATTAATTATTGTAACAATTTATGAGAAAGAAGATAAGACTGATTGCAAAAACAACAGAGGCATCTCACTATTTTCAACTCTGTACTAAATTCTAACCAATATACTAGTATCCAGACTTATATTGACAAATTAATAGATGATGAGCAATGTGAATTTGGAAGAAACAGGTCTACACAGATCAGATTTTTAATATAAAACAGATTTTATAAAACAAATGGGAATATAATGGTACTGTGCATCAGTTGTATGTAGACTTCAAAAAGACATACAATTCAATTAAGAGGGAGAAGTTATATAGTATCCTGCTGGAGCTAGGAATTTCTAAAATTTCTAAAAAACTTAGTTAGACATAAATTAAAATACTTGATACCTCACCTCATATCCAGTCTTCTTTCTAATTATACTGCAGTTTCAAAGCCTTGGCAGCTTCATCTTCAGTAACATATTATGTCGATCGGAAGAACTTCTTTGATGTTATGTCGTTCAAACAGAACTACTTTGAAGTAGTTCTTCCAATCAACATAATGTATTACTGAAGATGAAGCTGCCAAGGCTTTGAAACCGCAGTATAATTAGAAGACTGCATGCACTGGTTCGAGTCTCCACGGGGGGAAGAAATTTTCTCATGGAATTTCGGCCAGTGTGGGACCGGTGCCCACCCAACATCGTGACGCATTTGGGTAGCTCAATAAGTAGCAACTCCAGGTTGAGAAGACTAGCTATAACGGCTGGGGGACCCGACATGCTGACCACATGTCACCCCTTCACTGGCTTATGATCGTCTACCTCTGTGATTAACACATGTGGATGTGAAGCCAGCAGCCGGCCGGTAGGCCAAGGGCCTTCTAGGCCTATTGCGCTTGGAGTTATATGAGGTGAGGTATCAAGTATTTTATTGCATCTTAAATTAAACCTCACAGTGATTTTTTTTCCTATAAAAGTTCAATAGTTAGACATATTCAATAAGGTGCATGTAGGCAAACAGTTTTCAGATTCTTTTGAAATTTACAATGGGTTACCAAGAAGATGCACTATCTCCTCTACTATTCAACATGTACTAGAACATGCTTTAGAAGACTATGCCCCAAATGGGAGTCCAATGACCAATCACATTTCAATGATTTTTTATTTACAACCAATCACAGTCGTGTTTCACCTAGAATTTACCAACTAAAGTTTATCATAATAAAGGAAGCACCTCCTTTTTTAACATTCTGAATAGTTCATAGCATTATTTTGCAGTGACTGACTCCCTAAAAAATACAGCTACCAGATTGTATATATATATAGTGCATGAATGTCAACACATAGCGCATTTGTAGCAATTGATTATACCACCAAAAAAAAGAAACCACTGTTTGCACTTTCTTAAATGTATTTTTTCCCCAGGTAATAACATTCCAGAAAAATATAATTGCCATATTTACATCATAGGACATCAAAAATGAATTAATGTACAGTTTGGTGTGTTTCATTTTTTCTCCACTAGAGTGTATTCTTACAATATTGCGTTCCTTTTGCAATAAATAATATGATCTGGCTGCAGTGATGAACAAAAGAAGCAAATGAAGCATACCAATCATTTCTCATTTGTTTTCAAACTTTGCCGTTTACGTTAAATATATAAATATTTAAAAATAACTATAGTTAAATAATGATTTGTGAGTAAACAGCTTAATTTTATTCGTTTAAATAGTCCTAACCAAATGCCACTCTTGATTTCCAAATTCTCTAGATAATTATCACTTGTGGCATTACTTATGATAAAGAATTCTACAGCTCAATGTATTTATAAGGTGATGACGTAGTATTGAGGAAATACACACAATATATTGAATAACTTTATGAAATTGTGACTGGAAATAACAGCAATAAAACTAAACATACTGTCATACATAGGAATTCAATATGTAATTAAAATGGACACTTAAATACATACAAATAAGGACATTTGAAGAAGTGGCTGTAAATATAAATTATATAAAGGAATGTAAATTATAAACAGGAATGAGGCGTAAAAAATAAATTAAACATTGTTTCAATTCTGGAAATGCATTATGTTCACTCTTGTCATTCAAATTTCTCTCGAAAAAGATATATAAAATATATAAGTTGTTTATATTTGAATTTATCCTTCAGTGAGAAGTGTTAAATCAATAATAAAATCGTGCATAGAAGCCCTACTGGCTTTATAAAGTAGTGTTAAATTCCCAATTAATGTCTTCTTAACTAAGAGGCCACCATATGCAAAGATAGAAGCAAAGGTTTCAATGCATTTGGCACGAGGGAATTACAATGTATAAAGAGAAAAATTTGCGTCGAGATCGCAACTCGCCTTGGTATCTCAGTTGGTAGAGCATTTGGCCCAGAAAGCCAAAGGTCCCGGGTTCGAGTCCGGGTCTAGGCAAAAAATTTTCTCTTCTTCTTCTTCCTTCCAAGTATTAGGCCGAGGCCTGTTATGATCCTATAGAAAATTTTCCCTTATGGGAAATTCTCGTATAAGACTTGAAAGCATAATAATAGTCCCTTCGATTGGTTGCTGGCCAAAGGAAGGCAAGACCAGTGATGGGGCTGCCATCTTATAGCCTCTGGTCAGGCTTTTCTGGAGAAGAAAAGAAATTAAAGGAAAGAAGAAATGGAAAAAAGGAAGGACTCCCTAGCCCTCGGATGCCCTAATAGCGTCGGGGTCGAAAAAACAAGAGTTAACCAAGAGAGGTTAGATAGTAAAGTTAAAAGAGTGCAAAACACAAGTAAGTGGAAGAAATGTTTTGCACAGCTTGGGCACCTTGTGGTCGCCATCCACATATCCCCTAGATGAGGACCCCTGAGGGGTCTCTTCAAATATAATTTATCCTTCAGTGAGAAGTGTTAAATTAATAACAAAAACATCAATATAAACTGTTGTTCTCCCAGTAGTATTATATGGATGTGAAATGTGGAATCTTATTTTTAAGTGAGGAGAAAGGATTACAAGTACTTGAGGATAAAGTTCTTAGGAATATTTTTGAACCAAAGAGAGACAGACTGCATGATAATGAGCTACATGATTTTTATGGGAAACCAGATGGGCAGGAATGAAAGAGGGGCATGGAAAATCTGTAGGAAAACTAGAGGGAAAGTGCCCAAGAATGATGTGGGAGTTACATTATACAGAGGATAATTATAAAACATTAGCTCAGGATAAGGATGTATGGAGAGCTTATGTCTCTGTGCCCATGAACTGAAGGTTTTGATAATGACAGTGAGTTAGGTAGTTAGTTAATAGAAATAAAATGCAGAATTTGAAATCCTGTTAAGTTTATAATTCCAGTTTTATTTTCTTAAACCACATTTTGTTCCAAGGTTTATTGTGGTGAAATGTAAATAACATTCAGATTATGAAAAAAATAGTCTGTAGTATTTTAATGGTTTCTTTTAAGAAGTCATTGAATCAGTTTTAAATGATATAAATATTCTGTCATTTATGGTTGTGTAGCACAATTCATGTGTATTTGTATGCAGTAAAAGCTCCTTATTTGCAGTTTCATTATTTGAAGATCCAGTCGGTATATTAGAAGGATTAGTATCGTTTAATTTTATTGAGTTGATTCTTGACTCACCTCATACTTCTTAACTCCCTTGCAAATCCAGATTTCGTCACTTCATTTGTGACATTCTCAATGCTGTATTACGTTCACAACTGATGTCCAACGGCCTTCTATCCTGTAGACTGACCTCCACGGCCATTGATTTGGAAGTTTGTCGGTCAGCCATCAGATGGCGCGGACGTCAGTCTGCAGGATAGAAGGCCGTTGGACATCAGTTGTAAAGGTAATACAGCATTGAGAATGTCACAAATGAAGTGAAGAAACTCGAGTCTGCTTGGGAGTTAAGAAGTATGAGGTGAGTGAAGAAACAACTAAACAAAATTTGTTCTCTTTACCATTGATTTACAATAGCTTTTACTGTACTTAAATTATTTTAAATATCTTGTTATTGAAATATTATTTTTTAATGTTTCAGGTAGTTTGATTAATTTGAAGACAAGGTACATTATTCCTGTTGATTTGAATTCCATACTTTACTGGAACGCAAAACTGCTCTCCGAGTTCTACAAAGAACTTAAGATGCCAGAAAAATCAAACTATTACAGAGATATTGCTGACAAATGGCTGGAAGCTGTGACTGCAGTTCTTTGGCACGACGAAGTTGGTGCTTGGTTGGACTACGACATCATGAACGATGTGAAACGTGATTATTTTTACCCGACCAATATATCACCATTGTGGACCGGCTGTTACGATGGCAGAATCAATATAGGGAAAGTGCTCAAGTATTTGCAAAAGACAAAAATCACTCAGAATCTCGGTGGCATTCCAACAACAGTAGAACACACTGGTGAGCAGTGGGACTACCCCAATGCATGGCCTCCTCTGCAGTACATCATGATCATGTCTTTGAACAACACTAATGATCCTTGGGCACAACAACTTGCATTTGATCTCAGTGAGAAATGGGTGCGCTCCAACTACAAGGCGTACAATGAAACCAGCGCTATGTTTGAAAAGGTAAGTAATGTGTGTCTTACAATTTTTAACTTTTTCTTCTTCCTTCCAAGTATTAGGCCAAGGCCTGTTACGATCCTATAGAAAATTTTCTCTCCAATGTTTCATAGGACGGCCCAGAGATCTTCGTCCTCTTGGTATATAATTATAAACAGCTTTGGGGATCCGATTTGAACTCATTCTTTCTAGATGGTGTTTCCAATTTAGTTGGTACTATATTTGAAGAGAAATTTTTTTTTTCCGCCTAGACCAAGACTCGACAGCTTATAAGAGAAAAATTTGCATTTAGATTGGAACTCGCCCAGATAGCTCAGTCGCTAGAGAACTTGGCCTAGAAAGCCAAAGGTCCTGGATTCGAGTTCCAGTCTGAGTGTATAATTTTTCTCTTCAAATAAGACAACATTCCTTTGGTATTAAGTTTAAGGTATGTGAATAGGCACTGTTACATCTGGATGATGGTACATGCAATAAATAGTTAAAACTATCAGGTAGTCATGTCTGCTAGGCAGTCAAGATGTGCCTAGAGATTATCATATTCTGTCTAAAATTGTTGCTAATTTAGCAGCATCAGGAACACAATAATAAGGAGGTTAAGTTATGTAGGTAGGAAACAACACTATGAGGCTTATTTTAATTTTGTTGAGTTGTTTCTTGACTCACCTCATACTTCTTAACTCCCTCGCAGATCTAGATTTCGTCACTGTATTTGTGACATTCTCAATGCTGTTCACGTTCACAACTGTCCAATGGTCTCTCCTGCAGCTGGACATCAGTTGTGAACGTGAACAGCATTGAGAATGTCACAAATACAGTGACGAAATCTAGATCTGCGAGGGAGTTAAGAAGTATGAGGTGAGTCAACAAAATTAATAAGGAGGTTATTAAGATAGAAAAGGGAACCAGTACATTGTTGTTGCATTTAGATTAATTTATGACAGTTTTGTAAGAAACTTAAATATTTGTTAATTTGGTAAACAGTATGATGCTACGATTCCTGGTGGTCATGGAGGAGGCGGTGAATATGAAGTGCAGTTAGGTTTTGGCTGGACGAATGGTGTTGTGATGGAACTTTTACACCAGTACGGACACAGGCTCACATTGAGAGACAAATTCAATGAAGAAGAGGATATCAGAACAAATATGGCAGCAGCTCCCCTTGTCGTCTGTAGGGCAGGTGATGACCACTATACTGGTGCTTGTTGCCACATTCGCAGCCGGATGTATAGGGTGAGGTATGTATTCAACATTAATAAGATTCATGATAAAGTTCCGTTGAGGTTTTATTCAAAATTAAAATATAAAATTATGAAATATTTACCTAAAAGGTCCGTCTCCTCAACTTTATTGGTTATTTAACTGTAGCATTTTCAGGACTAGTTCCATCATCAGCAGGATTCAAAACTGGTGTTTCATTGAAGATCTGGTAGAGGGGGTTACACGTACTGGGTGTGTTTTCATTTATCAGATAGTCGTTGTTAACTGCCTTCAAAATTTCTATCTCCTCAAGTACGTTTATCTTATTTACTTACTTACTCACTGGAACTATCGAACCCACAGGTTCATGGCCGCGCGGACATAAGCTCTCCATACATCCCTATCCTGAGCCAATGCCTTCCAATCATTCCCTGTATAATCAACTTCCCTCAAATCATAGTTAATGTTGTCCACCTCATTCTTGGTCTACCAACTGGGCGTTTTCCCTCTGGCTTTCCTACAAGAAGCTTCCATGCAAGTCTTTCATTCCCCATAAGTGCAACATGACCTGCCCATCGCAGTCTACGAGACTTGTTACTCATGCTGAACTGGTTGAAGGTGATAAGCCAGACGAAAAAAGTACTTTGGTCGAAAGAGTGACGATCTTTCACCGTAAAAATACAACCGTCAAGAAATGCAGACATGGGTTCAACTGGGGTAAAATTTTCCAGAGGTCAAATGGTCCCCCATTCGGTTCTCCGGGTGGGGACTACTTCAGGGAACCCATGCCAAACGCTCAAACACAGGGACATGTTCCTACGAACATGGAATGTTAGGACGTTTATCTTAGCTGGATTATTTTCTCTGTGCATTATTGTAACCCTGACAGTTAACAACAATGATAAACATATTAACACAATTACATTATTGTAAATCAATGGTAAAGAGAAAAATTTTTGCCTGAACCGGGAATCGAACCCCGAACCTTTAGCTTTCCGTGCTAATGCTCTGCCACTGAGCTAATCCAGGCTTCATTCCCATCCAAGCAAGAATCCTTCCTTTACCTTACTCTACTGGCCCCACATTCAATTGCAATGAATCATCATTCACAAATACACAATGAATGGCTTCTACCTGAAGAAGACATGAAGGGACTCCACACAGCTATAGCATTATTTATTAAATTAATATTGAGAAGCTAAAGCTATTACTATCATAGAAATAAGTAAATTAATTAACACAATTACATTATTGTAAATCAATGGTAAAGAGAAGCACGGAAAGCTAAAGGTTCGGGGTTCGATTCCCGGTTCAGGCAAAAATTTTTCTCTTTACCATTGATTTACAATAATGTAATTGTGTTAATTAATTTACTTATTTCTATGATAGTAATAGCTTTAGCTTCTCAATATTAATTTAATAAATACTGCTATAGCTGTGTGGAGTCCCGTCATGTCTTCTTCAGGTAGAAGCCATTCATTTATTTCTTTGTGAATGATGATTCATTGCAATTGTATGTGGGGCCAGGAGAGTAAAGGTAAAGGAATGATTCTTGCTTGGATGGGAATGAAGCCTGGATTATCTCAGGGGGCAGAGCATTAGCCACGGAAAGCTAAAGGTTCGGGGTTCGATTCCCGGTTCAGGCAAAAATTTTTCTCTTTACCATTGATTTACAATAATGTAATTGTGTTAATTAATTTACTTATTTCTATGATAGTAATAGCTTTAGCTTCTCAATATTAATTTAATGATAAACATACTCACGGAGATAGAAATTTTGAAGGCAGTTAACAACAACAACCATCTGATAAATGAAAACACACCCAGTATGTGTAACCCCCTCTACCAGATGTTCAGTGAAACACCAGTTTTGAATCCTGCCGATGATGGAACTAGCTCCAAAAGCGCTACAGATAAATAACTAATAAAGTTGAGGAGACGGACCTTTTAGGTAAATATTTCATAATTTTATATTTTAATTTTGAGGTATGTATGTCATTGCAACTTTTTTTTACAGAAAAATTGTACCATACTTTGATTTGAACTTTTGGATCTCCAGTTTTTTTAACTAGCACTTGAACATGTTAGTTATGTCTCCACAATACACTCTCTACTAAAAGTAATTGGGCACCTATGAGTTTAGTTACTTTAGTATGTCATTTGACTGTTGTGGTGGTTGGTATGTGATGCAGTGAGTCAGAATACCAGTTGAGCAGAGCTGTCGGACTTTGATAAGGGCATAATTGTGGACAGTCTAGCAGGGCAATAGCCACTAAGGTAAACAGGCCCAAATCAACAGTTGGATTCTTCCTACATAAGTGGAAGGTCAATGGACATTAATAAATGAGTTGGAGAAAACATTTTAACATCTCACCTCACAAAGTTGCGTGTCTTCACGATACTGGCTTCAAAAGTATAGTATTACTTCCATCTTCAGTCAAATTCCAACTGTTGGAATTTCGTCATTAACATCATCTTCTGAACTGCCATCTGGTGTAGATTTTATGAACTTGGAGATTAAATTATTCTCGTCGGGGATATCGAAATTCATTGCTTTATATTTATTCTTCTGAATGTATGTCTTTTCCCAAATTGTTAATTCTAAAGGTTTTTTCCAAATGTTTCAAAAGTTTAGTGTCTTTTCCGATTTTATGATTTTCTAGCAAACTATGAGCTGCAATTGCCGATTTTTCAATTTCACTATTTTTAATATTTCTAAGGTGTTCTTTTGTATGAATTTCTAAATTCCTTTTAGTTTTTCCTATATATACTTTATTGCAATCATTCCATTCTGACAATGGTCAATGTTAGGGCGACTGAAAATTCTGACCAACAGAGATCGCAGAACCCTCAAACGTGAGATGATTAAGAACAAGACACAACCATCAGACAGGAGCTTCAAGCAGCAACAAACATGGCTGTTTCCATTGGAACTTTATGAACAGAGGCCCATCAGCTCGGATACCACAGAAGAGCAGCAGCACATAAGCCGCATATCATGCTCAGAGACTCAGGTGGTGTTTGGACCATTGTAACTGGATCCTGGAGCAATGGAAATCAGTTCTATGGAGTGACGAGTCGAGATTCACATAATTTTGATCTGATAGACGTGTTTGGGTGTGGCACCTACCAGGGGAAAAGCTTCTACCAGAGTGTATAGTGCCTACCAGGAAATTTGGTGGTGGTGAAGTGATGGTGTGGAGGTGTTTCTTGTACTATGGTGTAGGACCACTGGTGGTTGTTCGTGGTAAAATTAACTGTGAGGCATACTGTACAATTCTGGATAACAAAATGCTCCTAACACTATAGTGGTTTTATGCAATGGACCCTTATTACTTCCAGGATGACAATACTAGGTGCCATGTTTTGGCAAATACTCTGCAGTGGTATGCAGAAAATAATGTTCACCGGTTGGACCGGCTCGCTCAGTGACCTGATGTCAATCCCATTGAGCACCTTTGGGACGAATTGGACTGGCGAGTGAGGTCACAGGAAATACGTCCAATTTTCATTGTCCAACTGTGTGACATGTTGCAAGAGGAATGGCGACGCATTCCAGTGGATATTCTACACAAACTAGTGGAAAGAATGCCTAACAGATTAGCTGCGGTTATAACAGCCACAGATGGCACCATGAGGTTCTAGAGGGCAAAACAAAGTGCCCAATTCCTTTTTTGGTAGATAGTGTACTTTGCAGTGGTATAAACAGAATTTATTTACATCATATTTAAAATAAATTTTGATAAATTGTTGTGAGTCTGAAAGCAGCAGTGGTTTGGTTTCTTATTTTTCCAGTTCTGTCATCTTGTACAAGAGCTGTCCACATATCAGAAATAGTTTTTTTATTGATGATGGACATGAATATAAAGAAAAAATGAGAAAATATATTTATGTCACAAATCTGTGGTTTAAAAATGAAGGTGAAACATACATCACCTTCAAAGTCCTGCGGAAGAGAATCATTATTTTTTTTTTTTATACCAGTAATATCATTAAAAGAAATATGGTTACTTTCTTATTAAATTTTCATTAATATAATAGAGCTGGGAATTTTTACATTATGAGGTTTTCTTAATAAGAATCAAATAAATTGTGAATTCTTCTTACCTCATAGATCTAAATTTTTAGCCAGAACTGCAGTATCGGGAAACATATCTTTCCCATCTTCAGCTGTTTTCATTATGCCGGTAAAGTTCTTCAAAAGTACACCAGATGGCAGTTTAGAAAATTACTGGCATAATAAAAAATTGACAGTCTTGAAAACAGCTGAAGATGGGAATGATATGTTTCCTGATACTGCAGTTCTGTGTTAAAAAAACAGATGTATGAGGTAAGAAGAATTCACGATTCATTTGATTCTTATTAAGAAAACTTTCATTTGCACAAATAGTGGAATGAAACATACTTCCTGTTAAGTTATGTAGGTAGGAAATAACACTATGAGGTTTATTTTAATTTTGTTTAGTTGTTTCTTGACTCACCTCATACTTTTTAACTCCCTTGTATATCTAGATTTCGTCACTATTTGTGACATTCTCAATGCTGTTCACGTTCACAACTTCCTGTTTTTGTTTATGTATTTTAAAATGATACTTGATATAAAATAAATTTAATTAATTTGGTGTTTTCTCTTTTTGTTTCAGATACATTTGTTTATTAGTTTAATTAAGGATCCTACATTGATGAATTAAGATTAAAGGTAGCAAGTATCGGTCTCAGGGGAAACAGTATGTAACAGTTCCTTTCATTACCACCAGTATTTATTACTTGAAATGCTAATGAAGGCATTAGCTGGCCATGGTATACATAAGGGACTTGGGTCAGTTCTGGAAATTATTTGAACACGGTTATAAAAATCAATGAAAATGACAAGTTTGCACTGAAGAAGAACAGAAATGTTTCTTTTTGGAGAGAGGCAACACATATCACATGAATTCCTAGAAAATATTTTTGGGATTGAAGGCCTTGTTTTTCTGTTTAATCTGTCTTTCCTTGATGATTCACTGCTGTATGTGGGCAATGTTTTCAATGGGTTTATCAAAAATTTTCAATTAAAAAATAATAAAAAATGGTGAATTAAATAGAAAATCATGGCCTTGAATCCCAGAAATATTGCAATAATAATGCAAGCCTGGAGGCCCTAACTTACATATGACAAGTTTTTAAAAAATGCTATCCAAAGATAGAATTACTTATAGCAATTATTTTTAGTTAGGTTATTTTTGACTCGCCTCATATTTGTGATTTTCTTCTGTCATTGTCAAAGCTTGCTAACTGTTGAATTTGCGGTTGGTGATGTAACTTATAACAGTTGAATAGATCTTTTAACTTTATATTATTTTATATATTTTTTTAAATTTTTGTACTAATATTGTTTTTATAGTATTTTTATTCAATGAAAAACTAGTGGATGACAAATGCCTCTCTTGTTTTACTTGTGGACGCCAAAAAGAAAATAAAACTTTATCAATTAATATGAAAATTATCATGAATGAAAAAGTTGTTATATATGTTTCATTTTCATTGATTTTTTTTTTAAACTGTTTTCAATTTGTGATCATTTTTATTTGCTGCTGGTTCAGCTAGTTAATAATAAAAATTAAAAAAAAAATGACTTTAACGAGAAATAATCATAGGACAGTATTAAATATGATTAAAAAACTGCTCCTATTTTGCATGATCTGTTTTTTTTAAGTCTGAGAAAAGTTAGCAATTAAAAATTGCATGAAGTGTGGGCCAAGAATTATTTTGTTGGTAAGGGAAGTGTGTTGTGTTTAGTTGACACAGTGTAAACAGTGGTTCCTAAATGGGGTGTTACGCATAGGAGTATTATTGGTTCCATGAAACTGTTTTCTGATAATTATAGCATAGTTATTTTATTGAACTTTTATAGGAATAAATCACTGAGGTTTAATTTAAGATAAATTAAAACGTTTCATACCTCTCCTCATAATTAATCTTCTAAGTAGATCACAATTTCAAGGTCTTGGCGACTCCATCGTCAGTACACTCTTGCCGACTGATGTTATGTTGATTGGAAGAACCACTTTTTCTTCCCTCTGTTAGTGGACTGATAAACTTTTGAATCAGGTTAGAATCCACGGGAATTTTGAAGTTTTTCTTTGTTGTTTTTCTGAATGTGGATTTTTATCCATTAACCTCTGAATCAGGTCAGAATCTGCAGGAATTTTGAAGTTCTTGCTTTTCTGAATGGGAAAAAATCCACCTTCTGAAAAACAAGAAAGAAAAACTTACGAACTTTTGGGAAAAAATACACATTCAGAAAAACAAGAAAGAAAAACTTATGAACTTTGAAATTCCTGCAGATTCTAACCTCATTCGGAGGTTTATCGGTCCACCAACAGAGGGAAGAAGAAATGGTTCTTGTGATCGACATAACATCAGTTGGTAAGAGTGTACTGAGGATGGGGTCGCCAAGATCTTGAAATCGCAATCTACTTAGAAGATTAATTACAAGGAGAGGTACGAAACAATTTAATTTATCTTATAGTTAGTTTTTGCAACAAAAAATCATAAAGATGCCAAACACAATTTTTTGTGTATCACTCGTATCAAGTGCACTAATTAAATACATCATTTTAATTAATCTCATTATAGTTTAACATAGACTTATAGAGGAAGGAAATATGATTAAATCATATATAATAGTAGCCGAGGATGATGCATGAAGTAGTTCTACCTAAACTATAGGTAAGTGTTTGTGTGTAAAGTTTACTCAATAATTTTCTGTGGACAATTTTTTAAAATATTTTGGTTTACTGTCTTAATTTTGTTTAGTTGTTTCTTGACTCACCTCATACTTCTTAACTCCCTCACAGATCTAGATTTTGTCACTGTATTTGTGACGAAATCTAGATCTGCGAGGGAGTTTAGAAGTATGAGGTGAGTCAAGAAACAACTCAACAAAATTAAAATAAACCTCATAGTGTTATTTCCTACCTACATAACTTAATATTACTGTTTTAAGTTCAACTGAAATTGACTTCTATCATTGAGAAACTTTTAGAGTTATGTGTATTGCACTTACAAGTGTATTAGCTGTTAAAAGTGAATGTTGAACACTGGAAAGTTATGAAGGTCACATTAAATAAACTTCTGTACAACAAAAGTAAGAGATGGTAGATGTATTATTACAGACAGCATTCAAACTTCTAAACTAACTTATTTATAATATTAGAAGTTCTGTTTGACTGTTTTATAAACTTCAATTTTACATTCTTTTAATTGTATGGCATTATGCATCAACCAGCTATGCACCATTATGTAAGTTTCAAGAAAAAATATGTTTAAGTTAATCTTCACTATGTAGGTCCAAACTAACAATACTGGATATTGCAAGTTATTTTCCTTGCACCAATGATCTACGAATGGGAACATTTGGTGCTTAGCTGCATATTGCAAAATTTAGATTAGCATTTATAAAGATCTCTTTTCATAGCCATTTGTTGAGTGGTAGACAAGGCCTTAAGGCCTTAACTCTGCCAGGTAAAATAAAGCTATTATTATTATTATTATTATTATTATTATTTGTTACAAAACATAGAATCTGTGATAAGACTGATGTCATTTACATTTTTTTAAATAATAAGGCTGTATTTATATAATAAATTTGGGAATTTTTAACATTATGAGATTTAATTCATAAGAATTGAATGAATTGTGATTTCTTCTTACCTCATACTTCTATGTTTTTTTAAACACAGCACTGCAGTATCAGCGACAATCGTCACCATCCTCAGCTGTTTTCACAACTGTCAATTTTTTCTTTTGCCGGTAATTATCCAAACTGCCATCTGGTGTTCTTTTGAAGAAATTATTTTCTAAACTGCCATCTGGTGTTCTTTTGAAGGCTATATTTAAAGATTTGACATTAAGAGTGTATTTACATTTACTTCACGAACCAGTGCAACAGATGGCACTTAGCTGGTTGATGTATAACATCGTCCAATTCATAGAATGTTTGATATAAATATGAATTCAAACTTTCAAAGTTTGAACATCTCACACAACTTTCCAATGTTGAATGTTTCTCTTTTCTTTTTTTTTTTTTTTTTGAGCTGTTAATAGAATATCTTTTTCAAGGATATGATGTCTTAATAATAGAGATGACACATAGTGGATGTGTGAAAGTAGTTGGAAATAATTTTCATGAACATGAATATTTATGCTATTACATATATCATAATTGAATAGAAATTTGTAAATATAAATTAAGTTACAGCTATAGACTACAGGGCAGCAGGTTTGCCCTTATTATTAAGTTATTTATGAGCTCCAGTTATTGGTGTGTTTTGCATGTTAATGGACTGAAAATGTTGTGGACTGCATGATACTCATCAAGTTTACCAAAGTATTTTATTTTTGTCTTTTCTCTAACATTTGTGTTACCGTGTTTTTCAGCTAATTATTTGGTTATATAATCTTTATTGATGAAAATTTAAATTTAAATTTGAGGTTTGCAATATATGAAACAAATCTTTGAAATTGTTCATTTGCATTTATTTCTTAATACTTGACTTTTTCCTCCTTAATTAAATAATGGACAATCCATTTCAGTTTATTAATTTTATTGCATTTTTTGTGAAATTCAATAAATAATAATAATATTTAGTAACTTTTTTATAGATAGATAGATAATCGGTTGATTAATGCCTTTTACATTGTCCGATTCCTAATAGCCATTTTGTCGGTCCGTCCAATCTCCTAGTTGTAGATGTTTCTCCTTCATGTATAAATATATTCCCTGATTCAGGAGGTTTTAGGTCTTCCTCTGCCTCCTCTTCCCTCAGGTTTCCATTCCAAAACACATTTTGGTAGCCGATCCTCTTCCATTCGCTGGACATGTCCGTACCATCTTAATTGCTGAGTTTTAATATAATCTAAAATAGTGTCTTCAATCTTCATTCTTTTATAACATTTTTTTATAACAGTAGCTATTTTAAATTGCAGGACTCAGAGTGTATAAAACTAAGTGCATTTTTTTTAGATTAAAAACATTGAAACTTGAAGAAAACTAAATATTTTTAACGACATAAAAGATAATTAATTTGTACTTTTCATTGCATCATCTTTGAACAAAAAAAAACTAATTATTTTTTAAGAAATTCAGTTTATTCCATTTATTTATTTATATTATTTTTTTTTTGTAAAGTGTGAAAAATTGGATTTTGATTTTTTTTTATATCCAACACTATAAATGTTTACATGAATGCTAGGTATGTATTATTATGATTAATATTTGAAGGAAGTGACACTATGGGGTTTTGTTGATTTGTTTCTTGACTCACCTCATACTTCTTTAACTCCCTCACTGATCTAGATTTCGTCACTGTATTTGTGACATTCTCAATGCTGTTCATGTTCACAACTGACGTTCAATGGTCTCCTCTCCTGCAGACTGACCTCCGCGCCATCTGATGGTTGACCGACAAACTTCCAAATCAATCCCCTCTCCTTATCACCGGGTATTTCAAAATTCATAGTTGTGTTTTTATTCTTGCATATGTAAATTTTTTTCCCAAATTGTGAGTTCCTTCGGTTTTTCCAATTGTTTAAGTAATTTTGTTTTTGGTTTCTATTCTATGTTTTTCTGACCAGGCATGTGCAGTTATTGCAGATTTTTTTGTTTCTCCATTTTTAACATTTCTGAGGTGTTCCTTCAATCTTGTAGTTAGATTTCTTTTTGTTTTTCGTATGTATATCCCTTCACAATATTTACAATTAATTTGATAAATTCCCGATTTTTTGCAGTCTTGAATCTTTTCATTTTTGTTGGTTTTTATTACAGTTTAGGTAATTTAATAAAAACCAACAAAAATGAAAAGATTGAAGACTGCAAGGAGCTTAACCACTTGTTACCTATCTATTTTATACTTTCAACTTAAAGTTGAGGAGACGGACCTTGTAGGTAACTATTTTATAATTTTATACTTTAATTGTGTAATATATATTAACTAACCAAATAAATAAAGCTTAATACTTGGTTTATTTATGGTTTGATAACAGTTTGGTGTATATTACACGGTTATAATTCAAAATAAGATTTTCTTTTTACTGTAACAAATCTTACTTATGGAAATTCAGTAAAAAAATTGAATACTTTACTACATTTTTTCTGGATTCTTTGCTGTACAGTTACTTCTGGATATTACAGACATTTAGCATAAATTTACTTACTGATTTCATATTAGTACATACAAGAAAGGATACAAATAAATAAGAACATTGGCTTTCCCTATTAATGTGATATGCTACAGTATTTTAGTTTAATTATTTATTGTTAATCTTTTGAATGTGCAAGAGAAAAATGAACAGTTTATAGAAGAGAGCCAACATGTATTTATTAATGTGAAAGGCGGTAAACATTTTTACATAGTAAAACATGTAGAAAATATTTTGTTTCTTGACTCACCTCATACTTCTTAACTCCCTTGCTTATCTAGATTTCGTCACAGTATTTGTGACATTCTCAATGCTGTTCACAACTGACGTCCAATGGTCTCCTCTCCTGCAGACTCTGAATCTGCAGGAGAGGAGACTATTGGACATCAGTTGTGAATGTGAACAGCTATGAGAATGTGACAAATACAGTGAAGAAATCTAGATAAGCAAGGGAGTTAAGAAGTATGTGGTGAGTCAAGAAACAACTCAACAAAATTAAAATAAACCTCATAGTGTTATTTCCTACCTACATAACTTAATGTAGTAAATACACCCAATTCACCAATTAAAAATTGAAAGAATCAACATGTTTCAACAGCAAAGATGTAATTTTCAAGATTAGTTGACTCAGAATTTTTACATAGGTTTTTTTTTTTACACACTGAAAAATACGGTAATTACCAGTTGTGAACTTGATTTCTATGTGATACTTTATACCAAATAAACGTGGTGACATGTGGTCTGAATGGCTTATATTAAGAATGTATTTGTAAATAATAGCATTTTCTTCAAATGTCTACAGAAATGTTAATGTATTTTTATAAGACAAAGTATTATTTTAATAATATCTAACTAACATGATATGTCAAGAATTATTATCGTAGCTGACTCACTGGTACTATCGAACCTTTAGGTTCATGGCCGCGCATACATCCCTGTCCTGAGCTAATGTCTTCCAATCATCCCCTGTATAATATACTTCTCTCAAATCATGGTTAATGTTATTCTCCCACCTCATTCTTGGTCTACCAACTGGGCTTTTTCCCTCTGGTTTTCCTACAAGAAATTTCCAACCCTCTCTTTCATTTTCCATTTGTGCCACATGTCCTGCCTATCGCAGCCTACAAGTCTTAAATGTTTTTATTATATCTGATTTCGTATAAAGATCATGTAGCTTACTGTTATGTAGTCTTCTCCATTTGCATCTCTTTTCATCTCTCTTTTATCCAAACATTTTCCTATCAACTTTATTCTCAAATACTCGTAATCTCACTTAAAGAAAGAGACCATGTTTTGCGTCCATATAATATAATTGGGACAATAAAAGTTTTATATATTTTTGGTTTAACGTTTTCTTTAGAGGAGTTGGGATGACAAGAGTCCCTGTAATGCTTAATAGCATGCTTTTGTAGAATTGAGCCTATGTTTAATTTCTTTGTGCTTCTCATTCCTATTTGTAATTATTGTTCCTAGGTATTTGTAATTATTGTTCCTTGGTATTTGAATTCAGCCACTTCCTCAAAATTTCCCTCATTTGTCATTAGCTGTCCATTTTCATTACATAATGTGTTTTTCTGTATGTGACCACATTGATATTTACTGTATCCCACACTTTCTTTTTGTTACTGAATAGAAAGAGTGTGTTGGCCCTTAGTAATAATACTCCATCATCAGCAAATACCTACACCTTATTAAGGGCACCCAGTACTAATTTCCTTGCAATTTGGTTTAAAAATGTGCAAAATACAAAAATAATTTTCTTAGGTTATTCTTAAGTTATGTGCATGAAAATTATGTCACTAATTAAACAAGTCTTCCTGTACATAATGACACTCTGGTTAACTTTTTACACATATTTCTACATGAGTAATTTAAAATACAAAAAAAAAATTAAAATAAATCAAACTTCTTAAAAGTGTTGTCTTGGTACAATTTTCTAAAAAGAACTACTTATCCAATTGTGTACAAAATTTAGTATGTTATCGTCGATAGTTCATTTGACAATAATAAGGTTGGCTTTTGTTCAGATATGGATTGTGATTTATTTTAAAAAATTCAAAGACCAAAAATTGTTGTCAAAAATTCTGCATACTTTTTTTTAAATTTCACACACTATCATTAAGTAATCCAACAACAGGCCCGGAGGCCCTTGGGGTAGTAGGAAGTTAAGGCTCCCACTTTTTATAGACAATCGGCACTTTACGTCAGCCGGGTTGTCAGCCCTGCGTGACGGCCGCCTTTACCCCCAGAACAAGCGTCTGGTACTCATTTCCGTTAGAGGCTGAGTCGACCCCAGGGCCATAGTGCCGCCAGAGGGTTTGGGTCAGTTTAAAAATCCTGACCCCAACGGGACTTGAACCCTCGACCCTCCGGCTTGTAGCTCAGTGCCTTAACCACTACGCTACGGCGTGCCCCACACACACTATCATTAGTAAAGGATAAATTTATCTTATTATTATAGATCTCTCTAAACTGCCATATCCAAAAATTATTCTTCTATCTTTCATCATTTCAGAGAAAAGTGTACCAAAATATAAAAAAAAAATACAAGTTACGGGAAAATGAAAAAAAAAACAAAAAAAATGTGCACATTAACAGAACACAGAGACACCATTTTTAAAAATCAATTTTTATGGGTTTAAATGTCCAAAATCGACAAATAATATTACACGTCGATAAACTAGGCCTCCTGGATTTTTTGAAGCAAAAGGAAAAAAGATAAATTTTTTAACCCAAATAAGTACTGGGTGCTCTTAATAACATTGAGTTGTTTGCCTTTTTTATCCTCTAAAAATCTTTCCTATATCATTTCCATTCCTTTTCTTGTCATGAAATTCATTCCTTAATTTTGTACACTTCTTTAGCACATCTTTGATATCTAAATTCTTATTCATTTCATCTCATTTTCTTTGCCTATTTATTAATCATTTTCAACTTTCCTTGATTTTCTGCCCACCTTAATATGTCAATTTATATATACACCCTCTTACTAATAATCCATATATAACTTTTATACAAGGTTTATACGCATCTCAGTTGAAAATTCTTACCAATAAACACTGTATTAGCTGTTTAGTGAATAAGAGGTGTACAACTTTACATGGGAATCATTATACATGCCTCCAGCCTTGTTTAAGGATTGTATAACTAGACAAAATGTCGGACTTCAAGATCAACTGATTGTTTTCTTATGATATTGATGAAAGTTTCCTTAAATTTAACGCAAAATGCAACTCTTTAACGACTGTTTGATGGATGCACAGGACATAAATAATATTAACAAAGCTCTGGGTAGGAAAATAAAGGCATCATAAAATGCCTTTTGTTACACTCATTCTCGATTAGGCCTAATAAAATTTTAAAATTGAACATTGAATCACAAAAGAATATGTTTTACAATAGTTGCTGTGACAAGATTTAACCTGAATGTAGTTTAAATGCTTCATAATATTATTTTAACAAAACTTTCTTGCATCTTTAATACATAACGCACACACCGATATAAAAATGTATTTAATTATAGAGGTACTATTATTGCTGCAACCTACATGTTAGCTTGATAGTCTTGTGGTTAGAGCTTCTGACTACGGTCTGTGAGGTCCTAGGTTCGATTCCCGATCAAACTGCAATTGTTTTTTTTTTTTTTTGCTTAAAGTGTTATTGTATTGTCGGTAACATTTCCTACTATTTTGAACATTTTCTAACGCATCTTAAAACACTGCATATAATTCATAAGTAATGGGAAAAACTTTTATTAGTTTCCAACAATTGTTCGAAATTCTTGACATTAGATGGCAGCACATTATCTGCAAAACTAATTCTATGATATATTTGACATAGCGTAAAGGAAAATGTATATAAATTAAAACACACTTAATTTTTCCGTACCTCCCCAATTAGGGAATCTATAAATTCTTATCCATACTCATTTCTTACACAATTAATCACTAGTTGATGTTGTTTTATTTCTGTTACGAACTGTGCGTTATATTGTTCTGACGTCATAATGATGACAAATATGTGACATATTGTGTATAACGGTTGTATTGTTATATAGCTCCGGCACAACGTTTATTAGTAAGGAAATTATACATGATCTACATAAGGCTTATACATTGTATAACTAAACAACTGATGAAAGCCTGTATAAGAGATTTTTATTAGTAAGACTGACAGTATATAAAATGTATGTCTTTTATCCAAAATTACTAAACATGTCCCAAATTTCCAAATATTAACTTACAGACTACATATCAGATGTTACAATGTATCCTATTTATGTTTTATGACATTCTTTATTTAACCAATCACTGATTAGAAGTAAATAATGTAGTAATTTATTTGTATTTATGTTGAATCCTGCACGTTATTCTTCTTTTCATGTTCCTATTTGTAAAATGTAGCCTTTCAGACATTTGACACTTTAAGTTATTTGATTGTAAAATGAGATTATGTAAATATGATTAATTATATAAAATATTAGATGTTTGAATGTTGGTATTAACTCTGACTGTGTGCATGCCTGCATGTACATGTGTCCATTCCATCACATCCTTTGTTGTCTGTAGATTAAATTCTGACCATATTCATATTATTAAGCAGTCGAACGTTATTTGGACAGATTTTTCTTTATCTGCACATGCATATATGATATACTATATAACGTCGAACGGCAATCAAAACCTCCAACTCCATTATTGAAAAAAAAGAATAATGTAATAAACCCATTAAAGAAGGAGACCGACTGGTAAATTCAATTTTTTTTAGTTTTCATCTGATTGTTTTGAAATTTTTATCACATTTTGTGCTTATAGAAACGTTTATGTGAAGTTTGGTGTTTATAAATACAATAGCTTCAGAATTATGATTTTTTAAATCTATTTTTTTAACATTTTCTAAAAAATGCTCCTTAAGATGCATTTTTAAATATTTTCTGATGAAATTTGAGATTCAGAATCTTTATGATTCCACTAAAAATATTTACTATGCAAAAAAAAATGCTTATTTTTCATTTTTTGAAAAAAAAAATTTTTTTGTCAGTCTCATTATTTTTTCCATCTCAATTTAAAAGAACACATGTTTAGACAAGTAACTGCATAGAAATTTTGTTTAGTTGTTTCTTGACTCACCTCATACTTCTTAACTCCCTCGCATATCTATGCTCACGTGAACAGCATTGAGAATGTCACAAATACAGTGACAAAATCTGAACGTGAACAACATTGAGAATGTCAGTGACGAAATCTAGATATGCAAGGGAGTTAAGAAGTATGAGGTGAGTCAAGAAACAACTCAACAAAATTAAAATAAACCTCATAGTGTTATTTCCTACCTACATAACTTAACTGCATAGAAAATTTGAATTAGCATATATTGGGGAGTCGAACCACAAAATTTCACTTTGATAGCATAAAAATTGCATCGTAAGGAGCATTTTAAGTTTTGGAAAATGTCAAAAAAATGGAAACGGAAAAAACACATATTGAAGTGTAAGTAGTAATGCTGACCGCACTTGCAATGGTATTTAAACTCTTACGTCACGGAATCAATTTTGCTCCTACAATAAACATTTTTACATGACATGTTCCTAAAGAATCAAAGTTATTAAAAAGCAAATAAAAAATGCATTTTTTGTGATTTTTAAACATTTTCACCAGTCAGTCCCCTTATTGTTTGCGAAATTAATATTAATGGGGCAATGGAGAAGAAGAAATCTAATAACTGGTTGATTTTAAAGATTTTTTAAGTCAAATCTACTATATTTTTAACTTAGTTTTTGAAAAGTGTTGCGAGTTCTTGGGCCTGAGATTAGAGCAGACTATTGCTACCTGCCAGAGATGCGAGTTTTTGGGTCTGAGGTTAATAGATGAAGAAATGGTTTTTGTAATCGTTAATAGATGGCAGCAAAATCATCTTGGAGTAACGTAAAATGTTCCTATAATATATGTGTAATTATTATAATATCTATAAAGGTTACAACACTTTAATAGCACACAGACAATGTCTTTGCTTATCGAATATTGCGAAAATCCACATTTTACTCTTGAATGGAGTTTCGGGGTTTTGATCATCAGCCAACGATATGACAAATGAGAAAAAATTAAATTTGGGTCAGAATTGTATTCTATAGATTTAAAATTTTATCCTTGTCTAATTAATATCCTTACTGAAAAGGCAGTGGTATGAATCCCTACCTGAGAGTTTCTAAATCATCCAATTAACCAAACTGTATGTATGTTATAAAAGTGATGAGCAGGAACACACATCCTGAAAGTGGTCCCACTACAGGTCTAAGAGACCCTTGGAATAGTAGAAGGTTAAGGCTCCCACCTTTCTAGACAATCGGCACTAGATTGTCAGCCCTGCATGATGGCCGCCTTTACCTCCAGAACATGTGTTTGATACTCATTTCCATTAGAGGCTTAGTTGATCCCAGGGCCATGGTATCACCAGAAGGTTGCCCAGATTGAAAATCCTGACCCATTCAGGACCCAAAAAACTCCCAGCCTTCCTGCTTGTAGCGTATTGTACCTATCCTGAATAGTTTGTCCGTACTTCTTCTCTACTTGTGTAAACAAATTTATTATGATAATTAGTTTAATTGTATGTTTTGCTTTTCTTAAAGAGAGCTCAAAAAGAAGAAAAAGTAGAAATTCTTAACTTTTTAATGTATTGGGACATGAGAAACTGACACCCTTGAGGTAATTTTTAAACTGAGAAAAATTAATTTAAAAAAAATAAAATTATTTGATTTTCATATTTATTAAGATATAATTCAGTGACAGCTGTTTCGGTACACTGTACCTTCTTCACACATGTTAACAAATTATGAATTGTGTTATTATAGTACATATCAATGATCTAAGCAACAATACAACAAAATTTATTTAAATTTTTTAATTTAACAAAGGCAATTCATTCAAATCAAGTTGAGAATGTAACAGTTTATTACTACTTTTCAATTTGTTTATTTCTACAGCCTCCAAAAGGTCCAACTTCTTACCCTTATCACAATATGCTAACCACGTATTCCAATTTAATCATTGTTTCGATCCAAATTTTGAAATTTTTACATGTTTGTGATAAGGGTAAGAAGTTGGACCTTTTTGGAGGCTGTAGAAATAAATAAATTGAAAAGTAGTAATAAACTGTTAAATTCTCAACTTGATTTGAATAAATCGCCTTTGTTAAATTAAAAAATTTAAATAAATTATTGTTGTATTGTTGCTTAGATCAGTTGATATGTACTATAATAACACAATTCATAATTTGTTAACATGTCTGAAGAAGGTACAGTGTACCAAAACAGCTGTCACTGAATTATATCTTAATAAATATGAAAATCAAATAAAACTAAGTTTTATTTTTATTTAATTAATGAATAAGGATTTTCATCAAGTAAACACCAACTCAATTGATTATGAGAAAAATTAGTTTATCTTTCTGAAGGCAACTTTGTTATTATCAGATATTGTTTTACATGAGCGTGTTGAGAGCCTGAAGTAAATACAGCCATCATTACCTCGTAGTTAAATATCACTTAAATCTTCTTGTTAGCCCTTGAGAGATTTAGGCGCTCTCTCCCTACAGGGAATAAATTGAACCATACTAATTTAGTTACACTTGTTTTCGTGTAGATGTCATTGGACTGGCCCATGGTCAGCATTCCACCTCATACCGACATCTAGGAAACCAAGGTAGTACTAGGACGGGAAAATTCAGTAAATTTTGCGTAGAGGCCTTTTTGTTCAGGCTTAAGGATATTTTACGAGCCTGAAAATCTTCAGAGTCAGGATCAATGGCTTAAATAAAAAAAGTCTTCAAAATTTGCAAGTATTCAAGATTCTTTCAGAAATCCAATTAAATTTCTTAGCAAATATGAGGACCAGATAGATCATGTATTAGTGGACAAACGCTGGCACAGTAGCATCATTGATGTTAGATCAGTTAGAGGGACAGACTGCAATTCGGACCATCATCTGGTCAGGGTGAAAATCAGACAACGGCTATCGCTTATGAGAGGAAAAAACGCTAAAGATGATTCTGAAAAATTTGATTTAAAAAACTTGAAAAATGATGAAATGCGGCAAGAATATCAAATTAAAATTGCTAATAGATTTGAAGTACTGAAATCTTCAGATGACAATGTGGCAAACAAAGAAGAAACTGATATAAAAAAAGAATGGGAGGCTATAAGAGATATATAAAACTATTATTCCACCAGTTATATTATCATCATCATGAACAAATTTGTTTTAGGCCATGTGGCCTGTACGGTAAACCTAGCAAAGTTGGTCTTGATTTTTCCACCGATGTTTTTTTTCTTCCTTGGTCCCTATGTCCAGGTGGGGTATATTGGAATGCCAATTTTGGAAGTCTATTTCTTGCCATTCTCCTCAGATGATTTTTCCACTCTAGTTGGTATCTTTGTATATCTTCATTTATACTTGTTACTCCAAGTTACACCCCCAGTTATATTATATGGATGTGAAATATGGACTCTTACTTTAGATTAGATTTATTTAAGGAAAGGAGATTACAAGTATTTGAGAATAAAGTTCTTAGGAAAATTTTTGGACCAAAGAGAGATGAACAGACAGGTGAATGGAGAAGACTTGCATAACAATGAATTACATGGTCTTTATAGGAAGCCAGATATAATGAGAACAGTTAAGTCACATAGACTGTTATGGGCAGGACATGTGGCACGAATGGGGAATGAAAGGCGTGCATGGAAGCTTCTTGTAGGAAAACCAGAGGAAAAACGCCCAGCTGGTAGACCAAGTATGAGGTGGGAGAATAACATTAACTATGATTTGAGAGAAGTAGATTATACACGGAATGATTGGAAAGGATTAGTTCAGGATAGGGATATATGGAGAGGTTATGTAAACCTCAGGATAGGGATATATGGAGAGGTTATGTCCACACGGCCATGAACCTATGGGTTCGATAGTTCCAGTAAGTTAGTTAGCAAATATGAGGACTTACAACAGAACTTTTAACCATAGCATGCCAAAACCTACCTTGAAATTTTTCCCAGAGATCGCGTCTAAAAAATTATCTGCTGCTTTTAACAGTGTAGAAATTGAAACCAGAATCCAGCAATGGCAATCTACTGCATGTAAAATTGTAGACTTTCATGGCAGGTGTCTTGATTCATGCATTTTATGTCTTTTGGGCTGAATGGCCGTGGTCTGGTTTTAACACTCAACATTTTGTTTTTATCTTTAACCGATCTGGTATTTCTTGCTTTCTTCCACTTACTTATACCAGACTCTTTAACTTTACTATCTAACCTCTCTTGGTTAACTCTTGTTTTTTCGACCCCGACGCTATTAGGGCATCCGAGGGCTAGGGAGTCTTTCCTTTATTTTCTTTTCTTCTCCAGAAAAGCCTAACCAGAGGCTATAAGATGGGAGCCCGATCACTTGTCTTGCCTTCCTTTGGCGAGCAACCAATTGAAGGGACTATTATTATGCTTTCAAGTCTTATACGAGAATTTCCTCGAAAGATCAAACTTATGACGACCAAAGTATGAAAAGATCTCTGGGCCATCCTATGAAACGCTGGAGGGAAAATTTTCTGTAGGATTGTAACAGGCCTTGGCCTAATACTTGGAAGGAAGAAGAAGAAGAAGAAGAAGAAATTTCATCTACTACTGCGGTAGACATCCTCAGGAGGTTCTGCGTGCTCTTTGACCTCCTAACTCTTCAAATGTTGGCTGTGTGTTGGAAACGTTGAGTATTAATAAAACCAGACCGCTGCCATTCAGCCCAAAATACATAAAATACATGAATCAATCTACTGTATGCATCTACTAAAAGCTTACCTTTTGCATCCATAAAAAGAATAATTAAAAACAAATATAAAATCAAACCAAAAACCTAGACCTATGTAATAAAGCCAAAGACAAAAAATGGAATATTTTAGTAAAGAAGCCAGATATTATTTCAGAAATTCCACGTAAAATTACAGTAGCAAAATTTAGACTGCTTACAGAACATGACTATTTGGCCAAACATTTATATAAAATACGAATCTACACGAATCCAAATTGTTCTCTATGCAACAAAGATGAAGAACATCTACAAACCTGTGAAGTATTACCTGTTGGATCCACCATAGAGAAATATTGGAGAGCAAGAACGCTAATGGCTTCGTTGCCAAGGCCCAGCATTTGAAAACAACATCTACTGTATGTTTCTGCTTGAGTATGAGTGGAGTGGAGTCAGGTAGTTAGGGTTATTGATCAGGAATTCTATTACTTCTCTGCAGTTTAAATGAGAGATTTGGCGATGGTGAAATTAAATGTTTCTCACCTCTCCTCGTATAAATCTTCTAAGTAGATCGCGATTTCGAGACCATAACAGTCTCATCTTCAGTACAATCTTGGCGACTGATGTTATGTCGATCGGAAGAAACTCTTCTTCTTCCCTCTGTTGGTGGACCGATGAACCTCTGGATCAGGTCAAAATTTGCGGAAATTTCGAAGTTCCTTTGTTTTCCTGAATGTGGATCTTTTCCCAAACCATGAGTTCCTTTTGTTTGTCTATTTGTTTAATTAGACTGGCTTTTGATTCAATTAAATGTTTTTCGGACCAACCATGAGCAGCTACTGCTGAATTTTCCACTTCTCCATTTTTGACGTTTCTAAAATGTTCTTTCACCCTTGTTTTCAAATTTCTTTTTGTTTTTCCAATATAAATTTTGTCACAATCCCTGCATTTGATCTGATAAATTCCTGATTTGTTTTCATTTTCAATTCTCTCATTTTATTGCTTTTAATATTAAGGATGTATTCATTCTTTAATGTAATCTTATATTAAACTTTTTGAAAATTTTTTTAAAATTTATGGTGTTTCTATGGATGGTAAGTGAATTTCTTGAATTTTATTTTCTGTTTCTTTTATAAGGTAAGAAACATTTAATTTCACCATAAATTAAACCTCATAGTGATTAATTCCTATAAAAGTTAATATGAGAGATTTGGCGCTGGATATATAGTGCCTTGCAGTTAAAAGCTGCAGATAATTTCTTGGACATGACTTTGGTACATCACAACGTTCTCTGGAAGAAATTTTAAGGTGGGTTTGAGCGTGCAGTGCTTGACCTTGTTAGAAAAAATAGCATGTAAAGTACGAGAGTAAAGTGTAACCTTGGCTGTAAACAATCCCCTCATGAATAAAGTACCTCTTTGAATTAAATATATGTAGGAAATAACACTATGAGGGTTATTTTAATTATATTTGAGTTGTGTTATGACTCACCTCATACTTCTTGATTTTTATGCAGACCTAGGTTTCACCACTAACTGTGCAACATTCTCGATGCTTCACAACTGTTGTCTTGTGGTTGTCCCTCCTGTAAATGATTTCTGTGCCCTCTGTTAGTTGACCGATGAACTTCCAAATAAATTTTTTTTTTCTCTTTCACCGGGAATTTCAAAATTCATGGTTTTCTTTTGATTCTTGCAGATGTAAATTTTCTCTCAAAATCTGAGGAACTCCCAATTTGGGAGAAAATTTATTACATATGCAAGAATAAAAAGAAAACCATGAATTTGAAATTCCCGGTGTGAAAGTGAAAAAAATGTATATGGAAGTTCATCGGTCAACCAACAGAGGGCACAGAAATCAATTTGCAGGAGGGATAACAGCAAGACAACAGTTGTGAAGCATCGAGATGTTGCACAGTCAGTGGTGAACCAGTCTGCATAAAAATCAAGAAATATGAGGTGAGTTAAAACACAACTCAAATATAACTAAAGTGCCACTTACTTAACTCTCTTTTAGAATGAATCATCATCATCATCATCATCATAGTCCATTCACGAAATTAGGCCATTTGTTGACCTGTTTCAGTCTCAATGGAAAACACCATCCAAAAGTCTTTTGAATGGACATCCTGGTCTTCTTCTTCCTGCAGGTTGATAGCTTAACATCTCTTGGGTATCCTGTGATCTTCCATTCAATAAACATGTTGTATCCATCGAAAGAAGCCATACTGGCTTATAATGTAATATAAAAATTCCCAAATGTCTTTTAATAAAGAAGCCACCATTTGCAAAGATAGGAACAAAGGTTTCATAGCATTTGGTCCACAGGAATTTACAACGTATATAAGAGAAAATTGTGTTTATATTGTAACTCAGTTGGTAGAGCATTGGCCCGTAAAGCCAAAGGTCCTGGGTTTGAGTCTCAGTCTGGGTGTATAATTTTTCTCTTCAAATATGATTTATCCATCAGATGTAAGAAATGAATAATAAAAACATTGAAAGAAGCCGTACTGGCTTTATTATGTAATATAAAAATTCCCAAATGTCTTCTTAATAAATAAGCTGCCATTTGCAAAGATAGGAACAAAGGTTTCATAGTATTTGGTTTGCAGGAATTTACAACGTATATAGGAGAAAAAATTGCGTTTATATTGTTACTCAGGTGGTAGAGCATTGGCCCGGAAAGCCAAAGGTCCTGGGTTCGAGTCTCAGTCTGGGCATATATTTTTTCTCTTCAAATATGATCTATCCATCATTGAGGTATATAAAATGAATAATAAAAACATCAAAACCAGCCGTACTGGCTGATAATGTAATATAAAAGTTCCCAAATGTCTTCTTCAACATTAATAAAATTCATGATAAAGTTTCATTGAGGTATTATTCAAAATTAAAATATAAAATTATGATATATTTACCTAAGGAGATGGACCTTTTAGGTAAATATTTCATAATTTTATATTTTAAATGTCTTCTTAATAAAGAAGCCGCCATTTGCAAAGATAGGAGCAAAGGTTTCGTAGCATTTGGTTTGAGGGAATTTACAACGTATATAAGAGAAAAATTTGCATTTAGATTGTAACTCACCCTGGTAGCTCAGTTGGTAGAGCATTGGCCTGGAAAGCCAAAGGCCCTGGTTCGAGTCTCAGTCTGGGTGTATAATTTTTCTCTTCAAATATGATGTTTTATCCATCTTGCATTATAATCAGAAATTTTGTTTTCTAAAGGTTCCATGCGTAATTCTTCTAAGATGTCTTCATATTTTTATGATCTAGTATAGTTCGTTGGGTTTAACTTTGCAAGAAATTTATAGAAAGAAACAGCTGTACTCACCTCTCTTACTCGCACCAGTGTTGTCGGGTGTTTCTTCACCAGATGTTAATAGGGGTAAGGGGGAAGAGGAAAACACTCAACAGGGCGGGTTCTTTCTTTTGTTACTGGGCGAAAGTGGTCAAGGATGTAACCCTTATATTTCCATCTCTGTCTTTGCCAAGTTAAGCCAGATGTACAATAATTGAATATTGAAAATATCTTAGTCCATTTCTTATTGACTCATTATGTAATCTATCCATGCGTATACATCCTTTTATGGATCTTAAAAATTTCATTTCAGTGGCTTGAATGTGTGAGATATATATTTTTTTGTAAGTACCCAAGATTTAGATCCATATAAAAGAACAGGAACGGCCATAATTTTATAAAACCTGAGCTAACTACTAGAAAACTACAAATCTATATACAAGACTATTCAAAAAGAAGGAACAGACTTCAAACATTTGTTTCTTCCAAACTACAAAAAATATAAACACAATTCCAACGTTCTTGGAAAGAGAAAAGTTCAAATTTAACTATTTTATGCATTCAATGTGAGCACCATGTGTTACACGACAAATACCAAAATGGTGGCTTATTTCTTGCCACACATGAATCAGCTGGTCTCTAGTTATTGAATTCACAGCTTCAACAATTTGATGTTGCAGAATTCCAAGAGTGTCAGGCATAGGGGGAATAAAACACAGTCTTTTACGTAACCCCACAGATAAAAATCACACAGGGTTAGGTCTGGTGACCTGGGAGGCCACCTGCAGTGAAGTTGATCTTCTGCTCCTCCTCTTCCAATCCAACAGCACCAATGCAACTGTGATCACAACTTCAAGCGACATTGCCAATGCAACTGTGATAGCAACTTCAAACTTTTTTCTTTCCAGAAACATTGGAATTGTGTTTCTATTTATTGTAGTTTGAAGTCTGTTCCTCCTTTTTGACTAGTCCTGTATATAGAAATGAATGTATGTTTGTCCTTTATAAACTTCTAAACCGTTCAACCTATCTTTGTAAAAATTTGTATAAAGAGGTTTTCAGATGAGGCCACTGTTTAGCTGTTATGTATTATCTTCTAAAATCATTAGGTACAGGAGTTCAGCTGAAACAAAAATTTAAAAATCGCTCCAGCGATCGCAATATTTGACATTTCACAACAAAAATCAGAATATCCCATTAAAATAAACAGAGGTATGTTTTATCCAAAAATCAGTGAAATCCGACCGTTAGAATTGGGAGTTTACCTGAAATTTGAAATTAAAAATTTATTCTAGCAACCGCCATGTTTGGTTCATTGCAGTGTATACCAAAAAATTAATTAACCCTCAATAATTATTTATTTAGGCGTAGCAGCGCACCGGGCATCTTCTTCTTCACTTCACGGGCTAGGCAAATTGCCTGTTCCGCCTCACAGTTGTTCTGCCC
This sequence comes from Diploptera punctata, assembly GCA_030220185.1. Lineage (NCBI taxonomy): Eukaryota > Metazoa > Arthropoda > Insecta > Blattodea > Blaberidae > Diploptera > Diploptera punctata. The sequence continues at coordinate 480,587 of JASPKZ010002324.1, forward strand.
ATCTTTTCAGTGGCCTTCCTACGTTCCTTGAACCTCTTGGCTTATAATTAAATGCTGTTTTTGGTAATCACAGCGAGTGTTAGCTAGTTAATTATAAATGATTAATGGTGAAATGAATCCAATCTAACATTTGTATTGATTGAAGATAAAAACCAGTGAATTTGAGATACAAGCCCCACGTGCTACCAAGTTGTTCACTGGAAAAAACAGTAAACATTTAAGTTTGTTCTAAAAATAATGAATCTTTAAACCAGTGATCCACATCACGAAAAATAATTTTCTATAATTTTGAAAACTACCAAGACTATTTTTTAATATGAAAAACAAAGATAATGTGTCCACAAAAAAGAAGACATATCGATGGTAGGCAATGAAAACCTTTTAATTAAATTTACAGCGGGAGGAAACACCATGAGGTATTTATATTAATAAATGAGTTGGAGAAAATGTTTTAACATCTCACCTCACAAAGTTGCGTGTCTTCACGATACCTGTTTCAAAAGTATACGGGGTGAATCATAAATATGGCTATACGTTTGATCGTGTTGTGTGATGAAAATTACAGGAAATATGAAATTACCGTTGGAAAGGCAATTATTCAAATTACAACAATGGAATAAAATAAAAGTGTACAACTTACGTCATTAGTCAAAATGGCATTGAATATGCAACAGAAAATTACAATTGCTGCATGGGCAATAACGTATGTTTAATGATCGTGCGGCCGCAAGACGGGCAAGATGTGAGTTTAACGTAGCATTGCAGCTGTTGACTGTGGGGAAGTGGAGAAAACGACTGCTGGAAACGGGAAGGATGCAGAAAATCAAACCTCCTGGAAGGCCTCGCATTAGCACGGATGCAGAAACAACGAAGAGAATTGTGGAGGCGTTCGACGCTAGCCCACAAAAATCAACCCGCCAAGCTGCACATGAGCAGTGATTTGTTTTGTTTTGTTCTATTGTTGTAATTTGAAGGATTCCCTTTCCAATGATAACATCATATTTCCTTTAATAATAATATTTTCGTCACAAAATGTGATCATACATATAGCCATACTTCTGAATCACTCTGTAGTATTACTTCCATCTTCAGTCAAATTCCAACTGTTGAAATTTCGTCGTTAACATCATCTTCTGAACTGCCATCTGGTGTAGATTTTATGAACTTGGAGATTAAATTATTCTGATAGGGGATATCGAAATTCAGAAGAATTAATATAAAGCAATGAATTTCGATATCCCCGACGAGAATAATTTAATCTCCAAGTCCATAAAATCTACACCATATGGCAGTTCAGAAGATGATGTTAACGACGAAATTTCAACAGTTGGAATTTGACTGAAGATGGAAGTAATACTATACTTTTGAAATTGGTATCGTGAATTGACACACAACTTTGTGAGGTGAGATGTTAAAACATTTTCTCCAACTCATTTATTAATGAACACCTTGTAATTCCATGAGTCATTGAAAACCACGTAACTCCAGTAGCCAGCACAGTAATATGTGATGCATAACCTGTTGAGAACACGGACTACAAATTTATTAATAACTTGACTTGTATTCTGTAGTAAAATATTTGGGAACTATTGCAATTTTCATAATTATTTAAAACTGTTATTTGTTTCTCGTGTAAAATTTACCAAAATGGAGTTACGAGGTTTTCATTGCCCACCATCTATATGTTCATCTTAATATAGAAGACATTTGAAGAAATGCTATATTATGCAACTGAATATTTTACTAACCTGCTGCAGAAGATTGTTTTTTTACTTCAGCTGTATTCCTCATACGTCATGCACGTACATACTGAGCTCGCAGTCTGTTTCAATTTAGATTTTATTCTAAACACGTCAGGCTAGGTCAGAGTTCAACTGACCTCATTGACATTCAGCAAGAGTTTATGTTTTAGGTTACTAACACTGAGACATTAGATCCGTAGGATCCCAAAACATAAAAAACTAATTTCTGAGAACACTCACTGATTATAAAATTCAGCCTCTGATACTTTTTTTTCAGTCTTTAATATTGTAAATGGCACATAACTAGAGACCAGATGTTAGGGAAAATACCTACAGATATTTATTATAGATATTGTAAAACTGACTTCATATAAGTTCATACCGACAACGCTAGAGTTGTTTTCCATGAAGTTCATTTTTCCTATAAATGCCTATTTTAGCTTACAATGCCTATAAATGCCTATTTGCCATTTTTTCTCAAAATTAACTTAGTATTTCAATTAAATTAATTGAAATGGACAAACTACATGGCACATATCATTGCATATAAATCTTTAAGTGATTGGCAATATTATTTTTGATGTTGGTAACACTGAATTCAGTCTGTAGTCTTCGTTCACAGACAGGTGTTTCAAAGACAAAGTGGTGCACGACAAATGTATGTGGCTTTTTCTAATCATTAGAACAGTTGTTTTACTATGCCATACGAATGGACAACAGTAAACACTAAACAAATTGACCAATTTCATGAAAGAATTTGGTGCGCGGAAATGTTCTCAAGTGACGGTTCAATATTGTTTTGCAAAGTATGTAAAATTTCAGTGAATTGCGCGAAGAAGTGCCATGTTTCACAGCACGTACACACTGCAAAACATAGGCCCCCTACATATGCTCTTTGTAAAAAGGCAAAAGAAGTTCCAAAACCATCTCTGATATATTCGTATGCTATTGATAGCATATGTTTATATTCTTTACGTAAGGTTGTAAAAATTGATGTTGTATTCCATTTTTTGTAAGAGCCTATTTTGAATGTTTTAGTGCCTATATTAATGATTTTTAGTGCCTTTTTGCTTGCCTATTTTGAATTTTTTAAGTGCCTAACATCCGGTCTCTACACATAACATATTTGACATGTACAAATGTCGGCTGAAAAAATGAAATTGCCAGAGGAATAATAGGAAAGATTAGGAAGAATAAAATTAGAAATAATAAGATTAGAAACTATGGATGTCTACAAAACTTTAGGATGAATGTAGACAAATAACCTAATGTATACATCAGCAGTCTCACTATGATGGTTGTCTGTTTACGGGTGCCGCGACAATGCTTGATATTCACGTAGTGGTAGTCGGCATGTTTGTATTTAACAGCTGTTGGGAAACAAAGTGAGCCTCTGGACAACCATCATAATGAAGCTATACATTAAACACCCTACTCTTTGCAGATAATCGAGTTATAATTTCCAACTCAGAAAATAACTTACAAATAGGACTATATATGCTAAATAAAATATTAAAAGATTTTGAGATGGAAATTGCACTACGAAAGTCAATAGTAACGGTATTCTTAGGAGAAGATCCAATCAGAAGTAAGATAATACACAATAACCAATGTCTAGAACAAGTACAACATTTCAACTATTTAAGTTGTCAAATATCTTATCAAAATGAAAAAGATGTGAACAAGAAAATCACCAAATTTACACAAATCTTAGGAATAATAAATAATACATTAAAAGTTGAATTAATACAAAAATCCGCAAGAATAAAAATATATAATACTTTAGCATTACCTTCTATTTTATACGGAAGTGAGATTTGGACATTAAGGAAAGACACAGGAGCAGAATCAAAGCAACGGAAATTAAATTTCTCAGAAGGACAGCAGGATACACTCTTTTAAATTGAAAAAAATAATGAAGAAATTTTAGAACAGTTAGAAGTAGAATCAGTTATTGTAGAGAAACACTAAGAAATTGGGACTGGAAGTAAATATCAATAAAACTAAATATATGGTCACACATAGTAATACATTATATAATGGAAATGGCCAGTTAATGAAAAAATGAGGGAAATTTTGAGGAAGTGGCTGAATTCAAATACCTAGGAACAATAATCACAAATAGGAATGAGATGCACAAAGAAATTAAACATAGGCTCAATTCTGGAAATGCGTGCTATTATGCATTGCAGAGACTCTTGATGTCCCAACACCTTTCAAAAAATGTTAAACTGAAAATATATAAAACTATTATTCTACCAGTTATATTATATGGGTGTGAAACATGGACTCTTACTTTAAGGGAAGAAAGGAGATTGCAAGTATTTGAGAATAAAGTTGTTAGGAACAGACAGGTGAATGGAGAAGACTAAATAACAGTGAACTACATGGTCTTTATAGGAAGCCAGATATAATAAGAACAGTTAAGTCTCGTAGACTGCTCTGGGCAGCAAATGTGGCACGAATGGAATTGAAAGATTTGCATAGAAGCTTCTTGTAGGAAAATGGCCAGTTGGTAAACCAAGAATGAGGTGGGAGAATAACATTAATTATGATTTGAGGGAAGTAGATTATACAGGGAATGATTGGAAAGCATTAGCTCAGGATAAGTATGTATGGAGAGCTTATGTCCGTGCGGCCATAAACTTGCAAGTTCGATAGTGCCAGTGAGTTTGGTTAGTAAGTCAGACAAAAAGATATGAAACAACATAAGTAAAATTACATAGAACATACTTGCATATTCTTTCCTAAGCAAATGAGTATGCAAGAAGCTTCCCGGGTTTATACTCACAGTTCTGCAAGAGGCTTGCATAATTCTGAAAAAAGTAAAATTACATAAGATGTTAATGAGAATGTCCATGAAAAATGACAATGTGTGTGGCCATGAGGAGAACAAAGTTACGCTCACTGGAGCATTATGTCTGCCTGGTTGTGCGAAATAACATTAATACAGATTTATCATAAGTAACGCCACGAGTGATTTCCAATTTATATAGATAATTTGGAAATCAAGAGTGGTATTTGTTAGGACTATTTAATGAATAAAATTAAGCTGTTTACTCACAAATCATTATTTAACTATAATTATTTTAAAATATTCATTTATTTAATGTAAATGGCAATTTTTGAAAACAAATGAGAAACGATTGGTATGCTTCATTTGTTCATCACTGCAACCAGATCATATTATTTATTGCCAAAGGATCACAATATTGTAATAATGCCCCTAGTGGAGAAATTTATAACCAACATTATAGGTATTAATTAATTTCTGATGTCCTATGATGTAAATATGTCAATTATATTTTTCTGCAATGTCATTTCCTAGAAAATAATTTGTTTAAGAAAGTGCAAACAGTGGTTTCTTTTTTTGGTGTTACAATCAATTGCTACAAATGTTTTTATATTGTCTCCCGCATGCGCTATGTCCTGACATTCATGCACTATATATTCAATCTGGTAGCCGTATTTCTTAGAGAGTCAGTCACTGCAAAATAATGCTATGACCTATTCAGAATGTTAAAAAGGAGGAGCTTTCTGTAATATGATGAACTTTACTTGATAAATTCGAGGTGAAACATGACTGTTATTGGTTGTAAATCAAAATTCAATGAAACGTGATTGGTCATTGACTCCCATTTGGGGCATGAGTTAAATAGTCACTTAAATTTATCTATCTATCTGTCTTTGAGTTTTTACAGCTGCTTCCCGTGCCAAACCTCCAAAGCCTACGGTCTTGGCCATCTTCAATGCTTAGTCCTCTTGCTTACATTACTGTCTTCATGTTTTCCTTACATGTTAACTTTGGTCTCCCTCTCTTCCTCCTTCTGGTCGGATGCCATTGATATAGTTGCTTTGGCCATTGCTCATCTTCCATTCTTAAAACATGTCCTAACCATTTTAATGCCTTCTCCTCAATTCTTTCAATTATGCTTTCTTCTGCTTCCATTATGTTTCTAATTTCCTTATTTGTGACATGTTCTAATTTTGACTTTCTGGCACTTCTGTGTAAATAATCCATTTTTTAGAGCTATTAGTCTATTCTTGTAGTATTTATTGATTGTCTATATCTTACTTCCGTACATTGCAACAGATTCCACCAATATATTTTTTTGTGTCTTTCCAAATATGCTTATCCCACCATATGGAATTTAATGATATTATTTTGCTACACAATTTAATTCTATGCTTTATATTCTCTTTGCCTATACCTTCAATGTTATCCATAACAAATGTCTAAATAAATGGAATTCTTAAAATTAACTTATAAAGAATAAAAATAAAACTAACAGTTTTATTTGATTTTCATATTTATTAAGATATAATTCAGTGACAGCTGTTTCGGTACACTGTACCTTCTTCAGACATGTTAACAAATTATGAATTGTGTTATTATAGTACATATCAACTGATCTAAGCAACAATACAACAATAATTTATTTAAATTTTTTAAATTTAACAAAGGCAATTCATTCAAATCAAGTTGAGAATTTAACAGTTTATTACTACTTTTCAATTTATTTATTTCTACAGCCTCCAAAAGGTCCAACTTCTTACCCTTATCACAAACATGTAAAATTTCAAAATTTGGATCGAAACAATGATTAAATTGGAATAGGTGGTTAGCATATTGTGATAAGGGTAAGAAGTTGGACCTTTTGGAGGCTGTAGAAATAAACAGATTGAAAAGTAGTAATAAACTGTTACATTCTCAACTTGATTTGAATGAATTGCCTTTGTTAAATTAAAACATTTAAATAAATTATTGTTGTATTGTTGCTTAGATCAGTTGATATGTACTATAATAACACAATTCATAATTTGTTAACATGTCTGAAGAAGGTACAGTGTACCGAAACAGCTGTCACTGAATTATATCTTAATAAATATGAAAATCAAACAAAACTAAGTTTTATTTTTATTTAATTAATACATATTTGTTCTTGTTATTAAATGATGGGACAATTATCTACTGATACCGGTATCCATGACACGGTGTATTGTATATGTATAACTTAATATTTTAATACTTACAAGAACATGAAGAAAATCACAATTTATCTTGTGTGTTTTACAAACATTGTGTTATGTTCAGTGAGTCTGTCAAGTTGACAATGTAGCTTCAAGTACAGCTGCCTGCTCTGTGTAGAGGTGGAGGGATTATGTTTCACCTGTGGGAGTTGTTAATTGCTTCATTTAGCAGAAGCTTTGTCAAGGTTGCTACAAATTAAAGCACATTACATGAATTTAGCAAGTTATGTGCAATCCATAATTAAACACATTACATAAGATATTTTAATTGGATTGAACTATAAATGCAAATTGATCAAAGTAGTTAGTTTTTTTTGTAACATCTCAGGTAATTAGCTTTCAATGTTTTTATTATTCATTTAATACGTGTCAATCATCATCATCCTCCTCTTCTCATGTCCTCCTTTTGGAAGGTCGATTCCAAATGTGCGTCCAACCATCTCTATCTTCCCATGCTTTGCTTCTTTTTAGTTCTTCCCAGTCGTATCCTCTCTCTTGTAGACTTTTGTTCACTTGGTTAATCCATCTTTCTTCCTCGATACCATCATCATAAGTTGATATATTTGGCATGAAAGAGTCTCTTACCATTATCTTTAAACTATTTATTATTTTTTATAGGTTTTAAGCTTTTTTTTTATTTCCCTTATTATTTAGTGAACATATTTAAGTAGTCACAAAATAGCAGAAAGTTAAAAGAGGAATCAAACCTCTAATTGGTGCTTTCAAAAGGTGGTCTACCTCGTGTCGTTTTCCTTGTATCTTGAGATTTAACAGTCTTTGTGGTAGTCTTTCTTTTTACATTATTTTTAAATGTCCAAACCATTTTAGTCAATTTTTTTTTTCTGTGTCTTGTTAATTTTTCTACATTTAATGTCTCCCTGATTTTGTCTTTCCTTATTCTATCTCTCCTTGTTTTATGTACCATTCCACGTAAGAATTTCATTTTAGTAGCTTGGATTCTGCTCAAGTCCTTCTTTGTATATGTGCAAGTCTCAGCTGCATGTGTTACAACTGGTTTGAAATAAGTTTTATACATTGCCGATGGGTATATCTTTATTCCAGATTAATTGTTTAGTTAAATTATAGACTTTTAAACTTTTCTCTATTCTTTTACTGATTTCAGTCTGTATTTTCCCATTTGCATTTATCACTGTTCCTAAATAAGTAATTTTTTCAACTTTTTGTAAAATTTATGCCTGATAACTTAGGGTCGCATGTTTGGACGCATTAGACAGTAAAATGCCTTCTCTGCTGAGCAAGTTGTATGCTAATACGATTTTGCTTACTCAGAAATCTGTTCATGCGATAATAATTGGTTAAATTTGTAAAGCTACCTGCCGAGGTACCTTACATGAGCAACTCAAATTAAAATCCCGAAGGGAACGAACGGGAACGAGTGGTAATCGATGTTACTTTGCTGTTTATCCAACATTTATCCAAGATGTCGGACCTTGAAGACTTCGATCATGTTTTCGGTATACACGGAGAAGAGGAATTTGATAGAGTCTACCAAAGAATTCAACTGGAAGAACAGGAGAATCGGCGTAATATTGCGTGTCGCAGACGTGTTTGTATACGGTATTATTTGCGGGATGCAAGCATAAATGCATTCCTGTATAGCAGACGAAAATAACGGAAGTGGTTTTATCGCTGAGAATTCTGGGTAATTCGTTGCCAATATTACGAAAACGTCGACACTCGTGCATGACCGGTAAGTCGGCCGTTAATTCGTTCTCAGCAATTGCTCACGGCGAAGCAGCTCACTAGTGATTGGAAGTAATTTGAGAGAGAGTAATGTTCTAACATACGACCCTTAGGGTCGCATGTTTGGACGCATTACACAGTAAAATGCCTTCTCTGCTGAGCAAGTTGTATGCTAATACGATTTTGCTTACTCAGAAATCTGTTCATGCGATAATAATTGGTTAAATTTGTAAAGCTACCTGCCGAGGTACCTTACATGAGCAACTCAAATTAAAATCCCGAAGGGAACCGAACGGGAACCGATGGTAATCGATGTACTTTGCTGCTTTATCCAACATTTATCCAAGATGTCGGACCTTGAAGACTTCGATCATGTTTTCGGTATACACGGAGAAGAGGAATTTGATAGAGTCTACCAAAGAATTCAACTGGAAGAACAGGAGAATCGGCGTAATATTGCGTGTCGCAGACGTGTTTGTATACGGTATTATTTGCGGGATGCAAGTATAAATGCATTCCTCTATAGCAGACGAAAATAACGGAAGTGGTTTTATCGCTGAGAATTCTGGGTAATTCGTTGCCAATATTACGAAAACGTCGACAACTCGTGCATGACCGGTAAGTCGGCCGTTAATTCGTTCTCAGCAATTGCTCACGGTGAATCAGCTCACTAGTGATTGGAAGTAATTTGAGAGAGAGTAATGTTCTAACATACGACCCTAATGTTCCAATCATCGTTCTAGTTTCTATCTACAGGATACATATATAAATATAAATATAGTAGGTATATCTGTGACCTCAGACTGGCTTTATAATGTAATGTAAAATCCTAATGAAAGGTCTTCTTAATAAAGAGGCCGCCATTTGCAAGATCGAAGCAATGGTTTTGTAGCATTTGGCGCTTGGGAATTAACATTGTATATTTGCATTTAGATTGGGGTTCTCAGGTAGCTCAGTCGGTAGAGCATTTGTATAGAAAGTGAAAGGTCCTGGGTTGAAACCCCAGTCCGAGCTTATATTTTTCTCTTCAAATATAATTAGCTTTATATTAAATCAGACAACGGCTATCGCTTATGAGAGGAACGAACGCTAAAGATGATTCTGTAAAATATGAATTAAAAAACTTGAAAAATGATGAAATGCGGCAAGAATACCAAATCAAAATAGCTAATAGATTTGAAGTACTGGAATCTTCAGATGACAATGTGTCAAACGAAGAAGAAACTGATATAAATAAAGAATGGGAGGCTATAAGAGATACTATTAAATTGTCAGCATCAGAAAGCATTGGTTGTTTAAAAAAGAGGCAAAACAAGAAATGGTTTGATGAGGAATGTGCCGACATTGTAAAGAAAAGAAAGCTAGCAAAAATGAAATGGTTACACGAGCCAAATGAGGTAAATTTAGAGCCATTGGGTAGTGTTAGAAGGGAACCACCAAGTTACTAAAGAGTAAAAAGAGGGAATATTTGAGAGAGAAGATTAATGATCTTGAAATGAATGCAAAAAATAGTAACATTAGAGAATTATATCAGGGAATTAGGATAGAGAAGAAGGGTTTTCAGGCTAGAACAAACATAATTCGGAATGAAAATGGGGATATGATTGCAGATTCTAGGAGTATATTAAATAGATGGAAAGGTTACTTTAATCAGCTATTAAATGTACATACAGAACAGGACATTGAGGAGGATAAGTTACAGACAGCAGAAATGCTAGTCGCAGAGCCAAGTGCATTAGAGGTTGAAATGGCGATTGAAAAATTGAAGATGTATAAAGCATCAGGTTCAGATGAGATCCCAGCAGAACTGATAAAATCAGGGGGAGAAAATTGATGGACAAGATACGCTGGTTGCTTAGTATGATTTGGGAAAAAGAAGCTCTTCCAGATGAATGGAAGGAATCAATTATCTTACCAATTTATAAGAAAGGAGATAAAACTGATTGCAACAACTACAGGGGCATCTCATTACTTTCAACTTCGTACAAAATTCTAACAAATATATTAGTAAGCAGACTTACTCCCTATATTGATGACATTCTAGGAGATCATCAATGTGCATTTAGAAGAAACAGGTCTACAACAGATCAGATTTTCAGTATAAGACAGATTTTAGAGAAGAAATGGGAATATAATGGTACTGTACATCAACTATATGTAGACTTCAAAAAAGCATATGATTCAATTAAGAGGGAGAAGTTATATAGTATCCTCCTGGAGTTCGGAATTCCTAAAAAGTTGGTTAGACTTATACGAATGTGTCTAAATGGCTCAAAGAGTAGGGTGCGTGTAGGCAAACAGTTTTCAGACACTTTTGAAATCCAGAATGGGTTGAAGCAAGGAGATGCACTATCTCCTCTACTATTTAATTTTGTACTAGAGCATGCCATTAAATCTTTAGAGAATGAGGAAGGCTTACAACCTCAATGGTATTAATAAGCTGTTAGTTTATGCTGATGATGTAGTACTACTGGCCGATAGCGAGGAGATACTAAAGGCCAACACGCACACACTATTGAGTAACACTAAGAAATTAGGACTGGAAGTAAATATCAGTAAAACTAAATATATGGTCACACGTAGAAATTCAGTATATAATGGAAATGGACAGCTAATGACAAATGAGGGAAATTTTGAGGAAGTGGCTGAATTCAAATACCTAGGAACAATAATCACAAATAGGAATGAGATGCACAAAGAAATTAAACATAGGCTCAATTCTGGAAATGCTTGCTATTATGCATTGCAGAGACTTTTGATGTCCCAACTCCTTTCAAAAAACGTAAAGCTGAAAATATATAAAACTATTATTCTACCAGTTATATTATATGGGTGCGAAACATGGACTCTTACTTTAAGGGAGGAAAGGAGATTACGAGTATTTGAGAATAAAGTTCTTAGGAAAATTTTTGGACCAAAGAGAGATGAACAGACAGATGAATGGAGAAGACTACATAACAATGAACTACATGGTCTTTATAGGAAGCCAGATATAATAAGAACAGTTAAGTCTCGTAGACTGCGATGGGCAGGACATGTTGCACGTATGGGGAATGAAAGACGTGCATGGAAGCTTCTTGTAGGAAAGCCAGAGGGAAAGCGCCCAGTTGGTAGACCAAGAATGAGGTGGGAGAACAACATTAACTATGATTTGAGGGAAGTAGATTATACAGGGAATGATTGGAAAGCATTAGCTCAGGATAGGGATGTATGGAGAGCTTATGTCCGCGCGGCCATGAACCTTCGGGTTCGATAGTGCCAGTGAGTAAGTAAGTAAGTAAGTTTATATTTGAAGAGAAAAATTTTCGCCTAGACCAAGACTCGAACCTGGGACCCTTGGCTTTCTTGGCCAAGTGGTCTACCAACTGAGCTACTGAGGCGAGTTATGATCTAGACGCAAATCGGTAGCTCAGTTGGTAGAGCACTTGGCCCAGAAAGCCAAGGGTCCCGGGTTCGAATCTTGGTCTAGGCGAAAATTTTTCTCTTCAAATATAATTTATCCTTCAATGAGAAGTGTTAAATCAATAATAAAATTGTCAATAGAAGCCCTACTGGCTTTATAAAGTAGTGTTAAGTTCCCAATAAATGTCTTCTTAACTAAGAAGCCGCCATTTGCAAAGATAGAAGCTACGGTTTCAAGCATTTGGCACGAGGGAATTACAATGTATATAAGAGAAAAATTTGCATCTAGATCGTAACTCGCCTCGGTAGCTCAGTTGGTAGAGCACTTGGCCCGGAAAGCTAAGGGTCCCGGGTTTGAGTCTCGGTCTAGGCAAACATTTTTCTCTTCAAATATAATTTATCCTTCAGTGAGAAGTGTTAAATTAATAATATAATCGTCAATAATTAGCTTTGCTTAATCAAATGTTTAATATCTCAATCATTCCTGTTTTATCTAGCAAAAGATATATGAAATGTAACAGCCAGTTTGTAAGTCACAGATTCTTGTGCTTCCTGGAGTTAGACCGTTTTCACATCAAGAGATAGGGTCATTCTATTATGGTATAACCAATATTTCTTTTCCTTTCGGTTTATAGCAGATTAAAATATGTGGTGATATTCTTTCAATGTCTTTGTACCAATTATTTCTTTGATATTTCAGTTTTGTCTATAAGATTGAATATTCCGAATCCATTTGTTATATCTCCTTTGTATAGTTATACCATGATTCTAAAATCTACATCTCATAAAATATCATAACATTAAAATGTACCTGTTGGCATTACATTTTGAGCATATAATTTTTCTCTTCATAATTAAAAATAAGTTATCAGTAAGTACTGAAACATTTTTGGAAGAAGAACAATGTGGATTTAGAAAAGGGAGGAGCACTATAGACGCAATATTTACCCTGCAACAAATTATGGAAAAAAGGAGAGAATTTAATCTCCCACTGTACATACTATTTATAGATTATGAAAAGGCATATGATAATGTAAACCGAGATAAACTTTGGCAGATACTGCATGAAGAACATATACACTCACATGTAATACGAGCCATACAAAGCTTATATCAAAATTCTAAAATCAAAATTAAATTACCAGATGGAGAAATAACAGAACACATAAACACAGGCAAAGGTGTTCGACAAGGATGTGGACTATCTCCACTCTTATTTAATATATATATTAACAGAATAGTGCAAGAATGGAAACAAACAGTAAATAGTGGAATTTCAATAACTAGGAATAAAATAATTCAAACAATATTATATGCTGATGATCACATAATATTATCAGATTCCGAAGATAGCTTACAAATAGCAGCGTATCAATTATTCAAAATTGCCAGCAAATATAATATGAAAATTTCCACATCAAAATCCAAAACAATGGCAATGTGTGGAAAAAACATACAACGGGTGAAAATTGAGATTGATGGAAAAATTATAGAACAAGTGTCAGATTTCTCTTACTTAGGAAGTGTATTTGCAGAGTATAAGAGTGACATTGATTCAAAATTACAAAAATATAATAAAATGAATGGGGTAATACGAAGACATTTTGGTAAACAGATGAGGACAGAGACAAAACTAAGATTACATAACGTCACATCAAAAGCTGCTCTAAAATACGGAAGTGAAATTTGGATTTTAAATAAAAGAAACTCTCATAAACTTCAAGTAAGCCAAATGCGCTTCTTACGATCATTGTTAGGAGTTAATAGACTGGATCACCAAAGGAACACTATTATCAGAGGAAAACTTGGAGTAGCAAGTTTAAATGAAGATATCCAAAGATACCAACAAGAATGGAAAAATCATCTGAGAAGAATGGCAAGAATAGACTTCCAAAATTGGCATTCCAATATACCCCAACTGGACATAGGGACCAAGGAAGACCAAAACATCGGTGGAAAGATCAAGACCATCTTCGCTAGGTTTACCGTACAGGCCACATGGCCTAAAACGAATTTGTTCATGATGATGATGAATTTTTCTCTTCAAATAGGATTTATCCATCATTGATATGCATGAATGGAAAGAGATATTGACTCCAAAATAAATAAATTTCAGATGGTGTGTGGAACAATACAGAGAACATTCAAAAATAAAATTAGAAAAGAAACCAAGATAAAAATGTATAATGTTATGGCGGTTCCCACAATATTGTATGGATGTGAAACTTGGGCTCCAGTGAAAAAACAGAAGGATAGAATACAGACAGCGGAGATGAGGTTCCTAAGACAAGTAAAAGGATGTACAAGACTTGATAGAATAAGAAATGAGGATATAAGAGAAGAATTGAAAGTACAGCCTTTATTGGATAAAGTCACGAATTACAGACAGAAATGGATTGATCACATGGATGGAATGAGTAAGGAGAGATATCCATTGTTAGCAAGAAGTTATCAAGCAAGAGGAAGACGTGATGTTGGAAGACCTAGAAGATGCATTATGAAGTCGGAACGGGCAATTGCCTAATCCCTGTAGTGATGATGATATGCATGAAATGAATAATAAAGACATGAAAGACCATGCATATGAGTCGTGCATACTGAAAGAATCCAGCCAACAAAAGTTTTTAGTATTCAAAAGGAAATTTTTGAAGCAATTTTTTGGTCCTGCCAAAAATATTGATAGCTCCTGGAGAATAATGATAAAGAAATTAATCTAATTAGAAATGAAACCATTGTTAATCTTATCATAGCTGAGAGACTGGTGTGATTTGGACATATTAACAGATATCTGTCAAAAGAATATTTAAATGGCAACCAATTGCATGTTAGATCTAAAAACAGATTGAAAGATGGTGTCATAATCAAACAAATGAACATGAATGACTGGCTACGTCCAATATTGTGTATGCTGGAGACATCTTGTTGACAAGACAGGGTTGTAGTGCTTATAGAAACAGCGGTTTTCTCATTGTGGTTTACACATTACATTTCAATTTAAAATTTTCAAGGTGAAAGTGTTGTGGTTTTTTTATCATGACCTTGGGTAATCTCTTGTGTAATTGAAGTTACCTTTAAGAGTAAATTGTTTCTTTAATTTACTTCCAAGACTAAAATGATACTAATAACACTAATGATGAATGACAGGCTGTTTCGTAGATTAAATATTTTGTATTTATTTCAGGATTGTTTCTGTTATTTGCACAACCGAAATATACAATTTTGTTCTTGCACACTTCCTGGTCTTGTGTGTCTGCTTCTGTCATATTTCTCATTTTCATGTTGTCTTGAATTCCCTTTATCCACGTTGACTTTGGTCTACCATGTTTCCCTTTTCCAGGAGGTATCTATTTCAATACTTCTTTGTTTATATTTAAAGAGAAAATTTTTTGCCTAGACTGAGACACGAACCCGGGACCTTCTGAAGGATAAATTATATTTGAACAGAAAAATTTTCACCTAGAACATAGAAATTTTCAGTGAGAAGTGTTAAATTAATAATAAAAACTTCTTTGTTTGTTTCTGTGTGCCTTCTTCTCATTATATGTCCATATCATCTTAGTTGCATTTCTTCAATCTCTTGTACAATATCCTTTTCTACATTCATTATTTCTCTTATTGTATTATTTTTTATTTTATCTAATTTTGATATTCTTGCTGATCTTCTTAATAAGTCCATTTCTGTGACTAATAATTTATTTCTGTGTTTTTGCTTCAACGTCCCGCACCACGACAAGGTAAAGATACTCTTCACAGTTGTGTTAATAACTTAGTCCTCTTGGTTTTATGCTTACTTCATAAAACAGAATTTAATGAACCAATAACTTTCTTTGTCTCTGTTATTCTTTTTTCGATGTCTAATTCAGATGATCCATCCAAAATTAAATATTTTGATGTTTTACTTAAAAATCTCCGATGTAGAGATTAAATATGAACAAGGAAGATCAGACAGTAAGACATTTAATTTCAAGCTGTATGGCCTGGGGAGCAGAAGAATGAAGGAAGATATTTCTTAATTTGTTCTTGTCCAGATAGTCCATTGAATTTTTTTAAAAGTTAATATTGGAAACTTTCCTGTTAAAATATCAGTTGGAGCAGAGGGCACAGTGGTAATGTAAACTGCTATAGGAATCCTATATCTAGATGACCCATTCACCTACTAGTTACTAACTAGCTAACTCACTGGCACTATCAAACCCATAGGTTCATGGCCATGCGGACATAAGCTCTCCATACATCCCTATCCAGAGCTAATGTTTTCCAATCATTCCCTGTATAATCTACTTCCCTCAAATCACAGTTAATGTTATTCTCCCACCTCATTCTTTGTCTACCAACTGGGCATTTTCCCTCTGGTTTTTCTACAAGAAGCTTCCATGCCCTCCTTTCATTCCCCATTCATCCCACATGTCCTGCCCATCACAGTCTATGAGACTTAACTGTTCTTATTATATCTGGTGTCCTATAAAGACCATGTAATTCACTGTTATGCAGTCGTCTCCATTCACCTGTTTGTTCATCTCTCTTTGATCCGAAAATTTTCCTAAGAACTTTATTCTCAAATACTCGTAATTTCCTTTCCTCCCTTAAAGTAAGAGTCCATGTTTCGCATCCATGTAATATAACTGGTAGAATAATAGTTTTATATATTTAAATGGTTTCTCTGGAAAATTAAATTTCTAACGCATTAAGTTATGTTGGTGGGAAATAACACTGTGAGGTTTATTTTAATTTTGTTGAGTTGATTTTTAACTCACCTCACACTTGTTAACTCCCTGGTAGAGTTGTGAACGTGAACAGCATTGAGAATGTCACAAATACAGTGACGAAATCTAGATCTGCCAGGGAGTTAGGAAGTATGAGGTGAGTCAAGAAACAACTCAACAAAATTCTAACCCATTGTATGATACTAAATATATTAACATGCTAAGTCCCAACTCCTTTCAAAAAATGTTAAACTGAAAATACATAAAACTATTATTCTACCAGTTATATTATATGGGTGCGAAACATGGACTCTTACTTTAAGGGAGGGAATTAGATTACGAGTATTTGAGAATAAAGTACTTAGGAAAATTTTTGGACCAAAGAGAGATGAACAGACAAGTGAATGGAGAAGACTTCATAACAATGAACTACATGGTTTTTATAGGAAGCCAGATATAATAAGAACAGTTAAGTCTCGTAGACTGCAATGGGCAGGACATGTTGCACGTATGGGGAATGAAAGACGTGCATGGAAGCTTCTTGTAGGAAAGCCAGAAGGAAAACGCCCAGTTCGTAGACCAAGAATGAGGTGGGAGAATAACATTAACGATGATTTGAGGGAAGTAGATTATACAGCGAATGATTGGAAAGCATTAGCTCAGGATAGGGATGTATGGAGAGCTTATGTCCGCGCGGCCATGAACCTACGGGTTCGATAGTGCCAGTGAGTAAGTAAGTACATAACCCATTGTATGATACTAAATATATTATCTGATCGAGTGATGTTGGTTTTAAAGTGGGAATAAGATTAGGTCAGTGTTACCAACACAACACATTACATCTTATTGAATGTAAGTTTATTTTTAGAAATTCTATTTTGTTAAGTAGAACACCATGTATAATGTTGTTTATGTTTTGTTGCAGTGTGGTTGTGTACAAGATGCGAACGTCACAACAATCAGGAAGGCAGAGGCCGAAGATATGTTCAAAGTGGCGTAGTGGCTACACGGAACTGAAGAACCTGACGTTTGATTGACGACTGTACAATTTAGGCAGAAATGAGGTGCTCCATCTCTCTGGTTGCTGATCTCAACCTGCAATAAGGAACGAGCACACTGTTTGGGCAGAAAATGATGCAGGGTGAGTTATTTATCAAAAATATTCAGACTGGAGAATATTTCATCCGTCCAATGGCTGATTGGCTCAAATTTGAGCTATGGCCTCCCTTAACTTCTGCCTCCAATCATTTTTATTTTGCACAACAAGCCTCCAGTTGCGACATTTAAGTAGGTTTGCAACATCTTCCTTAACCCATTCACCGTTACACTCGCTTAACTTTGCTGTTATATATTTTGCAATATTTTGTACATCCCTTGGCAGGGCAATTTTCTGTTAACATTTATCAATAGTAGAGGAATGTATTTTATTGTGATTTCAATTACTGTTATCTTTTGTTTGTTTTGAATGTCTGAAAATAGACTATATAATTTATGGTAACTTAAATCCGGTTTGTGGGAAAATTTATTCAGCATTAAAATCTGAAGCGAATGGGTTAATACCATCCTCCCATTTTCCAACCCATCTATTCCCCATAGAACTTGCTGTAAGCACGTTTTTTGGTGCTCGGTCTGTTCAGAGCCTTTGTACATGGCCAGTCCATTCTAATTTATGTTATGTAGGTAGGAAATAACATTATGAGGTTTATTTTAATATAGTTTAGTTGTTTCTTGACTCACCTCATACTTCTTAACTCCCAAGCAGACTCGAGTTTCTTCACTTCATTTGTGACATTCTCAATGCTGTATTACGTTCACAACTGATGTCCAACGGCCTCCTATCCTGCAGACTGACCTCCGTGCCATCAGATGTCATCTTCTACTAAATTATTAAACTTCATTAAGTGGTTCCAATATGGAGGCCTTTCAAGAACAATGTTTCATCTTCTGCATTTTAACTGGTACTGATGTTGTTTAACTTTTATAGGAATTAATGACTATGAGGTTTAATTTATGGTAAAATCAAATGTTTCTTACCTCTTCTCATACAAATCTTCTAAGTAGATTGCAATTTCGAGACCATAACGGTCTCATCTTCAGTACTATTTTGGTGACTGATGTTATGTCGATCGGAAGAAACTCTTCTTCTTCCCTCTGTTCCCTCAGAGTTTCTTCTGATCGACATAACATCAGTCACCAAAATAGTACTGAAGATGAGACCGTTATGGTCTTGAAATTGTGATCTACTTAGAAGATTTGTATGAGGAGAGGTGGGAAACTGATGTTGTTATATAAGTTGTACAACGGATTTAGGTCTGCGGGTATTGACAAGGTCTGTATTATTTTGCTTCTATATCTTCAAAGATCCTATGCTTGTTGTTATGCTCTCTGTGTAGTACTCACATAGTATTATCAGTTTTATCAAACTGATGACCCGTTTCTAGTATGCGTTAGGCAAAACTTGAATTTCTTTGTTATTAATACAATTTTTTAAATGTTCAGAGTATCTTGAGTTGAAATTTCTTGTTGTTTTGCCTGTGTAGAACTTTTTGCACTTTAGTTTATAAACACCTTTATTTTTGTATTTGTTTGTTACTTCTATTTTGTTGGATACAATATTGTTGAATTTGTTTTGAAGGTGATTTTAATGTTTCCTGATCGAATTAGCTAATATGAATTTCAAAGTGTTAATATTTAATTTTAGGAAGTTATATTTTTGAGGTTATTTTAATTATATTATTTTCAGTCTGATCATCTTACCCCAATATTAATGTTGATTTGTTCTTGGACATGTTTCAAAACAATTCTGTTTTATCAACAGCTTGTCCAGACTGGTTAGATTTATGTTGCACACCCTAGATGTCGATGTCAGCTCCATCTTGTGGTTGGCCAAAGAACCTCCAAACAAGGTCATGCTCCGTCGGTATTTTAAAATTCATAAATCTTTTTTTGTTCTTCTGAATAATTTTTTTCCCTAAATAGTCAGCTCTTTTGTATTTTCTAACTGTTTTAATAATTTAGTGTCCGAATTTATATTATGTTATATTTGAAGAGAAAAATTTTTGCCTAGACCAAGACTCGAACCCGGGACCCTTGGCTTTCCGGGCCGAGTGCTCTACCAACTGAGCTACTGAGGCGAGTTGCGATCTAGACACAAATTTTTCTCTTATATATGTTGTAATTCCCTCGCGCCAAATGCTTGAAACCGTAGCTTCTGTCTTTGCAAATGGCGGCTTCTTAGTTAAGAAGACATGTATTGGGAATTTAACACTGCTTTATAAAGCCAGTAGGGCTTCTATTGACAATTTTATTATTGATTTAACACTTCTCATTGAAGGATAAATTATATTTGAAGAGAAAAATTTTCGCCTATATTATGTTTTTCAGACCAAACATGAGCAGTAACTGCAGATTTTTCTATTTCCCCATTTTTAATATTCCTTATGTGTTTTTTGGTTCTAATTTTTAGGTTTCTTTTGTTTTTCCTATATATATCTTTTCACAACCCATGCATTTTCAATGATTATTCCTATATTCCTGACGTTTTTATTTTTAAAATAATATTAAAAATCATCTTTTTATTTTTTGGTTGGTTTTATTTAGTTTATTTAAACTGGGGTTATTTTTTGGTGCTAATTTAATATTAAACTTCTCAAATTTCGTTTGGAATTTATTGTGTAAAATAAAATAAACCAGAATTGTTTTAGAAACAAATCAACAGTAATTTATTGAGGTTGAGATTGATCAGTACTAGTGAGTGGAGAATCATATTTTAAATTATGAAAAAATGACTCACCTCAAAACATTTCCAAACTTTCTTTTGATACCCGACGGTTTTTTCAGGACAAAATCATGTCCTTCTCCAGTCATAGCTTCCACTAATGAAATTCCGTGATTGTTGATTTCTTTAGTGACATCACTTCTTGTGCTGCCATCTTTCGTTGGGATTATAAACTTTGTAATTAAATTTTTATCCACCGGAATATCGAAATTCATATATTGATATTTATTCTTCTGAATGAATATCATTTCCCAAATTGTCAATTCCAACGGTTTATCCTATTGTTTCAAAACTTTTGCTTCTTTTTCAATTTTATGATGTTCTAGTAAACTATGCTGATTTTTCAATTTCACAATTTTTAATATTTCTAAAATGTTCTTCCCAATATTAATTTAAATATAAGATGATCAGACTGAAAATAATTTAATTTAAAAGTGTTGATGAGACAAATATGTTACTTTAATTTTATTTTGTTGTTTCTTGACTCACCTCTTACTTCTTAAGTCCCTCGCATATCTAGATTTCATCACTGTATTTGTGACATTCTCAATGCTGTTCACATTCACAACTGACATCCAATGGTCTCCTCTCCTGCAGACTGACGTTCGCGCCATCTGATGGCTGACTGACGAACTTCCAAATCAATCCCCTCTCCTTATCACCGGGTATTTCAAAATTCATAGTTGTGTTTTTATTCTTGCAAATTTTTTCCCAAATTGTGAGTTCCTTCGGTTTTTCCAATTGTTTAAGTAATTTTGTTTTGTTTTCTATTCTATGTTTTTCTGACCAGGCATGTGCAGCTATTGCAGATTTTTCTGTTTCTCCATTTTTAACATTTCTGAGGTGTTCCTTTAATCTTGTATTTAGATTCCTTTTTGTTTTTCCTATGTATATCTTTTCACAATCTTTACAATTAATTTGATAAATTCCTGATTTTTTGCAGTCTTCAATCTTTTCATTTTTGTTGGTTTTTATTAAATTACCTAAACTGTATAATTTTTCAGTGCTAATTTAGTGTTGAATTTGTTGAAGATTTTTTTAAACTTGTCAAATACTAAAGGGTGGTATGTGACCTTGAATTTTTTACCAATATCTTTATCTGTCTGAAGAGTACTTTCATTTTTTGTTCCTTAAATTTATTTATTTTGTTGTGTATGACGTACATAACTTAATGTTTCAGAACTGTTCCATCAGAGTGGACGTGCTCTTCCTGGTTGCATGTACAGTGCCAGTGATGTGATTGCTTATTGTAAGATAGTGACATTTGAGTTTATCTCTCCCACCTACACTAACTCTTCAGACGTAGGAGAACATTTTGTGATATTTGTTTTGCTCTAGATATCCAGTATATGAAACATGATTTCATCAATTTTGAGCTAACATTTTTAAAAATTGTACTTTCCCTTATAATTATGCAGTAGCTACTCTCTAAACCATCACTTCTTCTTGTCTTGTGACTTCTCCGATTATGAATTGATAGGTACAAAACATAATTAATATGTTCTGCTTGTCCTATGTAATTTATGAAGAATAAAAATCTGTTATGTAGTAACAGTAAAACTCCTTGACTGAATGCGGTAGAGAGAAAGAGGACATTACTAAAGTACATGTCTGTCAACTTACTCAGTAGAATTTACCTCTTTTGACAGACAAGACAGAACTTATTGTATTAACAAAATATAACAATACATTATATAGGCCTAAAGGAAATGGACAGCTAATGACAAATGAGGGAAATTTTGAGGAAGTGGCTGAATTCAAATACCTAGGAACAATAATCACAAATAGGAATGAGATGCACAAAGAAATTAAACATAGGCTCAATTCTGGAAATGCGTGCTATTATGCATTGCAGAGACTCTTGATGTCTCAACTCCTTTCAAAATACGTTAAACTGAAAATATACAAAACTATTATTCTACCAGTTATATTATATGGGTGTGAAACATGGACTCTTACTTTAAGGGAGGAAATGGGATTACAAGTATTTGAGAATAAAGTACTTAGGAAAATTTTTGGATCAAAGAGAGATGAACAGACAGGTGAATGCAGAAGACTGCATAACAGTGAACTACATGGTCTTTATAGGAAGCCAGATATAATGAGAACAGTTAAGTCTCGTAGCCTGCAATGGGGCAGGACATGTGGCATGAATGGGAAATGAAAGACTTGCATGGAAGCTTCTTGTAGGAAAACCAGAGGGAAAACGCCCAGTTGGTAGACCATGAATGAGGTGGGAGAATAACTATGATTTGAGGGAAGTAGATTATATAGGAGATGATTGGAAAACATTGGCTCAGGATAGGGATATATGGAGAGCTTATGTCTTTGTGGCCATGAGCCTATGAACCTACGGGTTCGATAGTGCCAGTGAGTTAGTGGAATGTTGTGAAGATAGGCAGCGGTGGCTGATGGGTTTACTTACACAGGGCTATAAATGAAGGCGTCTGGAAGCCACAAGGGTTGGCCAATCTATCTAATGCCAAGACCGAGAGTGTCAGTTGTTTGGAGGACAAGAGGGAGATTCTAGTACAAAAAATAGTCTTATACTAATTTGAAGAATTCATGGATAGCGTGTTTTGCATTGAAGGACATCACATGTTAAATATTGAAAACACCCTAACAGCAATGCACAGAGAAAATAATCCAGCGAAGATAAACGTACTCGAGGAAAGCAGCTCACAACAACGACCATCTGATAAATGAAAACGAACCCAATACATGTTAACCCCCTCTACCAGATCTTCAGTGAAACAACAATATTGAATCCTGCTGATGATGGGACAAGTCCCGAAAGCGCTACAGCTAAATAAATAATAAAGTCGAGGAAACGGACCTTTCACGTGAATATTCCATACTTTTATATTTTAATTAAGATACTACAAATGAAAATTAAAAACACAGTTCTTAAATATAAATGCTAGGAGGGCGGTGTGTCTTAGCCCCCTCCCCCTCAATAACCGCCTCTGAAGATAAGTTACAGTTTTTTTGTGAATTGTTCAATTGGGACGTTCACGTTTATATCTTAATGAGAATTATATGTTATTTGAAAGGAATTTTAATTTTGCCCAAAACTGATGGAATCATTGCATCATATACTCAGCAAATATTCTCAGCAAATGAACATCTGTCATATGTTCTGTGTATAAGACACTTAAACCTTCCTCCATAATGGAGGCAATATTGTAAATATATACGTTATATTTCCTCTTGTCTTTTTGTTTTACATGTGTCACATATACATAGATGTATGGTTTACATCATGGAAAAGTATGAATAACTTTATTAAATTATAAATTAATCAAAATGATATAAAATATAGAATTCAAAAAGCCAGATCGGTAATAACAATGTTAAACGGAGTTTTGTGGGATAAGAACATAAGAATAGATACCAAATTACACATTTATAAATAAAACATAGTTTTATTTTTATTTAATTTATAAATATGGATTTTCATCAAGTAAACACGAACTCAATTGATTACAAGTTTATAAAATCCATAATTAGAAGCACGCCAACATACGGTGCACAAACTTGGCAGTTGAATAAAAATTTGAGTTTAAAACTTACGTCTACTGAAATGGATTGTTAGTCAGACGCTCAACTAGATGTTGTAAATTGGAAAAAATCAGAAATACAATCATCACACAACAAATGAAAGTCCAAAATTCAATATTAGATTTTGTGAGATATAAGTATGGTCGTATACGTAGAAGGTAAGAGACAAGATTACACAGACAAGCTTTAGAATGAATTCCACCTGGGAAAGGAAAGAGAGGTCACCCTAGATTTAAATGGACAGATGATATAAGAAGAGGTATGAGGGAGATATGTCTGGAAGAACTGGAATAAAGATAGAGAAGAATCGAGAAAGACGATAAAAATTGAAAAAGCTTTCGGCACACGAAGATGTTTTATTACATTGTAAACCTGTTTATAAATAAAATAATTAATCAAAATGTTGTCCACTGGTGGGTTGAGGTAGCGTGCTGCCTTGTCACGCAGTGGGCCCGGATTCAATTCCTGGGTGAGTTTTATCCTCATCTGTAAGAACAAATGTCAGGAAGCTTAGAGCCCAACAGTCCGCAAAAATCATCTGCCATCATCAGCGAGAAGCTACCACACCTATAATTCCCTAGTAAAGCTGCAAACATAGCATGAAAATGTTGTGATTGCAGAGAAAGACCTGCCCTTGGGTAGAAGACTATAGAATGGCATTAGCATCTAAGTGTAGGAGATATTTGCCACACATCATGGCTGTACAGTCGAAGACGGATATAATTTACGATGGAACAGACCGCGCAGAGAACACATTGCGGTGAACTGTATAAATAGGACAGGCAGTCGACAAAATTGCCAGTCTCAAGACAACCCTTGAGGATGCCGAATGCAGTCTGTGGCAAAATGTTGAGGAAGTTCAACCTTCTAGACCATGGCCAACAGCCCAGAAATCTTCATGATGTTTTATTATAATATCTATTTCAAGATTTTGTTTTTCACAAAATCCAATAGATTTTAAAAAAATCTGCTTTTTTAATTCGTTTTCAACTGTTTACTTCTGCTCCGTACACATTGTGGATTTAGTATAGAATTAAGTTATGTAGGAAATAACACTATGAGGTTTATTTTAATTTTGTTTAGTTGTTTCTTGACTCACCTCATACTTCTTAACTCCCAAGCAGATCTAGATTTCATCACTGTATTTGTGACATTCACGTTCACAACTTACTGAACAGCATTGATAATGTCACAAATACAGTGACGAAATCTAGATATGCAAGGGAGTTAAGAAGTATGAGGTGAGTCAAGAAACAACTAAACAAAAATTAGTATAGAATCTTTAGTTTACAAAGTTTTGAAATAATTTAGTGATATATAAAAAGCGTGCTTGTATCATTTCCATTATGTTGATAAGATAGTAAATTTGCTGCGAATTATTTGAATTTTTTTTATTATTAGGCTATTTAATTTTTAGAAATGATGACCACTTGGATTGTTATTGACAAACAAATGGTATTTGTTAATAGTATCATAACTTATAGTATTTGTCGTACAGTTATATAATTGCATGTCAACAGGATCATACAACTTTTTTAGTTTCAGAAGTGCCAACATTATTTAACAAACATAGCTTTAATGTTGTTGTAATGTATAATTATTTTATTATATATTTATTAACATGGATTATGTTTATTCTTTAAGTTGTAAAGTAAACAGAATCTTTTGAAGTGAAAATCAGTTTTGGCTTACATAGGATCAGTCTGCATTTCACGGAATAATATTATACTAAAATTTGAATATATTTTACATACGTAAGCCCCTACAGATATAAGAGAAGTAAATGATATACATTTAAAAAAAAAATGCTATTTCTAATATTCATTTTTTTATCATCAACAAATGCACCCCAGTGGAGAAAAAATGAAACTCATCAAACTGTATATTATAACCAACTTTATAGGTTATTAATTATTTTTTTAGGAAACAACTCTGTAAAATCAGTATTTAAAAACATAATTATTGAACATACAATTATCAAATGTGTAGTTCGAAGGAATCCATTCATTGTTTGCTATATTCAACATATTTGTTAGAGAGTCAGTATATGCAAAATAATGCTCTGACCTGTTCAGAATATTAAAAAGGAGGAGCTTTCTTTAATATGATAAACAGAAGTAGATAAAAGTATTGAGGTAAAACGCGACTGTGATTGGTTGTAAAACAAAATTCATTGAAATGTGATTCGTCATTGACTCCCATTTGGGGCATGAGTTAAATAAGTGTTCTTAATGATGTTTTTATTATTGATTTCACACTTCTCACTGAAGGATAAATTATATTTGAAGAGAAAAATTCTCGTCTAGACCGAGACTCGAACCCGGGACCTTTGGCTTGCTGGGCCAAATGCTCTACCAACTGAGCTACCGAGGCGAGTTGCGATCTAGATGCAAATTTTTCTCTTATATGCGTTGTAATTCCCTCGCGCCAAATGCCTTGAAACCTTTGCTTTTATCTTTGCAAATGGTGGCTTCTTAGTTAAGAAGACATTTATTGGGAATTTAACACTACTTTATAAAGCCAGTAGGGCTTCTATTGATGTTTGCAAAGATAGAAGCAAAGGTTTCAAGCATTTGGTGCGAGGGAATTACAATGTGTATAAGAGAAAAATTTGCATCTAGATCGCAACTCACCTTGGTAGCTCAGTTGGTAGAGCATTTGGCCCGGCAAGCCAAAGGTCCTGGGTTCGAATCTCGGTCTAGGTGAGAATTTTTCTCTTCAAATATAAGTCTTTTTAATATTTTGTAGCCTTCATTATTAACGTATGAAGGGCACAGGCAAATCTCTTTTGTCAAAATAGAGTTTGAGGTGCCATGGATGTATGAAGCAGTAAAAGTAGTCATGGGTTTATTTACCTTCAGAGTGAAGAAGCAGTTTGTTGTATAATTAAAACTCTGTTTTGCTTAAACTCGCTGGGCGTTCATTATATTACTCTTAAAATTAAGTTAATATAGCACATAACAAAACTGAAAGACTCAAATACCATCGGAATGGCCTAAACATGTTGCTCATAAACAGATAATAATTCCATTTTGTCCACCGCTGTGGTCTTGAGGTAATGTGCTGCCTCGTCATGCAGTGGGCCCGGGTTCGATTCCTGGTCGGGACAAGCTTCCTGAGTGAGGTTTTTTTGGGGTTTTTCCTCACCTGTAAGACAAATGTCAGGATGCATAGGGCTCAACGGTCCCCAAAAATCATCCAGCCATCATCAATTACAGTGAAAGACCTGCCCTTGGGCAGAATTACTATGTGTGGATGGATGCAGTTTAACCTGTCATCTTGTAGGTACTTCTGTATGCCACACACCACCCTAATGTAAGTTATGGAATGAACCTTTTGGTGCCTGTGATTGTTATAAGTAGAGACCGGATGTTAGGGAAAATGTCTACAGTTTTTATTATAATATCGTAAAAGTGACTTCATTATAAGTTCATACCAACGACCCTAGAGTTGTTTTCCATTAAGTTCATTTTGCCTATAAATGCCTATTTGCAATTTTTTCTCGAAATTAACTTAGTATTTCAATGAAATCAATTGAAATGGACAAACTTCATAACACAATCATTTCATAGAAGTTTTCAAGTGTTCTTTTTATAAATTCCCTTAGAATATTTAGGGTAAGGGTGGCAATAACCCAACAACCTAGCAGGAAGATGGTTTCCCCCTCAATTCAATCCCGTTAGGTAAATATTGTACTTTTCCACCTCATGCATTCCCGTTAAGCGAAATAGCCCTAAACTATGTCCCATTGTATTATGCTCCGGCTCTAAGGCTTGGAGAAAAGTTCTTTTTTTCTTTTTGATACAAATATTGCTGATTGACAAAGAGGGTTCTGCTCTTTGTAAAAAGGCAAAACAAATTCCAAAAACATCTCTGATATTTTGGCATGCTATTGATAGCATATCTTTATATTCTTAACGTAAGATTGTAAAAAGTTATGTTGTAGTCAATTTTTTGTAAGAGCCTATTTTGAATATTTTAGTGCCTATATTAATGATTTTTAGTGCCTTTTTGCTGCCTTTTTTAAATTTTTTAACTGCTTACATCCGGGCTCTAGTTATAAGTTTTTTTTTTTCAGAAAATGTTAATTCTGATGATACTAAACACCATTTGAAAACTTCTAAATTACAAGAAACCAAATGTATATTTTTTGAGAATTATTTCTTTGCTCTCATTAAAGCCTCTGTTAAATAATATTTTTTTTTAAATTTAGGATGACCGTTAACTGTATATGTATATATGTGTCTGTCTACAGAAAATAATGTTTTTAGAATGATTATGGTGGCAATTTGATATCCATGAAGAAATGTTGGAAACATTTTTTGATATTTCTCATATAATTCAAGGAAAAATGTAAACTTGGGCAGTTGGAGTTGCAATGGTGATAAAAACATTTCTAAAATTAGTAACCGGTTATAGGCAACTTACATTGTGTTAAAAATGTACCATGCCATTGCATAATAGAATAAAATTATATTTTGTTTTACAATTTATTATAGTCTGAAGTAACATAAGTGTAATGATTTGGAATATTTAGCAGGTTATATGTGTGCAGACCCTATCTAAACTGAAACACAACTTATTTATGTATATTTTTTGAGAATTGTTTGTAGATTATGCTTTTGAAAAGGGATACAAATGAAAAAAAAAAAAAACAGGTAGACAGTGCTATGTATTTGTAAGAACATTTTCAGGAATGCATTTTGATATGTTACCTTCTTCCCATCTAACATAGCCCAGAGCAACAAAAAATAAAGTTTTTTTTTGTCTCAGAAAGAAAAATATGTGATTCTGATAGTATTTTTCTCCTGAATTCAAATATGATATTGGGTTTTTCTCATCACACAAGGTTTCCGAGAGACAGGCATTTATAATTTTAGACACTTTAATATTTTCTACATTTGTAACTACGCAATATTTGAACATTCGGACTCACCTAGAAAGTAAGATATGATGATTTCCTGCTATATTTTACCTGTGGAGCATCCCTCTTGATGGTCCAACAATAATCGGCCAGCATATTAGGATTCCATTTGCCTTGATATCTCTTTCCCATAGCTGAAATCTCCTGAGTTAGCTCATTTGGTTTTATTTTACAATGGACAAATGGACAAAAAATGTTTATTAAAAAAATAATTATTTAAATCCATTAATTGTAATTGAAATAAAAGAAACTGTGGGCGATGGAGAAATTCCGAATACATATTTGAAAACACGATAAAAAACTGCATTAAGTACAACTATTGGTACTCATGAGACAAAAGTACTGTTGACCAGTGTAATTAGAATATCTTAGATTTTTTACAAATGGCAGATTCCACGTTGTTTAAGTGGGATTTGTTTCCAAATTAACAACATTACAAGTATTTCCATATAAACATTATTTTATTTCTTTTCTTGCGTATATTGTTAACACCCTTGATATTTAAATTAAAGAAAAAATAAAAAAAACCAAATTAATTCTGGAACATAAGTCAAAATTTGAACCAATAACATAGTTGATTTTAAGTAATAGTAATAACTTCATATAATAAGAGTTGGGAATTTTTACATTATGAGGTTTTCTTAATAAGAATCAAATGATTGTGAATTCTTCTTACCTCATACTTCTATGTCTTTTAACACAGAACCACTGTATCGAGAATACTGAGGATGGGAATGATGTTTCTGATACTGCAGTTCTGTGTTAAAGGACATAGATGAATGAGGTAAGAAGAATCCACAATTCATTTGATTTTCATTTAAAAAGTAATAACTTTTATAAATCCATGCATCTTCATTAACCCAGCATTTCATATATTTGATATTTATTATTTAAAACTATCGGCCGCGGTGGACTAGTGGTTATGCCCCTTGCCTCTGGTCCCGAGGGTCACAGGATCAAAACCGGCCAGGGTCAATGGATTTTTAGAACAGAAAATCCAAGGAGCAAGTCCTCCAGGAAGATTTTCAGGCTCGTAAAAGATCCTTAAGCCTGAATGAAAGGCCTCTAAGCAAAATTTACCAAATTTTCCCGTCCTAGTGCTACCTTGGTTTCCTAGATGTCAGTATGAGGCGGAATGCTGACCACGGACCACTCAAATGACATCTATATGAAAACAAGTGTAACTAAATTAGTATGGTTCAAATTCTTCCCTGTAGGGGGAGAGCGCCTAAATCTCTTTACAAGAAGATTTTTTAAACTTTATAATCAAATAAAATATTACATTAAAAACATAAAATTATTTCCAAGCTGTGCAGAAAGATTTGTATTAAAAATGACAGCTTTGCTTTGAATTTCTATCTTTACATACTTTTATATTAATGGATTCTCTGATTATATTTTTATTGCAATCTTTGCATATTATTTTTTTCCTCCTTTATTGGCAGATAAGTTTTACTCTGATATTTCTTTTGAAACCAGTTGTATGCAGTGTATAGATATATATTTCTTTATATCTAATTTTATTAGACATTCTTGATATTGAATTTACTGGTCCTATAAAAGTTGCATAAAATTTGCCAATCTGTAATATGAATCAAAAGGTATCTAACTGCAGGTAACTTAATTTCTCAGGAGAAAAAATAAATAAAGTAGTGGTTTATATTTAAACAGGATGGTTTTATCATCAAACAGATACGATAAAAACATGAAATAGTCTCTTATATGTGTTTACGTAAAAAATTATTATATAAACATAAAATAAAATGGATTTTGTTTTCCATAAGGAGTAAACCTAATAAAATGCTTATACCCTGTTCGCTCTTAAATGATCCTCGTCAAAACAAAACCATGTGACCTGCTCGCTTTTCATTGGTTATGGACACCGACGTACGTTGTAGAAGCAATATCCTTCTGCCATTTACGCCACAATTACTGTCACTTTTGACAGGGAGATGACGACACAGCAACAGAAGACTCTATACTTTTCGCCATTTTGTGTCATGAGAATCGACTGAAGCACGACTCAAATGCATCACCCATATGTAATAAACTACTTTAAGTTGTAATTATTGATTAGGTATATTTTAGAATATTAAGTTATGTAGATAGGAAATAACACTATGAGGTTTATTTTAATATTGTTTAATTGTTTCTTGACTCACCTCATACTTCTTAACTCCCAAGCAGACTCGAGTTTCTTCACTTCATTTGTGACATTCTCAGTGCTGTATTACGTTCACAGCTGATGTCCAACGGCCTTCTATCCTGCAGACTGACCTCCGCGCCATCTGATGGCTGATCGACGAACTTCCAAATCAATCCCCTCTCCTTATAACTGGGTTATTGATTTGGAAGTTCGTCGGTCAGCCATCAGATGGCGCAGAGGTCAGTCTGCAGGATAGAAGGCCATTGGACATCAGTTGTGAACGTAATATAACATTGAGAATGTCACAAATGAAGTGACGAAACTCGAGTCAGCTTGGGAGTTAAGAAGTATGAGGTGAGTCAAGAAACAATTAAACAATATTTTAGAATATTTGTATGTTTTCAATATCATTATATTCATTCACGAAGAATAACAAGTATATTCAAAGGACATAATTTTAATTTAATGAAGGGAACTAGTTTTTCACGTACTTATTGCTTCTACAACGTACATCGGTGTCCATAACCAATGAAAAGCGAGCAGGTCACATGGTTTTGTTTTGATGAGGATCACTTTAACATTGGACAGGGTATAATTTAATATCTATTAATTTTCAAATGATAAGGTTACAAATCTGCTGATGACAAAACACAAACATAACTTTTGAATTGTCTGTTTATGACAATTTGATAACATAATCACCAAAATTATCATGTTTTTAATCCAATGATTATTTTTCCACGGAAAATTCTGATTAATATTCTATCTCCGGGAACTTATTGTGCATAATAGATAAAAACTTTTTTCCATATATTCGGTATCATCATTTGTGTCGTGTAAACCAGACAGCTGTACATTTTCAGATAGCAATTGTATTAAAATTTTAAAGTCATTTATTTGTTGTATTCTCATGGGAAATTATTGTGAATTCTATGTGAGAATTGAAATTGGTGAACAAGGTGGAAAATACTTATTACGAGTATTGTTTAAAGATGTAACAAACCAGGAAGATGAAGATGGGAAGACACAGTAACTTAATTGAGGGCATATTTTAAATCCCTAAGAATTAGAAAATTATGTTTCTGAAATGTTGACACATCTCACTTCTGAAGCAATACCAGTGTAACCAATACCAAATAACTCGCATTGATAAAAATAGTACAAAGAAATTCTTGCCTGAAATGTATTTAATATTGGCAACGTTCCTATGTTTGATAATAACTTTATTTTGTACTTAAACATATTATATTATTTCTTTAATCAAATGTACAGCGGGAGGAAACACTGTGAGGTATTTACATTAATAAATGAGTTGGAGAAAATGTTTTAATCTCACCTCACAAAGTTGTGTGTCTTCACGATACCAGTTTCAAAAGTATAGTATTACTTCCATCTTCAGTCAAATTCCAACTGTTGAAATTTTGCCATTAATGCCATCTTCTGAACTGCCATCTGGTGTCGATTTTATAAACTTGGAGATCAAATTATTCAAGAAAATTACTTACCATCCTGGAACACACAGAAAATTAAAAAAAAAAATTTAACGCATTCAATATTACGTTAGCACCAATTAACAAATTTAGTCTGGATGATCTACTCGTTCATCCATCCATAGTAATTCTGCCCAAGGGTAGGTCTTTCACTGCAATCATAGCATTTTCATGCTATGCTTGCAGCTTTACTAGGGAATTGTAGGTGTGGTAGCTTCCTGTTGCTTTCCACACCGGTGAAGAATGATGATGATGATGGCCGTATGATTTCGGGGACCGTTTTTGGCCTTAAAGTATTCCTGACATTTGTCTTACAGATGAGGAAAAACCCCGATAAAAACCTCACCCAGAAAAACTGCCCCGACCAGGGATTGCACCCGGGCTTGCTGCGTGACAAGGGAGCATGCTACTGCGAGACCACGGCGGTGGACATGATCTACTAGTAACTAATAAACAAGTTAATGCCCCAGATAGTAAAAAATCTGGAATTTATGAAATTAGTTGCAATGACTGCAAGGAAGTATATGTACGAAAAAGTAAAAGGAATTTAGAAACTCGTACAAAAGAATACTTTAGAAATATTAAAAATGGTGAAATTGAAAAATCGGCAATTGCAGGTCATAGTTTGCTAGAGAATCACAAAATTGGAAGAGAAACTAAACTTTTAAAACATTTAGAGAACTTTGGAATTGACAGTTTGGGAAAAGTATATATTCAGAAGAATAAATATAAAACATATACAAAAAAACACCAGATTACGTTTATATAACACTTTGGCTAGACCACTGTTGACCTATGGTAGTGAAGCATGGACACTAAAAAGACAACATGAAAGCAGAATAACAGCTTGTGAAATCAGATTCATGCGCAGAACAGTGGGTTACACCAGATGGGATCAGAAAAGGAACACCAATATCTTAAAAGAAAAGACTACATCAATTTTGGAATATATTAAACAGTACCAACAAAATTGGAAACATCATTTTGAAAGAATGAGTTCAAATCGGATCACCAAAGCTGTTTATAATTATATACCAAGAGGACGAAGATCACTGGGCCGTCCTATGAAACGCTGGAGGGAAAATTTTCTGTAGGATTATAACAGGCCTTGGCCTAATACTTGGAAGGAAGAAGAAGAAGAAGAACAACAACAACAAATATAAAACCATGAGTTTTTATGTTCTCGACGAGAATAATTTGATCTCCAAGTTCATAAAATCTACACCAGATGGCAGTTCAGAAGATAGTGTTAATGGCAAAATTTTGACATTTGGAGTTTGACTGAAGATGGAAGTAAAATTATACTTTTAAAAACCGGTATCGTGAAGACACACAGCTTTATGAGGCGAAATGTTAAAACATTTTCTCCAACTCATTCTTATAATATATTATATCAACAAATCAGAGGATATTTTGCAATTTTTTGTATTGTTTGCACCATTTGTTTTGGGGGAGGGACACCCTGGTGTAAAAGTATCTCTTTAGTCGTTCTCGACTCCAAACCAATAAAAATCATAATTTAGCTTAATATATTTTCAAAATTTGTTAAACGAATTCAGGGCTTTTTATAAGTTATCTCAATTCTTGGATGTAAGCCGTAAGCCTTAGCTCATTATATGAGGCTGAACACATTAGGGAGCCTTTAAACCCAAGTCAAGAGGTCCATTGTCTTGCTGCGTGACCTTCTTGGCCCAGCAATGAAAATATTGAGAATGTCAACCCTTCTTTTAAAATGTAGTCTACGATTAAATTATTTTTCGTCTTTTAATTTTGTTTAGAAAATAAACCTCATAGTGTTATTTCCTACCTACATAACTTATTTTAGTCTGTTCATCTTACCTCAATATTAATGTTGATTTGTTGTTGAACATCATAATCATCATCAGCATCTTGCCCAGACTGGTTAGATTTATGTTGCACACCCTGGATGTCGATGTCAGCTCCATCCTGTGGATGTTCATATGAAATTCTGTTACAGAGTGATACGACAATAGTTTGGTCTTGGTTACGCTGGAAGTACAGTATTAGCACAAGATGTTTTGTGTGATTGACACATGAACCCTTTTTGAAAGCATCTGATAGCATTTACTGTTATTGTGACAAGTCTTGTACATATAAACATGTAAAATAAGATGATCTTTATAATTAATGTTTATTGTTATTTTGTCACATTGTCTTCCATACTCCTGCTTCCATTTACTACAACACTAACCTTGTTCTTATTTTCTTACTCATTATTTGTAGGATTTTCATCCTGTTTATTTCCAAAATCACTCCTCGGAGGAAGAAGTATTGGATGTTCATTCACTGTCTATCCATCTCTTGGCTGGTCTTCCTCTTGTTCTTCTCCCGTCCATTGGTCTGTCTTCTTTAGGAATGTTATGTCCTGGTTTAAAAGGAAAGAAGAAATGATACAAGAAATAAAAGAAAAAGATATAAAAAATTTGTGCATTATCAGAAACAAAAAAAGAAAGGAAAAGGTATGATAAAAATTGGTGATGATATATTTATATACAGTGGGCAACTGATAGAAAATAGAGCACAATCTGGAGTAGGCATGTTGCTGCACCAAATGTTTGAAGAAAGTATAGAAGTTGTTGATTATGTAAATGATAGAATTTTATGTGTAAAAGTAAAGTTACAAGATGATTAACAAATGAGTTGGAGAAAATGCTTTAACATCTCACATCACAAAGTTGCGTGTCTTCACGATACTGGTTTCAAAAGTATAGTATTACTTCCATCTTCAGTCAAATTTCAACTGTTGGAAAAAAAAAAAGCAGAATGAAAGTTGAAACTGTAAAGGCATTGCTCGTGGTAAAAACACATTTTAATGAGGTATCCTGTACTTTATTTTATGATAGAATTTCAAAAGAAAATAAACAACTTGATAAAATACATAAATCATTGAAGTGCAGCAATGCAAATGCATCTACCAGTCTACCTGTGTAGACATAATGCAGCTCAGTGAGTAATTTTAATGAACAATAAAAAATAGACATAACTTATGTCTACATGCAATTTGTTTCATACAATTTTTGAAACTTCCTTCTATATTTTGTTAATGTTGCACCTTTTTTTAAAATGGCCCAGGTTTTTCCTTTAATTTTTTGTACATGTCCTCTTTTACATTGAAAGTATTATGAACACTCTAGTCAAGAATGAGGTGGAAGAATATAGATTTATTTATTTAGGCTGGTGGAGTTAAGGCCATGTGGCCTTCTCTTCCACTCACCAGGACAAACATATGTTACATTTAAATACAAAAAATTACAATAATAGTCATACTAAACAATTAATTATCTGTAAAATTGAATAATAATGAAAATAATGTCTAATAATACAATAAAATTAAATACATATAAATTAGTGATAGAATGAATACAGAAAGGAATAACAGCTCGAATCTACTATACATAAAAAGAAAAGAAAGAAAAAATACAAAGAAAGTAATAAACTATAATGAATTAATCTATCGCTTATTATACAAGGCATTAGGTAAATATATTAACAAATCTTAAAACTATTTTTATTAAATAATGAAAAAAACAAATTATTAATTTTTAAAAAGTAATATTAGTGAGTTGTTTCTGTTAATAATTTTATTTTCAATTTGTTTCTGAAAGATGGTAAAGTTTGGCAGTCTCTGACATAGGGTGGAAGGGAATTCCATGTTCTAGCAAGAGAAATTGTAAAAGATTTCGAATAATAGGTAGTGTGATGAGGAGGGATATAAAGGACACTGTGCTCAAGGGATCGGGTATCTAAGTTATGTGTATCAGAGGGTCTAGTGAAGCGGTGTGATAAATAATAAGGTAATGATGTGTGTAATATTTTATAGAGAAGGCATAGGGAATGGATGGTTCTATGATCTTGTAGACGAAGCCATGACAATTGTTCCAGGGATGGTGTAACGTGATCAAATCTGTGTATACCACAAATAAAACGTATACAAGAATTATGAACACGTTGAAGTGTTTGGGTAAGAACAGTATTTAGGTCAGTAAAGAGTATCACAATAATCAAAATGGGGCGTTGCAAGTGTTTCTACTAACATTTTCCTTAGAGCAACATTAACCATAGGTAAGTTATTCAGGAGATGATTGGAAAACATTAGCTCAGGATAGGGATGTATAGAGAGCTTGTGTCCATGTGGCCATTAACCTCTGGGTTCAATGCTGCCAGTTACCACAAAGTTAATCCATCTAGACTAATAAGTAGCATACTGATGGATTCTTATTGGATGAAAATCTCACAGTGGAGAAATGGGTGTAGATAAATGTATTCACAAATATAGAATTTCAATAAACTTGTGCCTTATTTCATTATGATAACACAAAGTTTGATATTCTTGAAGATAGGAGGTCCTGGACTTCAGAATTGAGAACATTGGACAACAGAAACATGTACCAGTACCGTAATATGAGGTAAGTCTATCCAAAATTCCATATTTTATAGGAAACATAATGTAAACATAATTAAATTATTTATATTTGAGTTGTGAATTTTGACTCGCCTCATATTTCTTGATTTTTTATGCAAACCTAGGTTTCGTCACTAACTTTGTGACATTCTTGATGCCACACATCTGCCATCTTGCAGTTCTCTCTCCAGCAAATTGATTTCTTTGTCCTCTGTTGGCTGACTGATGAACTTCCAAATCAATTCTTTTTTTTTTTTTCCTTTTCACCGGAAATTTTGAAATTCATGGTTTTATTTTTATTCTTGCAGATGTAAATTTTCTTCCAAATTGTGAGTTCCTTAGATTTTTCTAACTGTTTTAGTAATTCTGCCTTAGTTTCAATTCTGTGTTTTTCTGACCTTGCATGTACAGCTATTGCAGATTTTTCTATTTCTCCATTTTTACTTTTCTGAGGTATGTTTCAATCTTGTATTCAAGTTCCTTTTTGTTTTTCCTATGTATATTTTTTCACAATCTTTACAATCAATTTGATAAATGCCTGATTTGTTGCCATCTTCAATCTTCTCGTATATCTCATAGTGTTATTAAATGAGTGTGGATTAAGACATTATTAGTAGTTTTGTGTTTGGATTGAACTGTATTTATCCTGAGTCTTATTAATGGTTTAATTTGATCTCATCATTGGGGATGAATCTGATCACTAGAGCTCGGAATTGTATGCAAAATGCATGTTTAGGCTCAGGATAGGGATGTATGGAAAGCTTATGTCCACGTGAGCAAGAACCTGCGGGTTTGATATGTGTGAGTTAGTTCTTTAGAAAATCATTACAAACATTTTGCCAATATTTTTATTGTATAACATTTTGATTTACTTCCTAATAAAGAGAGATTTATCTTATTTACTATGTTCATCTAAAAGTGGAATTATTTTCTTTTATAAACACTTACAAAATTGTGTAAATCATTTTAGTCAACTTACTAATTGATGAATTATTGAGGAGAAATTGAAAATAATTTACATTTAAAGACATCTGAAAAGTTGGCAAGATCATTGTGATTTTTTCTGAAAAGAGTAAGGATAAAACATGCGAAAATTGTTCACAAAGTAGCATTACTTTTGTGGAGCTTTAAATCTTATTTTTGAATAAAGGGAGGGTACTTATGCGATCGATCCACCGTAACCGGCTCTATTTGAAATTTCACGCGGCTCAATGTTATAATGCGATGCGGCATAAAATAGTTGCCAAAATTTAACATTGAGAGAGACACCTCTATCGGTTCTCTATGCTTGCGATCCTCCTACAGCACCTTCCATTCTCTATGTACAAGACGTTATCGCTCGGTTATCCTCGATTTTCGATTATCGCTGTTGGTGTTAAAATAATAAACAAAACCGTGATTCATACTCAATAATGCAAGTTTATAATTTTATTAATTCAATATATTTTTACATTTATATATTTTATAAAAAACGAATAAGTTATTGACATGACAATTCCATTTGTGTCATTAAGAAATTAAACTACAGTACTAGAATGATGACAAAGTAATTATCGAGTTATTTTAGAAGAGAAACATTTTAAATCGTCTGATATTTTTAATGTGAGTAACGTGATATATAAATGATAATAACTTTGTTCTTTCAACTTGTGAAAGTATTAAGCATTCGGCAAAAATAACCAATTTAGGCATGTAACGAAATGTAAAATTAAATTCTAATGCCAGTACTGTACCAGTAGAGCAGCAATTGTTGTAATTTGATGACCATGGAAAACCGAGTAGACAATCTTTTAGTAAAGCGTTTTCAGGGTACGGCGCAAAAAGTGGACACCTGAATTTCGAGATGATTATGGTTCTAAAATGAAGCTTTAGGACCGTCAAAGATTTTTTTGCGCCGTAACCGCGTACATATCGAAGGCCTGTTTTTCAGACGTGTGAGTTTGACCACGTATTAGGTAGTAGAATTCCGCCTAAATGATTTCATATCACTTAATCAGATAGTACTGTATTTTAAAATTGTATTTTTGGAGTGTATCGAGAAAATGCGGTATCTGAAAGTAAACTGCCGGCAAAGACGTATGAACGTAACTTTAAATTCAAGTGCACAGAAATCTCAACTAAAATTGCAGATTCAGTAACACTTAGCGACAAAAAGAATGGGCCGACTCTTAATCTCGAGTATTCTTAAGTTCCAACGCGCGATTCACACGAGTAAATTAATTGCACAGTAGAGCTACAATACGTTTCCCTTCTTCCTTTGAAGAGCATTCTTTCAAGCGCAATTAACCAGCGTACGCTTAGCTCAGTGCTTACTGGCTTGATTCATACGCAAAACGTCACAGGTTCGATTCCCGATGAGGTAAAAATTATTTAATTGTTAAAATGATTTCTATTTTTTTATGTCCATTCTTAAAAAAAAGTATAACTATTTGGAAGTATTACTATTTTGTTATTATTAATTTATAAACAGGTTTACAATGTAATAAAAACCTCTTCCTGTGCCCAAAGCTTTTTAAATTTTTATCTTCTTTCTCCATTCTTCTCTATCTTCACATTCCAATTCTTCCAGACCTAGCTCCTACCTCTTCTTACATTATCCATCTATTTAAATCTGGGCGGACCTCTCTTTCCTTTCCCAGGTGGAATCCATTACATGCCGTTTAACATTGTTTTACTGATCTGCTTTTTTAAATCCTATATTTTATGTAATTTTCTTGGGTACATTTTGATCCCCAGTTAATTACATTCTTCACATCCTTTGATACACCCTGTTATTAATATTATTATAATGGATGATGGACAATAATAATAATAATAATATTTTTTTAATTATTGTCCATCATCTATGGACTATTATTATGCTGGACTTGACCTACTGTATAAAACTAAACATTTTAATTGAAGGGTGAAACTTTTTCCTCACTAATAATCAAATAAACACATAAATATATGAAGCTATATTATCTTTTATTACATAAATTTATAGCATTATTATTAAAACGTGGTACTGCACACACAATTAAATTTATACCGGTAGCTAAATAGTGTTACAGAGGCAGGAATATTACTTAATATAGTGTAAAGTGGATGTTGATTACGTGACAGGAATTAAATGTTACAGCACTTACAGGATAGACCAATTCTCACATGAGATCGGAACTGACCAGCAGCTCTTATCCTTGATGCTGATGATGAGCACTTATAGGATGTATTTTGCAAAATACAAATTAATAAAAAACATTGTTGAATGATTTGAACCCTGACTTTCATACACATTTCATCTTCTTGTAAGTGGTTTAACGATCTACACTACTTGAACGTCGGGTACTAGTTGTCTAAATATTGGTTGTCTTGTACTTTTGCACTATGAACAAGAGTTTAACTTTATTTGAAATGTCGCAATTTGAGTAATATTGCATTTGTAAATATCTAGAAGCATTACTGATAAGTTATGTAGGTAGGAAATAACACTATGAGGTTTATTTTAATTTCGTTGAGTTGTTTCTTGACTCACCTCATACTTCTTAACTTCCTCACAGATCTAGATTTCGTCACTGTATTTGTGACATTCTCAATGCTGTTCATGTTCACAACTGATGTCCAATGGTCTCCTCTCCTGCAGACTGACCTCCACACCATCTGATGGCTGACCAATAAACTTCCAAATCAATCCCTCTCCTTATCACCGGGTATTTCAAAATTCATAGTTGTGTTTTTATTCTTGCATATGTAAATTTTTTCCCAAATTGTGAGTTCCTTCGGTTTTTCCAATTGTTTAAGTAATTTTGTTTTGGTTTCTATTCTATGTTTTTCTGACCAGGCATGTGCAGCTATTGCAGATTTTTCTGTTTCTCCATTTTTAACATTTCTGAGGTGTTCCTTTAATCTTGTATTTAGATTCCTTTTTGTTTTTCCTATGTTATCTTTTCACAATCTTTACAATTAATTTGATAAATTCCTGATTTTTTGCAGTCTTCAATGTTTTTATTTTTGTTGGTTTTTATTAAATTACATAAACTGTAATCATTTTTCGGTGCTAATTTAATGTTGAATTTGTTGAAGATTTTTTGAAATTTATCAAATACTAAAGGGTGGTATGTGAACTTCTTGAATTTTTTACCAATATTTTTATCTGTGTGAAGAGTACTTTCATTAATCATTTTTTGTTCCTTAAATTTATTTATTTTCTTGTGTATCATCTTTCCTTGAATTCCATTGTCATCTTTCCTTGAATTCCATTTGCAATTTTTATGATGTGTTTTTTTTTCTCTTTATTGTAATTTTCTTTGCTCATGGGAACGTTCACAAGTCTCTGTGTTAAACTATTAAATACTGCCTGTTTGTGTGAAAAATGGTTAAATCCAGTAGCTTTTATATAATTGTCAATGTGAGTTTCTTTTCTGTAGATTCCAAATTCTATTTTCTTTTTTTCTTCATTCCTGATCAATTTAAGGTCTAAAAATGGTATTTCATGATTATTTTGTACTTCCATTGTAAATTTGATTGTTTTATTTTGAATATAACTTAATATATTTATGTTTGTTGCTCTGGTTACAGGTAATGAGATGGGTTTATTTCTAAGGAATCTGTCAATACTGCTGTGGAAAAATTTAAGCTGAAACTTCGCAGCCCGTGTAAAACTGTTTGTGAAGTTATAGTTCCCACCATCCTGATCATTATAATCATGATGCTTATTCTGTTATTGGCTCTTTATTTACATGATATTCCAGTGCAGCTACCTCCTGACCCACGGCGTGATCTTATTAATTCAAGTATTACGTATGTATTCATTTCACTTTGACGTTTTTTATTTCAGCAGTTTTTTGTTTTTTATTTTAATTGTAATTGAAGGAGTCCTGGCAAGAAAGTGCCAAGCCACATTTTACTGATTCTGAGATAAAGCAATTTGAATGTTTGATCAAATGCTTAACAATATCAAAAGAACCAGTAAGATGTAAATTAGAAGCGGAAAGAAAAATTATAGAACAAGTGTCAGAATTTAATTATTTAGGTGTATTAATAAAAAACACTAAAAATTTAATAAAAGAAGTAAAGAAACAAGCTGATAAAGCAGCACAAATATCAGGGTATATGAAAGATTTAATTTGGAGCAACAATCACATGTCAATAGAAAGTAACACCCGCACATACAAAACGGTAGTTTGACCAGTTATCGTATATGGAGCAGAAACTAGGGCTGATACAACAAAAACTAAACAAATAATAAGCACATGTGAAATGAAAATCTTAAGAACTGTTCAGGGGAAAACATTATTTGATAAAATACACAACACAGAAATTAGGGACAAATGCCACATTCAAGACATAACCAAATTTATTATAGATAGATGAAAATATTGGAAGGGTCATATAGAAAGAATGGAAGAAAACTGGCCTGCAAAAAGAGCTAAAGAAGATAGACCAATGGACGGGAGAAGAACAAGAGGAAGACCAGCCAAGAGATGGATAGACAGTGAATGCACATCCAATATGTCTTCCTCCGAGGAGTGATTTTGGAAATAAACAGGATGAAAATCCTACAAATTAAGTTTAAGAAGAAGAAGATCAATTCCTCAGATAACAGACAATATTAAATATTGATTCTAGAGATGAAATATGCTTTTCTAATATGTTTTTAATGAAATAGTGATATATATTATAAATATTTTCTTTTTGTTATATCCAAAAGTTAAATTAAAAAAAAAAAGTTGTGTGGCTTGACACTATCTTGACCAAAAAATTCACAAAATATATGAATCAAATATTTACAATTAACTGTATTCACCCTATTTAATAAAACTAAGTAATGTGTATTCCATACAAGATAAACAATGCTCTGAAAAACATTCCTTTATCATGTTTTCCACCATTAAAAGAAAATTTAATAAATATTTATTGATAGAGCTATAAGACATGGTTATAGATAACTATTATTTGCCCTAACTCACTGACACTATCGTACCATAGGTTCATGGCCACGCGGACATAAGCTCTCCATACATCCCTATCCTAAGCTAATGTTTTCCAATCATTCCCTGTATAATTTACTTCCTTCAAATCATTGTTAATATTATTATCCTACCTCATTCTTGGTCTACCAACTGGGCGTTTTCCCTCTGGTTTTCCTACAAGAAGCTTCCATGCACATCTTTCATTCCCCATACGCGCAACATGTCCTGCCCATCGCAGTCTACGAGACTTAACTGTTCTTATTATATCTGGCTTCCTATAAAGACCATGTAGTTCATTGTTATGTAGTCTTCGCCATTCACCTGTCTGTTCATCTCTCTTTGGTCCAAAAATTTTCCTAAGAACTTTATTCTCAAATACTCGTAATCTCCTTTCCTCCCTTAAAGTAAGAGTCCATGTTTCGCACCCATATAATATAACTGGTAGAATAATAGTTTTATATGGTAGTAAAAAAAAAATAACGGTAAACTCCCGTTCCTGGATATTCAGATAATAAGAAAAGACAACGGAGAAATTCAACATACAGTCTACAGAAAACCCACACACACGGACCGGTATCTACACAAGAATTCCAATCACCACCCTGGACAAAAACGAGGCGTCATAAAGACACTGTTTGACAGAGCGCAGAAGATATGCCAGGAGCAGCACCATCTTTTCGACTGTTTCAAGAAGAATGGATATACAGCCAAAGAAATTAAACAATCAATAAATCCACGTAAACAACAACGCAAAACGGATAATACATCAACAGTCAGCACAGCTTTCTTACCATATATACAATGGGTCACAGATCGGATCGGCAAAGTACTAAAACAACACAATATTAGAACAATTTATAGACCTACAAGAAAAATAGAAAACTTCCTTAGCTCATCAAAGGATCCTCGACCACCACTCTCCACTTGCGGTGTATACCGGCTTCTGTGTTCTTGTGGAAGATCTTACATAGGAACCACAAAAAGAAGCATAGCCACCCGTTTGACTGAACATAGAAGAAACTGCAGACTAGGCAAATAGAAAAATCGGCCTAGCAGAACACGTTTTTACTGAAAACGGACATCAGATTCACTACGATGAAACACAAGTTTTAGCCACAACACCATATTATTTCCCAAGATTATACAGAGAGGCCATAGAAATTTATAAACACAAGGACAATTTCAATAGAAAGATGAAGGAATAAAACTAGCCAAAGCCTGGTATCACATATTAGACAATAGAAAGTCAAAACCTACCAATAACAAGGAGAGAGTTCCGAACCAATCAGAAGCCAGTATGATCCAAACAGCTGCGACTCACGTGACGTCAGCACTAGTATAATAAGAGCGTCCAGATTTCTGCTGTTCATTCGCAGTCGAGTCTACGACAAGGAAACAACAGCTTCTAGCGCTCGCCACTGAAGATGCCCTCCGCAGTTGAGGGAGAAACGTCTGGAAGAAACGCCAGTTATAGACCACGGCCATATAGCCCGGAATCTTTTACTATGATTACCGGCCGTGAAAAGCCTGCATTCCACTAGTTTTATATATTTTCAGTTTAACATTTTTTGAAAGGAGTTAGGACATCAAGAGTCTCTGCAATGCATAATAACATGCATTTCCAGAATTGAGCCTATGTTTAATTTCTTTGTGCATCTCATTCCTATTTGTGATTATTGTTCCTATGTATTTGAATTCAGCCACTTCCTCCTCAAAATTTCCCTCATTTTTTGTCATTAGCTGTCCATTTCCATTATATAATGTATTTCTATGTGTGACCTTATATTGTGTGGATAAATTTTGTTTCAGTACAATCAATTATGTAGAAGCATCTGGATTTATAAAAATTTTAATGGAAGAAATAAAAGCAGTACTCGAGGACAAAAGTCGTGAATCTGAGGATCCTGTAAAATGTAAGTTTAAATTTACATCTTAAATTATTTACAACTTTT
Organism: Diploptera punctata; assembly: GCA_030220185.1. NCBI lineage: Eukaryota > Metazoa > Arthropoda > Insecta > Blattodea > Blaberidae > Diploptera > Diploptera punctata. Next base: position 525,394 of record JASPKZ010002324.1, read on the forward strand.
TAACACTTTATTATAACCGACCACGGTGCGTCTAGTTCCAAGGGATGTGAGTTTCACTCCAGGCAAGGTCGATGGAAGAATCTAAGGGACAGGTCCTCCAGCAGGAATTTAAACCATGGGTCCCAAGTCTGAAGACATTCAGACTCGATGCCACTCAATGACATCTATCCAAAAACAAGTGTAAGTAATTATATTTGAAGAGAAAAATTATATGCTCAGACTGGGGTTTGAACCCAGGATCTTTGGCTTTCTAGGCCAATGCTCTACCACTGAGCTACCTGAGCATACCAATCCAAACACAAATTTTTCTCTTATACGCTGTTAATTTCCGATCACTGAATCCTACGAGCATTTGCTCGATCATGCAAATGGTGGCTTCTTGTTTAAGAAGACATTTATTGGGAATTTTAAACACTACTTTATAAAGCCAGTAGGGCTTCTATTGGTGTTTCTATTATTAGTTCAACACTTCTCACTGATAAAATGGTTGCAGCCGACATTTGAAGAGTTAGGAGGTCAAAGAACACGCAGAATCTCCTGAGCATGTCTACCACAGTAGTAGACGAAACATTGAGTGTTAATAAAACCAAACCACGGCCATTTAGTCCAAAAGACATAAAATCTTCTTTCTCTTCTTCTTCTTCTGCTTCATGAAATTAGGCCTTTTGACCTGTTTTCACATCAAGTGGGATTTAATGAATCCTCGCATCTAGTAAATGACATTAATTAAAACAGTTTATTACATATGGGTGATGCATTTGAGTCATGCTTCAGTCTATTCTCATCAAACAAAATGGCTGAAAGTGTAAAGTCTTCTGTTGCTGTATCATCTCCCTGTCAAAATGTGACTAATTGTGGCGCAAATGGCGGAAGGATATAATTGGTATTTGTTATGTTAGAATCACTGTAAGAATGGATAAGGCTGTTATATTCTGATGGAATTGTTAAATTTTAGCAGAATAATGATCCAGTCCTCACATCTAGATTGATTCAAGATTGGTTTTCAAGAGGGTAGTAGGAGGTTAAGGCTCCCGCCTGTTTAGAGAGTCGGCATGAGATGTCAGACAAGTTGTCAACCTGCTGATGACTGCTTTTACCCCCAGAACAAGTGACAGGCCGGTGGTGCTGTCAGAACCTTTGGGACAGTTTAATAATCCACCCAACCTTCTTGCTTGTATTGTACTGTATTGTCTTAACCCATTTAGATAGATAGATCATTGGTTGATTAATGTCTTCGACATCGTCCAATTCCTAATAGCCAATTTTGTCGGTCCATCCAATCTCCTGGTTGTAGATGTTTCTCCTTCATGTATAAATATATTTCCTGACTCCAGGAGGTTTTAGGTCTTCCTCTGCCTCGTCTTTCCCTCAGGTTTCCATTCCAAAATAGATTTTGGTAGTCGATCCTCTTCCGTTCGCTGGACGTGTCCGCACCATCTTAATTGCTGAGTTTTAATATAATCTAAAATAGTGTCTTCAATCTTCATTTTCTCCCTTATAACTGAGTTCCTAATTTTTTCTCTTCTTGAAATTCTTGCTGCCCTTCGTATAAAAATCCATTTCCGTTGCCAAAAGATAGTTATTTGTTTTTGTTGTTAATGGCCAAAGTTCTGCTCCATAAGTAATGATGCTTTTAACAATTGTATGATATATATTCATTTTATTTTTATTACTTGTAAAAGGGAAGATGCTAAGAGGGAGGAGAGCCTCTAATTGCTTTAAATTTAAAGACTTGGGGGAACCGACCTGCACATCTTCCCACCTTCACGTAGTGCAGCTGTTAGTAACCATATAACTTATGTGGAGATGGGCTACTGGTCAGCGTGGTGAGATATTGACCGATATGGTATTACTTCCACTTCCACTTCCATATCTCTTTTTTATCTTTTCCTATCCAGTCTCTCTGGACAGAACACTTGTTGTTTTCCGACCCCGATGGTATTAGAGTATTCGAGGCCGAGGGGATCATTTCATCTTATCTTTTCTGTCAAATTCTTCCTAAAGGGCAGATCAGGCTCTTAGCTGTAGTGAAAGCAACTGATCTAAGGATGGACACCTGAAAAAAAATCCCCTGGTCCTCCAGGTTGGGGGTTAATGCGATAGGCCAGCTCCCTCCCATCAGAAAAAAATCGCAATGCTAAAAAGCCATAACCCATTTATGATGTAGTAGATAATTGCATTGCCAAGTGAGCAGCCAGTATGAAGATGATTGTTCTCTGTTTTCAGTGTTTGTATATAAAAGTGAATCAGAAATGTTGAAAGCTATGGACATAAAGAACAGATGGGAAAAATGTCATTTAGGAATCATATTTAAAGATGGACATAAAATTAATGCGGCTTCCAAGGATATAAAGGTAAATTATATATGGAGAGAAAAATTTTCGCCCAGACTGAGACTCAAACCCGGGACCTTACGCTTGCCGGGCCTAATGCTCTATCAACTGAGCTACCAGGGCGAGTTCCAATCTAGATGCAAATTTCTCTATTATATACATTGTAATTCCCAGCACCAAATATATATATAAAGGTAAGTGCAATGAATATTTAATTTTGGGAAGTTATATTTTGAGGTTATTTTAATTATATTACATGCTACACTTTGCAGCTCTAGGGAATTATAGGTGCGGTAGCTTCCCATTGCTTTCCACACCGGTGAAGGATGTGTTAATTGAGTTTGTTAAAAAAATACAAACTCGTTAATTAAATTAAACCTCATAATATTACTTCCTAATTCAAAGTTAAAATTGGGAAACACATTATGAGGTTCTTAATTAATAAATTAATGAGTCATTTTAACATCTTACCTCATATTTCATGTTTTTTCAAACTATAGTTACCGTGTTTGAAAAAACATGAAATATGAGGTAAGATGTTAAAATGACTCATTAATTTATTACTTCCTAATGTTTAAAAAAAAAGGATGATGATGATGATGGCCGGATGATTTTACATGCTTCATATTAGCTTGACCTCTATCTATCTAACAGAATCTTGCAATGCGATTTTCACTCACTTAAAATCATTGGATCGACTTGAAACTTTGTATACTTGTAAAGGACCAATGACAATACAATAATTTCATAATTTTTTTCTAAAATCCTGGCCACAATCATCAGTAAATCAAAAAAAGTGTCTATGTAATTATGTAATGGAATCTTTCAACACGATTTTCACCCACTTAAAATCATTGGATCAACTTGAAACTTTGTATACTTGTAAAGGACCAATGACAATACAATAATTTCATAAATTTTTTCTAAAATCCTGGCCAGAATCAGCAGAAAATCAAAATAATAAAAACTGGTATAATAAGTTGCGGACTTATCAACTTCTTACTCAATCGTTGTAAGAGCTCAGTTGGTAGAGCGGTGGACTGTAGTGGTATATAATTTCAGTAATCCATAGGTCACTGGTTCAAATCCGGCCCGGAGGATTTTTTTTAGTAGAGTATTCCTTTTAGCTCATACTACAATAGTATCGAATTTAAAGATATTTACTTTTTTATCTTATTCTGTAAAATATTAAAAATAAAAAATAAATAATTGTTTAAAAAAACTAAAACATCACGCTTTATTAGAAAACCGAACTAAAAAATGAAAAATAATTTTAATTTCCAACACGCTTGGGATAAAATTAAAGTGCTCAACAAAAAAATCATCTCCAACACATCTAGAATAAAACTAGAGTTATCTACAAAAAAATAATTTTACCATCAAAAGCGTGGGATGCTTTTTATAGTTTTATGTTTTGTTCTTAGAGACTTTACTTTTACCAATATCTGTTTATTATCAAATATATTAATTGATAAAGAGCACCCCACTCTTTTGATGGTAAAATTATTTTTTTTGTAGGTAACTCTAGTTTTATTCTATATGTGTTGGAGATGATTTTTTTTTGTTGACAACTTTAATTTTATCCCAAGTGTGTTGGAAATTAAAATTATTTTTCATTTTTTAGTTCAGTTTTGTAATAAAGCGTGTTGTTTTAGTTTTTTTTAAACTATTATTTTTATATAATGTATTTCTATGTGTGACCATATATTTAGTTTTACCAATAATGTTAACAGAGCAAAAATTAAATAAGTTGCAATTTTATTTGACAGGTGACTGTACGAAGTTGTATGACGTATGCTGCAGCTCTATCCACAATGTATGATCTCCCCATTGAAGAAGAAAACAGTAAGTTACTAAAGACATTTAATTAAATTTACAGCGGGAGGAAACTCTATGAGGTATTTATATTAATAAATGAGTTGGAGAAAATGTTTTAACATCTCACCTCACAAAGTTGCGTGTCTTCACGATACCAGTTTCAAAAGTATAGTATTACATCCATCTTCAGTCAAATTCCAACTGTTGAAATTTCGATGTTAACAAACTGCCATCTGGTGTGGATTTTAAGAACTTGGAGATTAAATTATTCTCGTCGGGGATATCAAAATTCATTGCTTTATATTTATTCTTCTGAATTTATTCTTCTTCTTTTCCCAAATTGTTAATTCTAAAGGTTTCTCCAAATGTTTCAAAAGTTTAGTGTCTTTTCCGATTTTATGATTTTCTAGCAAACTATGAGCTGCAATTGCCGATTTTTCAATTTCACCATTTTTAATATTTCTAAGGTGTTCTTTCGTATGAATTTCTAAATTCCTTTTAGTTTTTCCTGTATATACTTTATTGCAGTCATTGCAACTGATTTCGTAAATTACAGATTTTTTACTATCTGGGACATTAACTTTCTTATTGGTTACTAGTAGATTATCCAGGCTAAATTTGTTAATCAGTGCTAATGTAATATCAAAGATATACATTCAGAAAAATAAATATAAAGCAATGAATTTCGATATCCCCGACGAGAGTAATTTAATCTCCAATTTCATAAAATATACACCAGATGGCAGTTCAGAAGATGATGTTAACGATGAAATTTCAACAGTTGGAATTTGACTGAAGATGGAAGTATTACTATACTTTTGAAACCGGAATCATGAAGACACACAACTTTGTGAGGTGAGATGTTGAAACATTTTCTCCAACTCATTTATTAACTAAAAACATTATTTTTATTATTCTTCCATTACAATACATTTCCTGTATATGAAGATAGATTAATGGTTGGCAAATTAACTGTCATTGAAATAGTAAGCAGGTGTCCATACATCTCTACCTTAACTGAATGTATTAGTGCAAGCATCCCAAATATCTGAATATATTAATATAATACATTTGGGAATTTTTACATTATGATGTTTACTTAGAGTTGACCGCGGCCGACTTAGTGGTTATGCTCCTTGCCTCTGGTCTCGAGGGTCACAGGTTCAAACCTGGCCAGGGTCGATGGATTTTTTAGGATGGAAAAATCCAATGAGCAAGTCGTCCGGGAGGGACTTTAAGCCATGGGTCCCGAGTCTGAAGATTTTCAGGCTCGTAAAAAATCCTTAAGCCTGAATGAAAAGGCCTCTAAGCAAAATTTACCAAATTTTCCTGTCCTAGTACTAATTCACTGTTTATGATGACATTTTGTTAATGAACTATGTAAGAGATAAATTATCTACTTCATGCCTAAATGTTTTCCCCTTTCAAAGCAGAAAAAAATACAAAATATAATATGCTTGGTACAATTCTGAGCTCTTCAACATCTAATGACATAAGAATTAAATTAATAAAAAAAATTATCAGGTGTATATAAATTGAAGTGTGGCACATGTGACAATGTCTATATAGGACAAACTGGTAGACCTTTTATTTCTCGGATAAAGGAACACATGAGAGCATATAACAGAAATTTAGAATATTCAAAATTGCTAACAGTAAAATTAAACACCATACTGTTTGCAGATGACCAAATAATAATAGCAAATTCCGAAGATAATCTACAGAAAGGTCTGTATGAACTTAACAAAATTACAGAAGAATATGGTTTGAAGATATCTACAGAGAAAACAAAAATTATGGCATTTCAAGGTGTAGATCCTGTCAGAAGTAAAATTGTACTGGACAATAAAATTTTGGAGCAGGTGAATAATTTTACATATCTAGGATGCAATATCTCATATGAAGAAGAAAAGGATGTAAATGCAAAAATATCTAAATTTTTAAGAATTTTAGGGTTAATAATTCTATCTTCAAGCCACAGTTAGTCCAAAAGCATTCAAGATTAAAAGTGTATAAAACACTGGCTCTTCCAACTCTTTTGTATGGTAGCGAAGTATGGACGTTGAAACAGAAGGATATACAGAGACTTAGATCTGCTGAAATGAGATACCTTCGGAGGACTGCAGGGTACACACTACTAGATCACAAAAAAATGAAGACATCTTAGAAGAATTACACATGGAACCTTTAGAAAACAAAATTTCTGATTATAAGTCAAGATGGATACAACATGTTCATCGAATGGAAGATCACAGGATACCCAAACTAATGTTAAGATATCAACCTGCAGGAAGAAGAAGACCAGGACGTCCACTCAAAAGACTTCTGGATGGTGTTTCTCTTGAGGCCGAAACAGGTTAACAAATGGCCTAAATTCGTGAATGTACTATGATGATGATGATGATGATGCTAACCACCTATTCCAATTTAATCATTGTTTTTATCCAAATTTTGAAATTTTACATGTTTGTGATAAGGGTAAGAAGTTGGACCTTTTGGAGGCTGTAGAAATAAATAAATTGAAAAGTAGTAATAAACTGTTAAATTCTCAACTTGATTTGAATGAATCACCTTTGTTAAATTTAAAAATTTAAATAAATTATTGTTGTATTGTTGCTTAGAATGTACTATAATAACACAATTCATAATTTGTTAACATGTCTGAAGAAGGTACAGTGTTATATTATTTTTAGTCTGGACATTTTACCTCAATATTAATGTTGATTTGTTCTTGGACATGTTTCAAAACAATTCTGTTTTATCGTCAGCTTTCCCAGACTGGTTTTATTTATGTTGCATTATGTTGCACAACCTGGATGTCGATGTCAGCTCCATCCTGTGGTTGGCCAAAGAACCTCCAAACAAGGTCACGCTCCGTCGGAATATCAAAATTCATAACTCTGTTTCTGTTCTTCTGAATATAAATTTTTTCCCAAATAGTCAGCTCTTTTGTATTTTCTAACTGTTTTAATAATTTAGTGTCTGAATTTATATTATGTTTTTCAGACCAAACATGAGCAGCAACTGCAGATTTTTCAATTTCTCCATTTTTAATATTTCTTATGTGTTCTTTGATTCTAATTTTTGGGTTTCTTTTTGTTTTCCCTACATATATCTTTTCACAACCCATCCATTCAATTTGATATATTCCTGACTTTTTATTTTTATCAGTTTTTTCATTTTTGTTGGTTTTCATTAGTTTATTTAAACTGTAGTTATTTTTTGGTGCTAATTTAATATTAAACTTCTCAAATATATTTTGAAATTTATTATGTACCCAAGGGTGATATGTGAATTTCCTATATTTATTCATAGGTGGTTCTTCTTTTTCTGAAAAAGAAGAACCACCTATGAAAAAAAAAATATAGGAAATTCACATATCACCCTTGGGTACATAATAAATTTCAAAATATATTTGAGAAGTTTAATATTAAATTAGCACCAAAAAATAACTACAGTTTAAATAAACTAATGAAAACCAACAAAAATGAAAAAACTGATAAAAATAAAAAGTCAGGAATATATCAAATTGAATGCATGGGTTGTGAAAAGATATATATAGGGAAAACAAAAAGAAACCTAAAAATTAGAACAAATCAACATTAATATTGAGGTAAGATGTCCAGACTAAAAATAATATAATTAAAATAATCTCAAAATATAACTTCCAAAAATTAAATATTAAGGTACAGTGTACTGAAACAGCTGTCACTGAATTATATCTTAATAAATATGAAAATCAAATAAAACTAAGTTTTATTCTTATTTAATTAATATGTAATTTGTTTAATAGGTTATTTGGAGAGAAGAAATAATTTTCTGGAGTTTCAGCAAGCTCTTGTGGAAGCACTTTTAAATCTTCATAAGGCGTCATATCCAAAGTTTAATATTAAATTTGAAAAATTTCCCTTGAGAAGAGTTAACATAAAAATGTTGACACGACTTGGATTAGTTATTTTTATGCCTTTATTGTTGTTTTTAACGTACTGTTTCCACTGTTACATTATTGTTGCAACAGTTGGTAAAGAAAAGGAACTTCAATTGAAAGTGAGTTTTTAAAAACGTAATTATATTTTCTATCATTTTAGTTTGTAACATGAATGAAAACAGTAAGATATTGTTTATTTTTTATTTCACTCACCTCATACTTCATAACTCCTCGCAAACCCAGGGTTTCGTCACATCATTTGTGACATTCTCAATGCTGTGTCACGTTCACAACTGACGTCCAACGGCTTTCTATCCTGCAGACTGACCTCCACGCCATCTGATGGCTGACCGATGAACTTCCAAATCAGTCCTCTCTCCTTATAACCGGGTATTTCAAAATTCATAGTTGTATTTTCATTCTCCTGGGTTTGCGAGGAGTTATGAAGTATGAGGTGAGTGAAATAAAAAATAAACAATATTAAAAAACCTCATAGTGTTATTTCCTATCTACATAACTTAACAGTAAGATATGTATACATTATATTTAAAGAGAAAAATTTTTGCATAGACTGCGACTCGAACCCGGGACCTTTGCTTTACGGGCCAAATGCTCTACCAACTGAGCTACCGAGGTGAGTTGCGATCTTGTATATATGCAAATTTTTCTCTTATATGCGTTGTAAAAAAAATTGTCTCTTGAAATATAATTTATCCTTCAGTGAGAAGTGTTAAATCAATAATAAAAACATCAATAGAAGCCCTACTGGCTTTATAAAGTAGTGTTAAATTCCCAATAAATTTCTTCTTAACTAAGAAGCTGCCATTTGCAAAGATAGAAGCAAAGGTTTCAAAGCATTTGGCATGAGGGAATTACAACATATATAGGAGAAAAATTTGCTTCTAGATTGCAACTCGCCTCAGTAGCTCAGTTGGTAGAGCATTTGGTCCAGAAAGCCAGAGGTCGCGGGTTCGAGTGTCAGACTAGGCAAAAATTTTTCTCTTCAAATATAATTTATCCTTCAGTGAGAAGTGTTAAATTAATAATAAAAACATCTATGTATACATTGTTGCTTTATGACTTCTGCCATGTTCTTTTACAATTTAGATCTGTAGGCATAAATGTATAATTAAAATTCATCGGAGAACATATTGTTTAAACAACTCACCTCATAGGATTCATGCTTCCATGATATCGCGATTTCAAACATAGTCATGTTCATCTTCAGCCATAACTCCGACTGACAGTTGGTCGGAGTTATGGCTGAAGATGAACATGACTATGTTTGAAATCGCGATATCATGGAAGCATGAATCCTATGAGGTGAGTTGTTTAAACAATATGTTCTCCAATGAATTTTAATGATTATACCTCATAATTTATATTTGAAGAGAAAAATTTTCACCTAGACCGAGACTCGAACCCGGGACCCTTGGCTTTCCGGGCGAAAATTTTTCTCTTCAAATATAATTTATCTTTCAGTGAGAAATGTTAAATGAATAATAAAAACATACCTCATAATGTTTACTTCCCAACATTAATTTAATATAAATGTATAACTCCTTTCAAAAAACGTTAAACTGAAAATATATAAAACTATTATTCTACCAGTTATATTATATAGATGTGAAACATGGACTCTTACTTTAAGGGAGGAAAGGAGATCACGAGTATTTGAGAATAAAGTTCTTAGGAAAATTTTTGGACTGAATTGAGATGGTCGGGCAAATGGAGAAGACTATATAACAGTGAACTACATGGTCTTTATAGGAAGCCAGATATAATAAGAACAGTTAAGTCTCATAGACTGCGATGGGCAGGACATGTGGCACGAATGGGGAATGTAAGATGTGCATGGAAGCTTCTTGTAGGAAAACCAGAAGGAAAATGCCCAATTGATAGACCAAGAATGAGGTGGGAGAATAACATTAACTATGATTTGAGGGAAGCAGATAATATAGGGAGTGATTGGAAAACATTAGCTGAGGATAGGGATATATAGAGAGTTTATGTCCGCGTGGTCATGAACCTTCAGGTTCGATAGCGCCAGTGAGTGAGTGAGTTACACATAAATGTATTTTAGAAATTTATTACTGTATTATACAGTTTAACTTTAGTTAATCTGGAGACAAGTTTAGTTTTGAACAGTATTCTAATTGCATAGTAAGCTTTATTGCCCAAAGAAATTCTTTCACCAATTTCTTCCTCTATAAGTGTTGCCATTACTTATCGAATACCCTGCTATATTGATAATTCAGGTAAAAAAATGAGGTTCTAATTACAGTTCCCTAAATGCAGAAAATATTTTTTATTATTATTATCAATAATTTTTGTTATTTAAAAAGATTACTTTAATTTGAATATTTATGATTATTTTGATATACATTTTGTTACAGGAATCAATGAAAGGAATTGGGCTTTCAGCTGGAATACAGTGGTTTTCATGGTTTATCACTTATTTTCTAGTGCTTTTAATTTTGGCAATTTTCATAATAATAGCTTTGTGTTACATCATGATAGATTTTGCTGTACTCACTGTGACAAATAGTTTTATTGTATTTGTGTTCCTCATTCTGGCAATTAGTGTCATTATTGTCATGTGTTTCATGATTTCTACTTTTTTCAACAAAGGTAAGATTTTTTTAGACGATATTAAAGGACAAATTATAATATATATATATATATATATATATATATATATATGTCCATTAAAAGATTTGGTCAGTATACAAAATTGTTGCAATATTTTGTCGAGGCTGTATTGTCCATGCATCAATTGAGGGGTCTTAGTGGGAGAGGGAGCTCTGCCACTTTGAGAAGAAATGGAAATAATCAGCGCTATTTATATTAAAATTTATATTTTCCATTTGCCCAGTTTACGTAACAGTAAGAAGAAAAGAAAAAAAGTTATCTCTTTATTGTACAAATAATGTAATATATTGCTTTATAAAACCTAATTTATTTCCATTTCTTCTCCCTCTCTCACTAGATCCTTCAATTTGGATCATATTCATATTTAAATAAAATCTGCAGTAGCAGATGGCATGACTGCTTGAATAAACACCTACACAGAATTGGCATAACAGATTCACCTAAATGCCCTTTTTTGCAATTTAAATGAAGATATGGAAAGAAACCATCTCCTCCGTTGTCCAGCTTTTGTAGAAGAGACCAGCCTTTCTGCTAAATATTGGAGTGCAAGAGAGTGAATGATTTCATTATCAAGTGCTCGACATTAGATACCAACCAACCAACCAACCATATTTAAATATGGAAAATAACATGATGAGATTCTCAATTTGTAAATTGAGTCTTTTTTTTTACATCTTACCTCATAGTTTATGTTTCTTTAAACATGGGAACTAGTTTTCAAAAGAAGGATCTCTCTCATTTTCAACCAACATTATGACTACTGGATTTTCGTTGGAATCATTGGAATCTTCATGAATAATGTTGCCATCTGGTGTTGGTTTGATGAACTTTGAGAACAAAAATGAAAAAAAAAATTGAAGAAGGAAACATTTTGAATTCTCTACATAAAAGTTATATAATCAGAAAATAGTTAATGTAAACATAAAGATCATAATAAAAGTTTAAATACAGTACGCCAATTTTGGAATATATTAAACAGTACCAACTAAATTGGAAACACCATCTTGAAAGAATGAGTTCAAATCGGATCCCCAAAGCTGTTTATAATTATATACCAAGAGGACGAAGATCACTGGGCCGTCCTATGAAACGCTGGAGGGAAAATTTTCTATAGGATCGTAACAGGCCTTGGCCTAATACTTGGAAGGAAGAAGAAGAAGAAATACAGTACGTGCAGCTAGCGTACACGGTACGTATCTCTGCACCAGCAGAAGAATTCAACCTGCGTTCATGTCACGTACCTCCACGTTGACAGGTTAAGAAGAACCTCATAGTGTTATTTCCTATTATTTTATAAAATAAAAAAAATAGAGCTAAATAAGTTTATCAAATGGTTTATTTTAGGAAATAATATTTTGAGGTTCTTTTAATCAAGTTTTTCTGAGACTGGGAAACATCTTACCTCAAATTATTGTTGATTTATTCTCAAACATATTTCGGTATAATCTTCTATATCAGACAGTTGAGTTTTATGTTGTAAACCCTGGATGTCGATATCAGCTCCCTCCTCCAGCTGGCCAAAGAACCTCCAAACTAGGTCACGTTCAGCAGGAATTTCAAAATTCATGACTCTATTTTTGCTCCTCTGAATGTAAATTTTTTTCCCAAATGGCTTTCCTATTTCCTAATTGTTCTAATAATTTAGTGTTTGGAGTGATATTTTGAGGTTATTTTAGTTATATTGTTTTTAGTCTGATCATCTTACCTCAATATTAATGTTGATTTGTTCTTAGACATGTTTCAAAACAATTCTGTTTATCGTCAGCTTGTCCAGAATGGTTTGATTTATGTTGCATTATGTTGCACAACCTGGATGTCGATGTCAGCTCCATCCTGTGGTTGGCCAAAGAACATCCAAACAAGGTCACGCTCCGTCCGTATTTCAAAATTCATAACTCTGTTTTTGTTCTTCTGAATATAGATTTTTTTCCCAAATAGTCAGCTCTTTTGTATTTTCTAACTGTTTTAATACTTTAGTGTCTGAATTTATATTATGTTTTTCAGACCAAACATGAGCAGCAACTGCAGATTTTTCTATTTCCCCATTTTTAATATTTCTTGTGTGTTCTTTGATTCTAATTTTTAGGTTTCTTTTTGTTTTTCCTATATATATCTTTTCACAACCCATGCATTCAATATGATATATTCCTGTCTTTTTATTTTTATCATGGGTTGTAAAAAGATATATATAGGAAAAACAAAGAGAAACGTAAAAATTAGAACCAAAGAACAAATAAGAAACATTAAAAATGGGAAATAGAAAAATCTGCAGTTGCTGCTCATGTTTGGTCCGTAAAACACAATATAAATTTGAATTAAGTTATGTAGATAGGACATGTTTATGGGGAACTTTGAATGTCATGTAACTAAAGCACATCCTTTGATGTTTAAATTTTGGAGAAGATATGTAGATGATATCATAGCAATAGTAAAAGAGAAACAATTAGAAGATGCCATTAAACTGTTAAATATTCAAAATAAAACAATCAAATTTACAATGGAAATAGAAAATAATCACGAAATACCATTTTTAGACCTTAAATTGATTAGGAATGAAGAAAATCTACAGAAAAGAAACTCACATCGACAATTATATAAAAGCTACTGGATTTAACCATTTTTCACACAAACAGGCAGTATTTAATAGTTTAACACACAGACTTGTGAATGTCCCCATGAGCAAAGAAAATTACAATAAAGAGAAAGAACACATCATAAAAATTGCTAAGGATAATGGTTTTCAAAAGAAGATGATACACAAGAAAATAAATAAATTCAAAGAACAAAAAGTCATCAATGAAAGTACTCTTCAGACAGATAAAAATATAGGCAAAAAATTCAAGAAGTTCACATACCATCCTTTGGTATTTGACAAGTTTCAAAAAATTTTCAACAAATTCAACATTAAATTAGCACCGAAAAATGATTACAGCTTAGGTAATTTAATAAAAACCAACAAAAATGAAAAGATTGAAGACTGCAAAAAATCGGGAATTTATCAAATTAATTGTAAAGATTGTGAAAAGATATACATAGGAAAAACAAAAAGGAATCTAAATACAAGATTAAAAGAACACCTCAGAAATGTTAAAAATGGAGAAACCGAAAAATCTGCAATAGCTGCACATGCCTGGTCAAAAACATAGAATAGAAACCAAAACAAAATTACTTAAACAATTGGAAAAACCGAAGGAACTCACAATTTGGGAAAAAATTTACATATGCAAGAATGAAAATACAACTATGAATTTTGAAATACCCGGTTATAAAGAAAGAGGACTGATTTGGAAATTCTTCGGTCGGCCACCAGATGGTGCGGAGGTCAGTCTGCAGGATAGAAGGCCTTTGGACGTCAGTTGTGAACGTGACGCAGCATTGAGAATGTCACAAAAGATGTGAAGAAACCCAGGGTCTGCTATGAATTATGAAGTATGAGGTGAGTGAAATAATAAAAAATAAACAATAATAAATTTGAATACTAAATTATTAAAACAATTAAAAAATACAAAAGAACTCACTATTTGGAAAAAAATCTACATTCAGGAGAACAAAAATAGAGTAATGAATTTTGAAATTCCTGCTGTATGTGACTAGTTTGGAGGTTCATCAATCAACCGGAGGAGGGAGCTGATATCAACATCAGGTTCCACAACATAAAATGCAACAGTCTGGGCAAGCTGATGATGATGTAGAAGATCATATTGAAACATGTTCGAGAATAAAACAACATTAATTTGAGATAAGATGTTTCCCAGTCTCAAAAAAACCTGAATAAGTTTTGTTGAGTTGTTTCTTGACTCACCTCATACTTCTTAACTCCCTCGCAGATCCGGATTTCTTCACTGTATTTGTGACATTCTCAATGCTATATCACGTTCACAGTTGTCAAGAAACAACTCAACCAAATTAAAATAAACCTCATAGTGTTATTTCCTACCTACATAACTTAATAAGTTTATTTATTATTAATTGTGTGATAATCTGATAAAATAATATGGGGCTTTTAATTTTTATTTGATAAATAATTTTTGTTATTTTGCAGCTTTCTATGGTGCTTTGGCATGTTTTCTGTTGTGGTTTGCCTCATTTTTCGCATTCTATGCTGTGGGATTTAACACCTATCATGACTTTAGCTTCTGTGTAAAATTACTTTTCTGTGTCATACCATACATCGGTATAATGTTTGGATTGCGGATAATTGCAATATATGAATTGACAGGTGAAGTTATATATTATTTCTTTAATATATTTTGATTGTATTACTAATATAATAATTTATGTGACTTGTTGTGATTTATCATTATAGATTCTATCTAAACTCTTAGATTTGACAAAAAAACTATGAAATTTGACCTGTTGTTAATGGTTAAATGTACAGTAAAAGCTTATTATTCACGGGGGATATGTTCCACAAATACAGAAACTGAAAATGTGGAATGGTATTTTTTATGGTTATATAGGGGATACGTTCCAAAGTTACAGAATAAAATAAAAATTATCATAACATAAGTAATGCCACGAGTGATTTCAAATTTATCCATAAATTCGCGATGTCACGAAGTGACGAATAAATTTATCTAGAGAATATATTTAATTAATGTTGGGAAGTAAACATTATGAGGTATAATCATTAAAAAATCATCGGAGAACATATTAATATTAAATTAAAAGATTCTTACCTCTCCTCACATTATTCTGTTAAGTAGATCGCGATTTCAGGCCTATAGCAGGCCCATCTTCAGTACACTGTTGTTGACCGGTGTTATGTCGCTCGGAAGAACCACTTCTTCTTCCCTCTGTTGGTCGACCGATGAACCTCTTGATAAGGTCAAAATCGCGATCTACTTAACAGAATAATGTGAGGAGAGGTAAGAATCTTTTAATTTAATATTGAATTGAACCTCACAGTGATAATTCCTATATAAAAAAAGGAGAACATATTGTTTAAATAACTCACCTCATAGGATTCATGCTTCCATGATATCGCGATTTCAAACATAATCATGTTCATCGTCAGCCATATCGGAGTTATGGCTGACGATGAACATGATTATGTTTGAAATCGCGATATCATGGAAGCATGAATCCTATGAGGTGAGTTATTTAAACAATATGTTCTCCGATGATTTTTAATTATCTAGAGAATTTGGAAATCAAGAGTGGCATTTGTTAGGACTATTTAACGAATAAAATTAAATAATCAATTGAATTGGTGTTTACTTGATGAAAATCCATATTTATTAATTAAGTAAAAATAAAACTTGGTTTTATTTGATTTTCATATTTATTAAGATATAATTCAGTGACAGCTGTTTCGGTACACTGTACCTTCTTCAGACATGTTAACAAATTATGAATTGTGTTATTATAGTACATATCAACTGATCTAAGCAACAATACAACAATAATTTATTTAATTTCTTTAATTTAACAAAGGTGATTCATTCAAATCAAGTTGAGATCAGTTGATATGTACTATAATAACACAATTCATAATTTGTTAACATGTGTGAAGAAGGTACAGTGTACCGAAACAGCTGTCACTGAATTATATCTTAATAAATATGAAAATCAAATAAAACTAAGTTTTACTTTTATTTAATTAATGAATATGGATTTTCATCAAGTAAACACCAACTCAATTGATTAATTAATTACTTTTTAGGTGAAGGTATGCAGTGGAAATATGTGTTCCGAGAGTTAGACTTCACTGAAGACTTGACACTAGGTGTCGTGATGCTGATGCTGATGTTTGATATTGTTTTGTTCATTATTATTGCTTTGTACGTCGACACAGTGTTTCCAGGAAAGTATGGAATACCAAAGCCTTGGAACTTCTTATGTAAAGTAAGCATACAGCAGTATATTATCTTCTTGTATCTTGTAAGGCTTCCCGTTGGGGCCAGGATTTTTAAACTGACCCAAACCCTCTGGCGGCACTATGGCCCTGGGGTCGACTCAGCCTCTAATGGAAATGAGTACCAGACACTTGTTCTGGGGGTAAAGGCGGCCGTCACGCAGGGCTGACAACCCGGCTGACATAAAGTGCCGATTGTCTAGGAAAAGTGGGAGCCTTAACCTCCTACTTCCCGAAGGGCCTCCTGAGGCCTGTTGTGGGATCAAAAAAAAATCTTGTATGGCTATGTTTCCCTTAACACAGATTTAGATGCTCTCCCCCTGCAGGGAAGAATTTGAACCATACTAATTTAGTTACACTTGTTTTCATATAGATGTCATTTGAGTGGTCCGTGGTCAGCATTCTGCCTCATACTGACATCTACGAAACCAAGGTAGTACTATGATGGAAAAATTCGGTAAATTTTGCTTAGAGGCCTTTTCATTCAGGCTTAAGGATCTTTTACGAGCCTGAAAATCTTCAGACTTGGGACCCACGGCTTAAAGTCCCTCCTGGAGGACTTGCTCCTTGGATTTTTTCATCCTAAAAAATCCATCAACCCCGGTTGGGTTTGAACCCATGACCCTCGGGACCAGAGCAAGGAGCATAACCACTAGTCCACCGCGGGCGATAGTATATTATGCAGAAGTCAAGCTTTAGTAACAAATGACAGAGTTTAGAGCAGGCCTATAAAGAGTGGTTAATATCATTGAAAATTCTAGTGCAAGGTGGGATATAAGATCCATATGTGACTGTACTGGAGTCTGATAAGCAGGCTGTTTCATGTCGCCCAACAAAGAGTAGTCGATCAGCTGATCTCGGAGGTCATATGACTGGTATCCAAATGTCTCCTCACATTGGCCTGGAAGTGAATTGGAGCTCCGTCATGTTGCAGCCACATTCCGTTGCGAAGCCACGTATCACTGGTTCTGTACTTGTGAGGTGTTGTCAAGTAATGTATCTTCAAATCCTTGGAACTAACACTCATCTTGAGACATAATTAACTGGTCATAGTGTGAAAACGCATCATTTCCTGACATTGGTACATCATTAAAAAATTATCAACATCTCTCAATATACTATCTCACCTCTGTTGTCGGTGTTTTTTTGCAACACCTGTGTATATATATATCCATCTATAGTAATTTTGCCCAAGGGCAGGTCTTTCACTGCAATCATAGCATTTTCATGCTATGCTTTACTAGGGAATTATAGGTGTGGTAGCTTCCTGTTGCTTTCCACGCCGGTGAAGGATGATGATGATGGCCAGATGATTTTCGGGGACCGTTGGGCCTTAAGCTTCCTGACATTTGTCTTACAGGTGAGGAAAAACCCCGAAAAAAAAACCACCCAGGAGCCTGTCCCAACCAGGAATCGAATCTGGGCCCGCTGTGTGACAAGGCAGCACGCTACCTCGAGACTACAGCGGTGGACTATATATATATATATATATATATATATTAAGTTATGTAGATAGGAAATAACACTATGAGGTTTTTTAATATTGTTTATTTACCATGTA
Organism: Diploptera punctata; assembly: GCA_030220185.1. Lineage (NCBI taxonomy): Eukaryota > Metazoa > Arthropoda > Insecta > Blattodea > Blaberidae > Diploptera > Diploptera punctata. Next base: position 543,543 of record JASPKZ010002324.1, read on the forward strand.
TATATATATATATATATATATATATATATATTATTTACAACTCCACCACTGTGGTCTCGAGGTAGCGTGCTGCCTTGTCACACAGTGGGCCCAGGTTCGATCCCCGGTCGGGGCAGTTTTTCTGGGTGAGGTTTTTATCGGGGTTTTTCCTCACCTGTAAGACAAATGTCAGGAAAACTTTAAGGCCCAAACTGTCCCCGAAATCATATGGCCATCATCATCATCCTTCACCGGTGTGGAAAGCAACGGGAAGCTACCACACCTACAATTCCCTAGTAAAGCTGCAAGCATAGCATGAAAATGCTATGATTGCAGTGAAGGACCTACCTTCAGGCAGAATTACTATGGATGGATGGATGGATGGATGGATATTATTTACATGTCTGTAAGATGTTTGTCACCTCTGTAATTATTAATTTTTGTTATAGCGTTCATATTGGAAATCCGACTACAGACCAGAGCAGCTACAAACTGAGGAAGTTGAAGACAGTGAAAATTTTGAAGCTGAGCCAACAGATCTGCCTGTTGCTATTTCAATTCAACATCTGACCAAGGTAGACTGTTTTTATTATTCATTTCATACATCTCACCATCATCCAGGGATTAAGCCTGTTGGCTCGTTCCGGTTTCATGAAAGCTAGAATTGTTAAAATTGTTCAGACCATCTTCTGTGTGGGTGTACAACATTTCTCCTTCCATGCGGTTTATAATTTAGCAATAATTTTGGAAATCTTTCTTCTGGCATTCTATCAATATGTTCTTTCCACTCGTTTCTATATTTAATTATTTGGTCTATAAGTTTGAAAATATTTAGTTCCTTTCTTATATCTTCATTTCTTTTCTTATCCAGCAGAGTATATCCTGCTATATTTCTTAAAAATCTCATCTCAGCTGCTTCCAATCTTTGTTCTTGTCTTTTCATACATCTCAGTGATAGATAAATCATGTTTGAAGAGAATAATTATACGTTCAGAAATGATTTATCCCTCATTGAGATGTATGAAATGAATAATAAAAATTTGGAAAGAAGCCGTACTGGCTTTATAATGTAATATAAAATTCCCAAATAAATGTCTTCTTAATAAAGAAGCCACCATTTGCAAAGATAGAAGCAAAGGTTTCATAGCATTTGGTACACGGGAATTTACAGCATGTATAAGAGAAAAAAATTGTGTTTAGATTGGAACTCGCCCCGATAGCTTGGTCAGTAGAGCGTTGGCCTAGAAAGCCAAAAGGTCCTGGGTTTGAGTCCCAGTCTGAGTGTAGAATTTCTCTCCTCAAATAAGAGTGTTATTAATATGTGCATGTTCTAATGCCACGGCAGATAGAGGGGGCAAATGTGCTCTATTTTCAATTTACACTCAACTTTGGCAAATCACTTTACATAGATACATTGTGTAGAGAGAGGAGTGTTAGGATGGGTGGTTGTATGACGCGTGACGATGATGAAGAGAACGGAGAATGTTCCACCCGGTGTCAGCACATAGCCTACTACTGTCAAAAGGACTGAGGGGGCCACCGGACTTAACTTCCCCATCTAACGGACAAATTGCTATCATCTGTCCTACGTGCCTTCTCAACATATCTATGTGTTGCTGAGAGGTTTGGAATTTAATGCAGGAACATAAGCTCTCCGTATATCCCTATCCTGAGCTAATGTTTTCCAATCATTCCCTGTATAATCTACTTCCATCAAATCATGGTTAATGTTATTCTCCCACCTCATTCTTGATCTACCAACTGGGCATTTTCCCTCTGGTTTTCCTACAAGAAACTTTCATCCATGTCTCTCATCCTCCTTTCGTGCCACATGTCCTGCCCATCGCAGTCTACGAGACTTAACTGTTCTTATTATATCTGGCTTCCTATAAAGACCATGTAGTTCACTGTTATGCAGTCTTCTCCATTCACCTGCCTGTCCATCTTTCTTTGATCCAAAAAATTTCCTAAGAACTTTATTCTCAAATACTTGTAATCTCCTTTCCTCCCTTAAACTAAGAGTCCATGTTTCGCACCCATATAATACGTATAACTGGTAGAATAATAGTTTTATATATTTTCAGTTTAACATTTTCTGAAAGGTGTTGAGATGTCAAGAGTCCCTGTAAACCATAATAGCACACATTTCCAGAATTGAGTCTATGTTTAATTTCTTTGTGAATCTCATTCCTATTTGTGATTATTGTTCGTAGGTATTTGAATTCAGCCACTTCCTCAAAATTTCTCTCATTTGTCATTAGCTGTCCATTTCCATTATATAATGCATTTCTCCGTGTGACCATATATTTAGTTTTATTGATATTTACTTCCAGTTCTAATTCCTTAGTGTTACTCAATAGTGTGTGCGTGTTGTCCTTTAGTATCTCCTCGCTATTGCCCAGTAGTACTACATCATCAGCATAAACTAACAGCTTATTAATACCATTGAGTTGTAGGCCTTCCTCATCCTCTCTTTGTCTGGCTATTTTAGTAATTTGTAATGCCTTTTTCTTAACGCCCGAGGTAGCACAGCTTGTGATATTGATGTGTGTTGTTACAGAATTATGGATCTCAAGAAGTAGTAAAGGATATGAACTTGAGGTTGTATGACGGACAGATTACTGTGCTGCTGGGTCATAATGGTGCTGGGAAGACAACAACAATGTCTATGGTAACTGGTATGCTACTGCATTTAACTTCATTAGTTATGTGCAAGTTTTAATCAAAGATTATAGATACAACATGATGTCCAAGATCATGGGCTTTGGAGGTTTGGCACAAGAAGACGGCAGCAGCTGTAAAAATCCGAAGATAGATAGATAGATAGATAGATATAACATATTCTAAAGAAAAATTTATACCTTAATGTAGATACTCACTGGCACTATTGAACCTGTATGTTCATGGCCGCATGGACATAAGCTATCCTGAGCCAATGCTTTCCAATCATTCCCTGTATAATCTACTTCCCTCAAATCATAGTTAATGTTGTTCTCCCACCTCTTCTTGGTCTACCAACTGGGCGTTTTCCCTCTGGTTTTCCTAGAAGAAGCTTTGGCATGGTTTCCCTGAAGTAGTCCCCGCCTGGAGAACCGAATGGGGGACTATTTGACCTCCGGAAAATTTTACCCCAGTTGAACCCATTGCCGCTTTTCTTGACGGTTGTATTTTTATGGTGAAAGATTGTCACTCCTACGACCAAGGTACTCTTTTTGTCTGGCTTATCACCTTCGACAAGTCTGGCATGGGTAACCCTATCAGCAGCAATGCTCTCGGGATCATTTAAGCACGCAAGCCACTCCACCACGACAAGGTAAAGATACCATGGAGGGACCTTAATGTAGATACTCCAAAAAAAACTCGAAGCACGACAGGCCTAGAGGCCCTTGGCCTACCACCTGGCTGCTGGCCTCACATCTACATGTGTTAATCACAGAGGTAGATGATCATCTAGCCAGTGTAGGAGTGACATGTGGTCAGCATGTCGGGTCCCCCAGCTGTTATAGCTGGTCTCCTCAATCTTGAGTTGCTACTTATTGTAGCTACCCAAATGCCACACGATGCTGGGTGGGCACCGGTCCCACACTGGCTGAAATTCCATGAGAAAATTTCTTCCCGCATGGGGACTCGATACAGCATTGAGAATGTCACAAATGCAGTGAAGAAACTCGAGTCTGCGAGGGAGTTAAGAAACAGCTTAAATCCTTATCCTTAATTGGACCAATATATTTTCCATAAGATCTTTCTCTCTTATAGAAGGAATAAAAAGTCTTTATAATGGCACGAAGATTATCCTTAATTTAGATAATTACTCCAGTGAAGAAATGTTAATAAATCAAGGAGTTTGACAAGGGTGTACATTATCACCTACATTGTTTAATATATATTTTAACGAGGTTATACAAAAATGGAAACAATCAAGTCCAATAGGAATACAAACAGATAAGGAAATGTATATGAATATTTTAATGTATGCAGATGATCTGGTAATTATACAGAAGTCAGAGGATGATTTACAAAGAGCCATTTACATTGACGATTTTATTTTTAATTTAACACTTCTCATTGAAGGATAAATTATATTTGAAGAGAGAAATTTTCGCCTAGACCGGGACTCGAACTCGGGACCCTTGGCTATAAAGTAGTGTTAAATTCCCAATAAATGTCTTCTTAACTAAGAAGCCGCGAGGGAATTACAACGTACATAAGAGAAAAATTTGCGCCTAGATCGTAACTCGCCTCGGTAGCTCAGTTGGTAGAGCACTTGGCCCGGAAAGCCAAGGGTCCCGGGTTCGAGTCCCGGTCTAGGCGAAAATTTTTCTCTTCAAATATAAGCCATTTACATGTTGAATCAATTAGGACTCTATTATAATCTCGAAGTCTCAACTTCAAAAACTGAAATTATGGCTTTTCAGGACAAAGTGCCAGTCAGAGCAAAAATAGTAATCAATAATGAAATAACAGAACAGATAGCACACTTTAACTATCTGGTTCAGATATAACATATAGCTATGATTGGGATATACACAATAAATTAAACCGATATCAAATGATGTGCGGCACCATAAGAAGAACCCTCCGAAAGACTCGAAGAGAAATTCAGCTCAGGTTTTATAAAATTATGGCTGTTCCTGTTCTTTTATATGGATCTGAATCTTGGGTACTTACAAAAAACATATCTCACACATTGAAGCCACTGAAATGAGATTTTTAAGATACGTAAAAGGATGTACACGCATGAATAGATACACAATGAATCAATAAGAAATGAACTGGAGATATTTTCAATACTCGATAAACTAGAAGAGCACAAATACCAATGGAAAGAACATTTAGACAGAATGGACAATACAAGATTACCCAAAAAGATCAACACCTACAAACCACATGGAAAAAGATCTTTGGGACGGCCAAGGAAACGATGGACTTGAGACCGGAACAGGTCGCATTGACCTAATCCTGGAAAGGAAGAAGAAGAAGATCTTTCTCTCCCAGGTGGCAAGTCTTGTAGCAGTTATGAGCCTTACACTGCAACAGGTTTAATAATTGTTTTATATATTATTTTAATTTTCTTAGATATATATCTTTTTTTTCTAATGCCCCAGGTTGTCTTTTGACATTCCTGGTTTCTCTCCTGGCATGGCGTACTTGTAACCCACTTCTGAGGTTGGGGCGCCTGGAAGGTGGGGTTTCATTGCCCCGATGATATGATGGTTGATGATGATGATAATGGTGTGCCAGGAGAGTCCCTAATCCTAAGCTTAACCTAAGATGAATATGAATGATGATGATTGCGATGGCCATATGATTTTGGGGACCGTTTGGGCCTTAAAGTTTTCCTGACATTTGTCTTACAGGTGAGGAAAAACCCTGATAAAAACCTCACCGAGAAAAACTGTCCCGACCGGGGATCGAACCCGGGCCCACTGCATGACAAGGCAGCACGCTACCCCGAGACCACAGCAGTGGACTGAGATATATATCTAGATTGAATAATTTTGTTCAGAGATCTTAAACATTGGTTACCTGCTGCTAGTTTTTCTTTTATTTCATTAATCCTGGATACGATGGACAATACAAAATACTGTACATTATTTATTTTCATTTTTAAAAATACGATAGGAAGAGTCACGCCCGGATAATCCACAAACCAGATAATATGCACACGGATAATCAGGAGTTTAGTGTTTTAATTTTGTTGAGATGTTCCTTGACTCACCTCATACTTCTTAACTTCCTCGCAGATCCGGATTTCTTCACTATATTTGTGACATTCTCAATGCTGTTCATGTTCACAACTGACGTCCAATGGTGTCCTCTCCTGCAGACTGACCTCCGCGCCATCTGATGGCTGACCAACGAACTTCCAAATCAATCCCCTCTCCTTATCACCGGGTATTTCAAAATTCATAGTTATGTTTTTATTCTTATATAATAAATTTGGAAATTTTTAACATTATGAGGTTCAATTCATAAGAGTTAAATGAATCGTGAATTCTTCTTACCTCACACTTCTATGTTTTTTTAAACACAGCACTGCAGTATCAGCGACTATTGTCACCATCCTCAGCTGTTTTCACGACATGAGGATGGTGACGATGGTTGCTGATACTGCAGTGCTGTGTTTAAAAAAAAAACATGGAAGTATGAGCTAAGAAGAAATCACGATTCATTTAATTCTTATGTTTTTATTCTTGCATATGTAAATTTTTTCCCAAATTGTGAGTTCCTTCGGTTTTTCTAATTGTTTAAGTAATTTCGTTTTGGTTTCTATTCTATGTTTTACTGACGAAAACAAAATTACTTAAACAATTAGAAAAACCGAAGGAACTCACAATTTGGGAAAAAATTACATATGCAAGAATAAAAACATAACTATGAATTTTGAAATACCCGGTGATAAGGAGAGGGGATTGATTTGGAAGTTCGTCGGTCAGCAATCAGATGGCGTGCAGGTCAGTCTGCAGGAGAGGAGACCATTGGACGTCAGTTGTGAACATGAACAGCATTGAGAATGTCACAAATATAGTGAAGAAATCCAGATCTGCGAGGAAGTTAAGAAGTATGAGGTGAGTCAAGGAACAACTCAACAAAATTAAAATAAATTTCATAGTGTTATTTCCTACCTACATAACTTAAGGAGTTTAGTGTATTTATATAATTTATAATTGCAAAGTTGTATAATTATTTGTGACTGCAGTTGTAACATTTTGTTTTCAGGAATTTTGAAGCCATCAAGAGGGACAATTATTGTAGGAGGATATGACATACTTGCAAATGTTGAGAAAGTTAGATTGAGCATGGGTTTGTGTCCGCAGCACAACGTCCTTTTTGAAAACCTAACTGCTAAGGACCACCTGTACTTCTATGGAAAAGTAATTGACTTTGAACCTAACTGATTTGCATGATATTGAAATAATGTAATATTATATTTGAAGAGAAAAATTATACACTCAGACTGGGATTTGAACCCAGAACCTTTCGCATTCCTAGGCTAATGCTCTACTGTTGAGCACACCCATCTAAATGCAAATTTTCCTGTTATACATTGTTAATTTGCATTTAAATTGGAGTGCCTAGATAGCTCAGTAGCAGAGCATTGGCTTAGAAAGCCAAAGGTCCTGGTCTGAGTGTATAATTTTTCTCTTCAAATATAACCTATAGTATATGTTTGTATGTACTAATCATAAAACTGATATTTTATTGTTTTAGTTGAAAGGACTGAAAGGTGACATGTTGAATTATGACGTAGAAAGGTATCTTTATATCTTACAACTGTCACATGTTGCAAAAACCAAGTCGAAGAATCTGTCTGGTGGACAGCAGAGGAAATTGTCTGTGGGAGTAGCACTTTGTGGTAATTCCAAGGTAATCCATTGTCAAGATTTGATTTACTCATCCTCTTAGCATATTAAGTCTAGTCTTTGTCGCAGAGTTGCATCTGGGATTCATTTTCTTGCATTTGGGACGCTCTGCGAGAATGAATCTTATTAATTAAAACATTTTGTCCGGAAGATGGCAGCCCCATCATTGGTCTTGCCTTCCTTTGGCCAGCAACCAATCGAAGGGACTATTATTATGCTTTCAAGTCTTATACGAGAATTTCCCATAAGGGAAAATTTTCTATAGGATCGTAACAGGCCTTGGCCTAATACTTGGAAGGAAGAAGAAGAAGATTCTTACCTCTTAGAGTCGTATCTATGAACGCATTAGACCGTAAAAGTCGTTCTCTGCTGAGAAAGTTGCATCCAAAGACGTTTTTGTGTACTCAAAAATCTGTTCATGCGATAATAATTGTCGAAATTCCTAAGCTACCTGGCGAGGTGACTTTGCAGAGAATGAATCGTGAGCAACCTGATGGTAACCGATGTACTTTGAAACTTGTCAAGATGTCGGACCTTGAAGACTTCGATCATGTTTTCGGTACATGCAGAGAAGAGGAATTTGATTGAGTCTACCAAAGAATTCAACTGGAAGAACAGGAAAATCGGCGTAATATCACGCGATGCAGACGTCGTCGTATACAATTTTATTTGCAGGACACAAGCATAAATGTGTTCCTCTAGTAGACGAAAATAACAGAAGTGGTTTTATCGCTGAGAATTCTGGGTAATTTCTTGCCAATATTGCGAAAAAACTACTTTCATGCATGACCAGACAGCAACTCGCTAATTCAAACTTTGCACGTTCTCACGGAAAACTCAACTCAACAGATACTAATGTTATATTTAATTATATTTAATTAATGTTGGGAAGTAAACATTATGAGGTATAATCATTAAAATTCATCGGAGAACATATTGTTTAAACAACTCACCTCATAGGATTCATGCTTCCATGATATCGCGATTTCAAACATAGTCATGTTCATCCTCAGCCATAACTCCGACTGACGAAATTCTTCGGCCGTCAACTATTCTATTGTCGCCATCTTCAGTGCTGCCATCTGTGGTTGAATTTATGAATTTCAAAATCAATGTAATTTCGTTAGGGATATCAAAATTCATTGATCTATTTTTGTTTTTTCTGAATGTATATTTTTTCCCAAACTGTCAATTCCAAAGGTTTCTCTACTTGTTTTAAAAGTTTAGCTTCTCTTCCAATTTTATGATGTTCTAATAAACTATGTGCAGCAATTGCAGATTTTTCAATTTCACAATTTTTAATATTTTTGAAATGTTCTTTCGTCCGAATTTCCAAATTCCTTTTTGTTTTTCCTATATAAACTTTATTGCAATCTTCACAATTTATTTGATAAATTCCAGATTTCTTACTGTCTGGAACATTGACTTTTTTATTGGTGCTTAGAAGATTACCCAGACTAAATTTATTTATTGGTGCCAAAGATACTAATGTACTTGCATGCGGCCCTAAGAGTATACATGAGGCTTGTATATGAGTCTCCACTTTGTGAAGAAACCGAGAGAGATTGCTAGCCTGTTCACTTATGTGAAAATAATCACCTAAAAATAATATCTATTTTGAAAGGACATAATCATGTACCTACCAACTTTAAGGGCCGCATGCAAATACATTAGTCTCTACTCAAATTACTTCCAATCACTGGTGAGCTGACTCACCGTGAGCAATTGCTGAGATCGAATTAACGGCCGGCTTACCGGTCATGCATGAAAGTCGACATTTTCGTAATATTGGCAACGAATTACCCAGAATTCTCAGTGATAAAACCACTTCTGTTATTTTCGTCTGCTATAGAGGAACGCATTTATGCTTGCATCCCGCAAATAATACCGTATACAACGATGTCTGCATCGCGCAATATTACGCCGATTCTCTTGTTCTTCCAGTTGAATTCTTTGGTAGACTCTATCAAATTCCTCTTCTCCGCGTATACCGAAAACATGATCGAAGTCTTCAAGTTCCGACATCTTGGATAAAGCGGCAAGGTTTCAAACTACATCGGTTCCCTTTGGGATTTTCACGATAAGTTTCTATCTTGAGCTATGATCTTAAGGTACCTCGTCAGGTAGCTTACAATTATTATCGCATGAATAGATTTCTGAGTAAGCAAAATGTATTTGGATAAAACTTTCTCAGCAGAGAACGCCTTTTACTGTCTAATGCGTTCAAACATTCAACCCTGAAAGTTGCTAAAGAGTAGAAGTAATTTGAATTAAACTTAAGACAGTAAACTGTTTATTATGCTGGTAATTTTCTAAACTACCATCTTCAATTACTTTTAAAGAAGTAATTTTCTAAACTGCCATCTGGTGTACTTTTGAAGAACTTTGTAATCAAACTTGGTTTATCAAATTAATTACAAAATAAAGTATATATAAGAAAAAACAAAAAGAAACTTAAAAAGACAAAAAAATAACACATTAGAAACATAAAAAAATGGTGAAATTGAAAATTCAGCTATAGTAGCACATAGTTGATTAGAGAATCATAGAATTGAAAAAAGAAGCAAAACTTTTGAAACATTTATCTAAACCTTTGGAATTAATAGTTTGGGAAAATATATACATTAAAAAAAAACATAGTAGAACCATAAACTTCGAGGTTCCAGATGAATCAAGTTTGATTATAAAGTTCTTCAAAAGTACACTAGATGGCAGCTTAGAAAATTACTTCTTTAAAAAATAGACAGTTGTAAAAACAGCTGGCGATGGGAATGATGTTACAAAACATGAGAATTGATTTGATTCTTGTTATGTTTATATATTCAGTATGTGATTCTTGATGAACCTTCCTCTGGGATGGATCCCTCTGCTAGAAGACAGTTATGGGATCTCCTTGAAATAGAGAAGAGAAACAGAGCCATTATGCTTTCAACACACTTCATGGATGAAGCAGATAAACTTGGTGATCGAATTGCCATTATGCACAATGGGATACTAGAATGTTGTGGTTCACCTTTTTCCTCAAGAAGAAATATGGTAAAGTAAACAGTTTAATGGGAAATTTTGTCATTTTATAATACAGTACATTAATAGTGAGTGGAGAACATATTTTTAACGACTCACCTCATATATTTTAAAATTTCTTTGATACCGGCGGTTTCAGACAATATTTTGTCCCTCTCAGTCATGGCTTCCACTGAACAGTACAGTCTAAGGGCCGCATACAAATACATTAGTCTCTGGTGAGTTGAGTTTTCCGTGAGAACGTGCAAAGTTTGAATTAGCGAGTCGCTGACTGGTCATGCATGAAAGTAGTTTTTTTTTCGTAATATTGGCAAGAAATTACCCAGAATTCTCAGCGATAAAACCACTTCTCTTTTTTTTGTCTGCTGAGGAACGCATTTACGATTGCGTCCCGCAAATAATACCGTATACAATGATGTCTGCATCGCGCAATATACAACATCGATTCTTCTGTTCTTCCAGTTGAATTCTTTGGTAGACTCTATCAAATTCCTCTTCTCCGCGTATATACGAAAACATGATCGAAGTCTTCAAGGTCCAACATCTTGGATAAAGCAGCAAGGTACGCGGCAAGATTTCAAACTACTTCGGTTTCCCTAGTGTTTGCTAACGATTCATCTATGCAAAGTCACATCGCCAGTTAGATTAGGAATTTCAACAATTATTATCGCTGTGAAATGAACGGATTTGAGGATGCAAAAACGTAATTGGATGCAACTTTCTTCAGCCGAGTACAGGCAAGGAGAGAACGACTTTTACGGTTCTAATGCGTTCATTAGATTCGAGCCAAAGTATTCTGAGTATATTATTTTGGTCTGGACATATTACCTCAATATTAGTAATTGTTGATTTGTTCATTGGACATGTTTCAAAACAATTCTCGGTTTTATCTTAACGCCCCTTTCCCAGACTGGTTTATTTAGTTGCAGTATGTCTTGCACCACTGGATGTCGATGTCAGCTCCATCATGTGGTTGGCCAAAGAACCTCCAAACAGCGTCACCCTCCAGGAATATCAAAATTCAAACTCGGTTGCTGTCTCTGCAGATAATTTTTTCCACAAATAGTCAGCTCGTTTGTATTTTAAATGTTTGAATGCGTTTAGTGTATGAATTTATAGATGTTTTTTCAGACCAAACATGAGGCAGAAACTGAGATTTTTCATTACTCATTTTTTAATATTTTAAATAATCATGTGGGAAAACCTAGAAAATAAATTTTTCACTTTGTTGAACATAACCATGAAAAAGAAAATTGAGAAACAAAAGACAAAGATAAATAATTTGTTAACTAAATCAAAGGGAAAGAAGAATACATCAAATAAAATCAAACATCAGAATAAAACCAGAAATGAAGAAAAATCAGAATCCACCAGAAATTATGTTAAAAATTTTTCAAAGGCAACCTTTAACCTAAAAGAGACAAAATTGTTAGAAAACGGTCTAAAAACAGCAATAGATTATTCCAATAGAATAGAAGAATACATAGTGGACATTGAAAATTCAATAGAAGGGTTAGTTACAGAAGAAAAAATAATCATCAGAAAAAAATGTGAAGAAATTTTGAATAAAATAAAGAATACAAATAAAAACCCAGTTTGTAAGGAGAATTTAAAAACACTCAAAGAAATAAATAACAAAAATGTTGTATATACAAAATCAGATAAGGTAACCAAATTATAATTCTGGACAAAGAAGATTATCAAAATAGAATGGAAGAACTTTTGAAAGAAAAAGAGTATGAAAAAATTAAGAATGACCCCCTACCAAAAAACCATAAAAAAGTGGAAAACTGTTTTAAAAATGTTTAAAATTCTATCCAAGAAAGAAAAATTTCAATTAAAAGTAAGCAACCCAAGAAACCCTAATATACATGGACTTCCAAAAATTCACAAACCGGGAAACAAAATGAGGCCAATAATTAACAATATTGGATCACCAACCTACAAAATTTCGAAATGGCTGAATAATCAATTTAAAAGAATTAATAATTTTGAAAGTCTGCAGATTGAAAATTCATTGGAATTAGTTAAGAAATTAGAAAAAGTGGAAATTGAACCCACAGATAGGTTGGTTTCGTTTGATGTAGTTTCACTATTCACAAATGTACCGAAACAAAAAACTTTGGAGATATTGAACAATTGGTTAAGAAAAACAACATAGACAGAGAGATCAAAGAAGATTATTTGAAATTAACTGCGTTATGCATTGATCAAATGTTTTTTACATTCAATGGGAGTTTCTATAGACAAAAATCAGGGCTCTCAATGGGAAACCCATTATCACCTTTTCTGGCAAATTTATTTATGAGCGATTTTGAATGTAAAATCACTAAAGCACATCCCACAATGTTTAAATTTTGGAGTAGATATGTTGATGATATAATTTGTATTGTTAAAGAAAAACATGTAGAAGATTCCCTAAAACTATTAAATTTACAGAGTACAAACATTAAATTCACCAAAGAAATAGAAGACAATAAACAAATACCTTTTTTGGATCTTAAATTGGTCAGAAACGAAGAAAAAAGAAAAATTGAATTCAGGATTCATAGGAAGAAACTCATACGGAAAATTTATAAAATCAACAGGGTTCAATCCAATTGGACATAAATTAGCAGCATTTAATAGTTTAACTCATAGATTGGTAAACTTACCCTTAAACGAAGAAGATTTTAAACATGAGAAAAAACACATAATCAAAGTAGCAAGAGAAAATGGGTTTGATGAAAAAATGGTACAAAAAAGGATAGAAAAGTATAAAAAACAAAAATGATAAACAGAAGTAATCTTGAAAAAGAAGAACCACCTATGAAAAAATATAGGAAATTCACATATCACCCCTGGGTACATAATAAATTTCAAAATATATTTGAGAAGTTTAATATTAAATTAGCACCCAAAAAATAACTACAGTTTAAATAAACTAATAAAAACCAACAAAAATGAAAAAACTGATAAAAATAAAAAGTCAGGAATATATCAAATTGAATGCATGGGTTGTGAAAAGATATATATAGGGAAAACAAAAAGAAACCTAAAAATTAGAACCAAAGAACACATAAGAAATATTAAAAATGGAGAAATTGAAAAATCTGCAGTTGCTGCTCATGTTTGGTCTGAAAACATAATATAAATTCAGACACTAAATTATTAAAACAGTTAGAAAATACAAACGAGCTGACTATTTGGGAAAAAAATTTATATTCAGAAGAACAGAAACAGAGTTATGAATTTTGATATTCCGATGGAGGGTGACCTTGTTTGGAGGTTCTTTGGCCAACCACAGGATGGAGCTGACATCGACATCCAGGTGGTGCAACATAATGCAACATAAATAAAACCAGTCTGGGAAAGCTGAAGATAAAACAGAGAATTGTTTTGAAACATGTCCAAGAACAAATCAACATTAATATTGAGGTAAGATGTCCAGACCAAAAATAATATAATTAAAATAACCTCAAAATATAACTTCCTAAAATTAAATATCAATGTCTTCTTCTTTCTTCTTCCTCCTCTCAAGTGATAGACCTAGGGGTCTGTTACGGTCTCAATCCAACATTTGAAGGGTCTGCCCAATGATCTCTTGCCTCATGGCTGGTAATTTAAGATTGTTCGGCTCATTCTTCTTACGTGAGATTTCCAGTTGTTTTTATATTTTTGTACATATTCCATGATTGATTCTGTTTGTAATACTCTGAGAATCTCAGAATTCCTTTCATGGTCTGTTCTTGAGTAACCTGCAGTACATAGGAATTAAATGAATCGTCATTTCTTCTTACCTCACACTTCTATGTTTTTTTAAACACAGCACTCCAGTATCAGCAACTATTATCACCATCCTCAGCTGTTTTCACATCTGTCAATTTTTTCTTTTAAACTGCCATCTGGTGTTCTTTTGAATGAATCATTTTCTAAACTGCCATCTGTTGTATTTTTGAAGAACTATGTAATCAAGCTCGGTTCATCTGGAATCTCGAAGTTGATGGTTCTAGTATGGTTTTTTGAATATATATTTTTTCTCAAACTGTTAAATCCAAAGGTTTGGATAGATGTTTCAAAAGTTTTGCAGTTTTTTCAATTCTATAATGCTCCAATAAACTATGTGCTGCTATAGCTGATTTTTCAATTTCTCCATTCTTTAATTAACAAATTCAGCCTGGATAATCTTCTGTTAACTAATAATAAAGTTAACACCCCAGACGACAAAATATCTGGAATTTATCAAATTGATTGCAACAGGATATATATAAGAAAAACAAAAAGGGACTTGGAAACTCGTAAAAAAGAACACTTCAGAAACATAAAGAATAGAGAAATTAAAAAATCAGCTATAGCAGCACATAGTTTATTAGAGCATCATAGAATTGAAAAAGAAGCAAAACTTTTGAAACATCTATCGAAACCTTTGGATTTAACAGTTTGGTAAAAAATATATATTCAAAAAAAACCGTACTAGAACTATGAACTTTGAGATTCCAGATGAACTGACCTTGATTACAAAGTTCTTCAAAAATACAACAGATGGCAGTTTAGAAAATGATTCCTTAAAAAAACACAAGATGGCAGTTTAGAAAATAATTCCTTCAAAAGAACACCAGATGGCAGTTTGGATAATTACTGGCAAAAGAAAAAATTGACAGTCGTGAAAACAGCTGAGGATGGTGACGATGGTCGCTGATACTGCAGTGCTGTGTTTAAAAAGAAGTATGAGGTAAGAAGAAATCACGATTCATTTAATTCTTCATCATCATCATCCTGCCAGGTCTTAGTCCTAGAAGAACTGTTACGGCCTGAGAAAGCGGTTTTCGTGCCATCTTTTCATAGGTCTACCAAGTGACCATTTCCCATTTGGATAGTAGTTCATTATTACCTTGGGGATCCTGGATCTAGCCATTCTTGAGAAATGTTCCTTCCAGTTTAGCTGATATCTGGAGATGTAGTCCAGTATTGGTGACACATTAAGTTCTTAAAGGATTTCTACATTTTTCTTTCGATCCCATTTGGTGTTCGGCGCATAAATTTCATCTCACAAGCTGTTACTCTGCTTTGATAAAGACGAGTACGAGTTGATTTTTGCACTAATGAAGGTTTTAAAACTCTATTAATGATTTATTATTAATTAACACTTCTCACTGAAGGATAAATTATATTTGAAGAGAAAATTTTTTGCCTAGACCGAGACTCGAACCCGGGACCTTTGGCTTTCCAGGCCAAGTGCTCTACCAACTGAGGTACCGAGGCGAGTTGCGATCTAGACGCAAATTTTTCGTTGTAATTCCCTCACGCCAAATGCTTGAAACCATTGCTTCTATCTTTGCAAATGGCGGCTTCTTAGTTAAGAAGACATTAATTGGGAATTTAACACTACTTTATAAAGCCAGTAGGGCTTCTATGGACGATTTTATTATTAATTTAACACTTCTCACTGAAGGATAAATTATATTTGAAGAGAAAAAGAAAATTTTTCTCTTCAAATATGATCTATTTATGATTCCCATTGATTTGTTGAATTTCACAATTTTCTCTGGTAAATCCAAATTTTCAACAAAAGAGAGTTTATGTCCTAAATAAGTAAACTCATTAACTCTCTCTAATATTTGTTATTTAAACAAATTTTGCTTGGTATTGGGATTTTCCACAAAAGGCCATTATTTTTAGTTTTATTGGTAGATATTTCCATTGAATATTTCTGGGCTATCAGATTTAAATTATGTACTGACCTCATTAATTCTTACAAATATTGTAATGTGTTGTTGTAGGTGCTGGATACAAATTAACAATTGTGAAGCTGCCAGATTGTGTCACTGATACGGTAACTGAAGCACTGAAAAGACAAATTCGTGACGTCAAATTGATAGAGGACAAGCGTGCTGAAATAACTTATCAGCTCAGAGATGAAGATTCAGGATTATTTGAAAATTTGTTGTCTGACCTTGAACGTAACATGGCCACCTTGAGAATTGAGAGCTTCGGCCTTTCTGTTACTACTATGGAAGAAGTATTTCTAAAGTAAGTCAACACATTCTTATTGGGAAGTAAACATGATGACGTTATATCATTAATAGTGAGTGGAGAACATATTTTAATCGACTCACCTCATACATTTTCAAACTTCTTTGATACCAACAGTTTCAGACAATATCATGTCCTTCTTCAGTCATGATGAAATTCCGTGATTGTTGATTTCTTTAGTGACATCACCTCTTGTGCTGCCATCTTTCATTGGGATTATAAACTTTGTAATTAAATTTTTTTCCACCGGAATATCAAAATAAAAATTTAATTACAAAGTTCATAATCCGAACGAAAGATGGCAGCACAAGAGGTGATGTCACTAAAGAAATCAACAATCACGGAATTCCATCAGTGGAAGCCATACTGAAGAAGGACATGATATTGTCTGAAACCGTCGGTATCAAAGAAGTTTGAAAATGTATGAGGTGAGTCGATTAAAATATGTTCTCCACTCACTATACATTCATTCATTCTTAGTTAAAACATGAGGTTCTTAATTCGTAAATTAATGAGTCATCTTTAACATCTTACCTCAAATCTTATGTTTCTTCAAACACAGGAACTAGTTTTCAAGAGAAGGATCTCTCTAATTTTCAACCGACATTATGACTAGCAGATTTTCGTTGGAATCTCCATCAATAACGTTGCCATCTGGTGTTAATTTGATGAGGTCACGTTCATCAGGAATCTCAAAATTCATGGATCTAAATTTGTTCTTCTGAATATATATCATAATCCATGCAAGTATTAGGCCATGTGGCCTGTTACAGTCTCAAAGAGTGATTTTCCATCTAGCGCTTTTTTGGTTGTCCCAGCGATCTTTTGCCTTGGGGGCAGTAGCAAAGTATGGCTTTTGAAATTCTATGAGATGGCATTTGTTGAAGATGGGCTCTCCAGTTGTTCTGGTAGTTTTGTATATGGTGAAGAATGGGTTCTACTGAATATATATCTTCTCCCAAATTGTGAATTCTAAAGGTTTTTCCAAATATTTGGTTTGTCTGGAAACTTGAAGTTCATGGTTCTAGTATCTTTCTTTTAATGTATATCTTTTCCCAAACTGTTAATTCCAAATGTTTAGATAGATGTTTCTAAAGTTTATAGCTTCTTTTTCAATTCTTTGTTGATTCTCTATTAAACTATGTGCTGCTATAGCTGATTTTTCAATGTCACCATTTTTTATGTTTCTAAACTGTTCTTTTTTACGAGTGTCCAAATCCCTTTTTGTTTTTCCTATGTATACTTTATTGCAGTCTTTGCAATTAATTTGATAAATTCCAGATTTTTAATTGTCGGGGGTGTTAACTTTTTTATTAGTTAACAGAAGATTACCCAGGCAAATTTGTTAATCGGAGTCAATGTTATATTAAAAAATATGTGTATTTTAAACAATACTTGATAAGTTATGTAGATAGGAAATAACACTATGAGGTTTTTAATATTGTTTTATTTTTTATTTCACTCACCTCATACCATATAACTCCTAGCATACCCACAGTTTCATCACAAAGGATGTGATGAAACCGTGGATATGCTAGGATTATGAAGTATGAGGTGAGTGAAATAAAAATAAACAATACTTGATACTATGAGGTAATTGAACACCTCACTTGATTATTTAACTTTCACAGGGAAAGAACACTATGAGGTTTAATTTAAGAATTAAATTAATGTTTTTATTAATATTTAATTTTAGGAAGTTATATTTTGAGGTTATTTTAATTATATTATTTTTGGTCTGGACATCTTACCTCAATATTAATGTTGATTTGTTCTTGGACATGTTTCAAAACAATTCTCTGTTTTATCTTCAGCTTTCCCAGACTCTGGGAAAGTCCGGGAAAGCTGAAGATAAAACAGAGAATTGTTTTGAAACATGTCCAAGAACAAATCAACATTAATATTGAGGTAAGATGTCCAGACCAAAAATAATATAATGTTTTTATTACCTCACCTCATATCCTTTTTCTCTGAAACTGCAGTATAGAAGAAAAAGGTAATAAAAACTTAATTTAATTCTTACCTCACTTGATACTAAATGTATGTCCTCTTTCACAACAGTTACCTTTTTCTTTCAGAGTTGGAACCCCGACTTCTAACCACGAAGAGGGAAACGATGAACATAAAGATT
The DNA here is from genome assembly GCA_030220185.1 of Diploptera punctata. Taxonomy (NCBI): domain Eukaryota; kingdom Metazoa; phylum Arthropoda; class Insecta; order Blattodea; family Blaberidae; genus Diploptera; species Diploptera punctata. Next base: position 562,053 of record JASPKZ010002324.1, read on the forward strand.
GTGAGTATTAAAACCAGATTTGTTGAGAGCAGATATTGTCCATCAAATAATGAATAAACATAGATCATTAAATTAATATCTTCTTACATAAATATTATTTATAACAATTACATTTGTGTTGTTTGTATTAATTTAAATTTTGAAACTAGAAGCTGAACTATATTATTGTATATATGCTTCTTGTAGGAAAACAGAGGTAAAATGCCCAGTTGGTAGACCAAGAATGAGGTGGGAGAATAAGATTGTCCATGATTTGAGGGAAGTAAATTATACAAGGATATTTTTATTATTAATTTAATATTTCTCAATGAAAGATAAATTATATTTGAAGAGAAAAATTTTCGCCTAGACCGAGACTCGAATCCGGGACCTTTGGCTTGCAAGGATAATTGGAAAACATTAGTTCAGGATAGGGATCTATTTTTTTTATTAAGAGCCTCACCACGATCCCCCTGGGTTACCTTGGGCTTAATGCCCATATCCCCATGTCTGCTCTTGTCCCTAATTACTCTCTGCTGTTTTTATGTTGTTCATTTTCTGGATACAAGTTTCGGGTGTTTGTTCTTAATACAACTTATATACAGTTATGTTTACATATTAATCCGTAACCTAAGTCTTAAATCTACCACCTAATCTAGTAATATTTACGTGGAGTTGTTTAACCTAAGTGTTAAAACTAATTATATTATTTTTGGTCTGGACATCTTACCTCAATATTAATGTTGATTTGTTCTTGGACATGTTTCAAAACAATTCTCTGTTTTATCTTCAGCTTTCCCAGACTTTCCCAGAGTCTGGGAAAGCTGAAGATAAAACAGAGAATTGTTTTGAAACATGTCCAAGAACAATCAACATTAATATTGAGGTAAGATGTCCAGACCAAAAATAATATAATTAAAATAACCTCAAAATATAACTTCCTAAAATTAAATGTTAAAACTAATACTTAATTTACTAACTTACATCTTATGGATAGCTTATGTCTGTGTGGCCATGAACCTATGGGTTCAATAGTGCCAGTGAGTTAGTTAATTATATTTAACTATACTGCTGCAGCTACTGATTCTCCGGCCTTGACGTTTTCACGACAGTGTTGCTGATATGGATATTTAGTGGGAGTGGCCGCTTTATGTATGTGGTTAGCAGACATACAGCTGACAACATCTCAGCAATTTCAAACCTTACTAGCGTGCTATAGCAGCGTCAAGAGCAGTGATTGGTTGTGGCTGACGTGCACTCCTATGTCACCCATTTCCTTATGGTCAGTAGAGGGCGAGTTTCTCCCTTTACCCCTCGTATGACCTAAACTTCAGAGCCGGAGTTACAGTGGCTGTAGTATACATATGTAGTATTGATTTTAAGAAATATTCTATGCAACAACAAAGACGTGTTCCAGTGCAGTCAACATAGAGTACGTAATACTTCAGAATTTCAGAACTTACTACTTATTTTGTGTGTTGCATTCTTTTACAGGTTAGAGTGCTTAAATTGCGTTATGTTAGCTTTTAGGTTGGTTTTTCTCGGGTTTGAGTACTTAAATTTCATCAGATTAGCTTTTAGGTTTGTTATAGGGGCACGCCGTAGCGTAGTGGTTAAGGCACTGGGCTACAAGCCGGAGGGTCGAGGGTTCAAGTCCCGTTGGGGTCAGGATTTTTAAACTGACCCAAACCCTCTGGCGGCACTATGGCCCTGGGGTCGACTCAGCCTCTAACGGAAATGAGTACCAGACGCTTGTTCTGGGGTAAAGGCGGCCGTCACGCAGGGCTGACAACCCGGCTGACATCAAGTGCCGATTGTCTAGAAAAAGTGGGAGCCTTAACCTCCTACTACCCGAAAGGCCTCCTGAGGCCTGTTGTGGGATCACTTCACACTTAAATATTGTGTATATGTTGGCTGCATCCTGTGATTTCATAGTGTAAACCACTTCACATTTGTTGGCACATGCACATGGTGTATGATTGGAACTTAGAAATATTTTTTGCATCACATGTTGTAAAGTACCCCATGTCCTTAAACTCCGGTAACACTTTTCTTATTTAATTACACGCTTTATATTAGCTTGACCTGTATCTATCTATCTATGTAATCGAATCTTTCAATGCGATTTTCACCCACTTAAAATCATTGGATCGACTTGAAACTTTGTATACTTGTAAAGGACCAATAACAATACCATAATTTCATATATGTTTTTTAAAATCCTGGCCAGGATCAGCAGAAAATCAAAAAAATGAAAACCGGTATAATAGGTTGCGGACTTATCAACTTTTTAGTCAGTCATTGTAAGAGCTCAGTTGGTAGAGTGGTAGACTGTAGTGGTGTACAATTTCAATAATCCATAGGTCACTGGTTCAAATCCGGCCTGGAGGATTTTTTTAGAAGAGTATTACTTGTAGCTCATGCTTCAATAGTATCGAATTTAAAGATATTTACATTTTATCTTATTCTGTAAAATATTAAAACTAAAAAAATAAATAATAATGATGTTTTTATTATTAATTTAACATTTCTCAATGAAAGATAAATTAAATTTGAAGAGAAAAATTTTTTCGCCTAGACCGGGACTCGAACCCGGGACCCTTGGCTTTCCGGGCCAAGTGCTCTACCAACTGAGCTACCGAGGCGAGTTACGATCTAGACGCAAATTTTTCTCTTATATACGTTGTAATTCCCTATTGCCAAATGCTTTTGAAACCATTGTTTCTATCTTTGCAAATGGCGGCTTCTTAGTTAAGAAGACATTTATTGGAAATTTAACATTACTTTAAAAGCCAGTAAGGCTCTAATGATGTTTTTATTATTAATTTAACATTTCTCAATGAAAGATAAATTAAATTTGAAGAGAAAAATTTTTTTTTTTTACAACGTATATAAGAGAAAAATTTGCGTCTAGATCGTAACTCGCCTCGGTAGCTCAGTTGGTAGAGCAGTTGGCCCGGAAAGCCAAGGTCCCGGGTTCGAGTCCCGGTCTAGGCGAAAAAAAAAAAATTCTCTTCAAATTTAAATAAATAATAGTTTAAAAAAACTAAAACAACACGCTTTATTAGAAAACCGAACTAAAAAATGAAAAATAATTTTAATTTCCAACACGCTTGGGATAAAATTTAAGTGGTCAACAAAAAAATCATCTCCAACACATCTAGAATAAAACTAGAGTTATCAACAAAAATAAAATAATTTTACCATCAAAAGCGTGGGGTGCTCTATATCAATTAATATATTAGATAATAAACAGATATTGGTAAAAGTAAAGTCTCTAAGAAGAAAATGTAAAAACCATAAAAAGCACCCCACGCTTTTGATGGTAAAATTATTTTTTTTGTAGATAACGCTAGTTTTATTCTAGATGTGTTGGAGATGATTTTTTTGTTGACCACATTAATATTATCCCAAGCGTGTTGGAAATTAAAATTATTTTTCATTTTTTAGTTCGGTTTTCTAATAAAGCGTGTTGTTTTAGTTTTTTTAAACTATTATTTATTACTGAAAAAGAAACATCATACAGGTTTTATTAATATGTCATATGAAAGAGTATCTGAAATGGTTTTCGGCCCCATCCCATTATCATAACGAAGTTCATGAGTTCCTGAACAGTGAGTTATCTCAACGCTGGATGGGACGTGCAGGGCATAATGATGACTGCTTTTACAAATAGCCTCCCAGATCCCTGGATCTAACTCCTTGTAACTTCCTCCTATGGGGATAATGTGCATGTGCTACATATACCAGATAATGTACGCAGGATTGAAGAAGTTGCTACCACTCTATCTGAGGATATGCTCCAAAGAGTATGGCAAGAACTGGATTACCGTGCAGACATATGCCGAGTTACATGTTGTTCCCATATTGAGGGATTGTGAACTCAGACATTGCACAAAAAGACATTTGAGATACTCTTTCATATGACATATAATCGAAACCTGTGTGATTTTGTTGAGTTGTTTCTTGACTCACCTCATACTTCTTAACTCCCTCGCAGATCTAGATTTCGTCACTGTATTTGTGACATTCTCAATGCTGTTCACGTTCACAACTGACGTCCAATGGTCTCCTCTCCTGCAGACTGACCTCCGCGCCATCTGATGGCTGACCGACAAACTTCCAAATCAATTCCCTCTCCTTATCACCGGGTATTTCAAAATTCATAGTTGTGTTTTTATTCTTGCATATGTAAATTTTTTCCCAAATTGTGAGTTCCTTCGGTTTTTCTAATTGTTTAAGTAATTTTGTTTTGGTTTCTATTCTATGTATTTCTGACCAGGCATGTGCAGCTATTGCAGATTTTTGTGTTTCTCCATTTTTAACATTTCTGAGGTGTTCCTTTAATCTTGTATTTAGATTCCTTTTTGTTTTTCCTATGTATATCCCTTCACAATCTTTACAATTAATTTGATAAATTCCTGATTTTTTGCTGTCTTCAATCTTTTCATTTTTGTTGGTTTTATTAAATTACCTAAACTGTAATAATTTTTCGGTGCTAATTTAATGTTGAATTTGTTGAAGATTTTTTGAAACTTGTCAAATACTAAAGGATGGTATGTGAACTTCTTGAACTTTTTACCAATATCTTTATCTGTGTGAAGAGTACTTTCATTAATCATAACTTAACTTGTTTGATGTTTGTTTTTGAGTAATTAAATAAGAAAAGTGTTAATATTGTTTAGTTGTTTCTTGACTCACCTCATACTTCTTAACTCCTACGCAGACTTGAGTTTCTTCACTTCATTTGTGACATTCTCAATGCTCATTCACAGTTGTGAACGTAATACAGCATTGAGAATGTCACAAATGTAGTGAAGAAACTTGAGTCTGCTTGGGAGTTAAGAAGTATGAGGTGAGTCAAGAAACAACTAAACAGTATTACAATAAACTTCATAGTGTTATTTCCTACCTACATAACTTAAGAAAAGTGTTACCGGACTTTAAGAGCACAGTGTATTTCCTAAGTTTTAAAATTGCTAGCTTTATTAACTAATATGATGTATGTTTGTGTTTGAAGTGCTGTTATTAAATGTTGAACTGGTTGGAAGATGCACATCGTGGATGTATCAGGTTTTTGCCTTGTTGATGAAGCGAGCATTGTATGCCTGGAGGTCCTGGATCACGCTAATATTGATGCTATTCTTGCCGAGCGTCGTAGGACTTTATGACCTCTACGAGCTCAGTGGATCACCTGCATTGACTTTCGTATATCCTCCAATCATAATCGATTCAAAGGTTCAGTATAATTGTAATACAGGGTGGGGCATAATAATGTTAACACCGTGAGATGTTTAATGCAGTTTGACATGCCTTAGTTCAGTAATGGCTTGTTAACATATCCCTTAAGACAGCGGTTACCAACCTTTTTCGACTCACAAACCCCTTCCACAACGATCTGAATTGGGTGAACCACTGTCTTTTAAATATAAATTTAATTCCAAGCAAAAATTATTAATTTTGAGTTACCCATAAAATGTTGCGGACTTTTGTGTAGAGTTTTTTTTTTAGATATTCAATTCTGTGTACAATAATTTTGTGTATTTGTTATGGTTTAGGCAGCAAAAGCCATTTAAGCTTACAAAAAGCGACATTTTTTCACATTTTTTTTCACTACAGAAGGTGATTTTTAAGGGTGAAGGACTTGAGATTAAAACTCCTTTATAACCTATAATCTTCCCGGGAAAATCCTGAACATTTTGCAAAAAACCCATGATAATCAGATGTATGATATGGCAGCACATGCTTGCCCGAGAATCTACTTATCCCCTCTCCTTGGCATCAATGAAACATAAAAATGGCTGTTGTGTGTTATCTGTAAAATATAAACATATGCTGTTGGAGACTTTTTTTTGAGATATTCAATTCTGTGTAAATTAATTTTGTGTATTAGTTATTATTTAGGCAGCGTAAGCCATTTAAGCGTCAAAAAAGGATTATTTTTCACGTTTTTCACTACAAAGGGTGATTTTTAAGGGTGTAGGAGTTGAGTATCACAACTCTCTTATAGCCTATGTTCATCCCGGGAATCTCCTGAACATTTTGCAAAAAACTCTATCAATATTGGATCAACGGTATGGCCGCGCATAAAGTACAAACAAACAAACAAACATTAATTATATTATTTTTGGTCTGGACATCTTACCTCAATATAAATATAACTTCCTAAAATTAAATATTAATTTTTATATATTAGATAACTACTTTGTATGAACAAAATTATCATAAAAATAATAATAATAAAGTAATAAAATACAATATAACATATGAAAAAATGATAATGGTGAACACTAAGTATAAATTTTGCGCATGTCAGTTGATGAGGGATATTCAGTTATTTCAACATGGCCACTCATGTTGATTACATTAAACATCAGGTGGCGCGTAAAATAGTACCATCGCTCCACCAATCACAGATGCCTGACGAAGGACTTTGTTTACAGCACAACATAAACTAAGGCCAAATATGGTATTGTAATGTACTACTTATATTTGAAGAGAAAATTTTTTGCCTAGACCGAGACTCAAACCCGGGACCTTTGGCTTGCCGGGCCAAATGCTATAAATATAAGAGAAAAGTTTGTGTCTAGATCGCAACTCGCCTCGGTAGCTCAGTTGGTAGAGAATTTGGCCCAGCAAGCCAAAGGTCCCGGGTTCGAGTCTCGGTTTAGGCGAAAATTTTTCTATATTAAATAATGTTGGGAAGTAAACATTATGAGGTATAATCATTAAAATTCATCGGAGAACATTTTGTTTAAACAACTCACCTCATAAGATTCATGCTTCCATGATACCACGGTTTCAAACACAGTTGTGTTCATCTTCAGCCATAACTCCGACTGAATTGTTTAAACAAAATGTTCTCCGATGAATTTTAATGAAAATTTTTCTCTTCAAATATAATTTATCCTTCAATGAGAAGTGTTAAATTAATAATGAAAACATCAATGTACTGCTTACTTCCCTTGTTGCAAACATAACTATTATGTAATATAAAAATATAGGAAATTCACATATCACCCTGGGTACATAATAAATTTCAAAATATATTTGAGAAGTTTAATATTAAATTAGCACCAAAAAATAACTACAGTTTTAATAAACTAATAAAAACCAACAAAAATGAAAAAACTGATAAAAATAAAAAGTCAGGAATATATCAAATTGAATGCATGGGTTGTAAAAGATATATATAGGGAAAACAAAAAGAAACCTAAAAATTAGAACCAAAGAACACATAAGAAATATTAAAAATGGAGAAATTGAAAAATCTGCAGTTGCTGCTCATGTTTGGTCTTACTTACTTACTTACTTACTCACTGGCACTATCGAACCCATAGGTTCATGGCTGCACGGACATAAGCTCTCCATACATCCCTATCCTGAGCTAATGTTTTCCAATCATTCCCTGTATAATCTACTTCCTCAAATCATAGTTAATGTTGTTCTCCCACCTCATTCTTGGTCTGCCAACTGGGTGTTTTCCTTCTGGCTTTCCTACAAGAAGTTTCCATGCACGTCTTTCATTCCCCATACGCGCAACATGTCCTGCCCATCGCAGTCTATGGGACTTAACTGTTCTTATTATATCTGGCTTCCTATAAAGACCATGTAGTTCATTGTTTCGTTGTCTTCTCCATTCACCTGTCTGTTCATCTCTCTTTGGTCCAAAAATTTTCCTAAGAACTTTATTCTCAAATACTCGTAATCTCCTTTCCTCCCTTAAAGTAAGAGTCTATGTTTCACACCCATATAATATAACTGGTAGAATAATAGTTTTATATATTTTCAGCTTAACGTTTTTTGAAAGGAGTTGGGACATCAAAAGTCTCTGCAATGCATAATAGCATGCATTTCCAGAATTGAGCCTATGTTTATTTCTTTGTGCATCTCATTCCTATTTGTGATTATTGTTCCTAGGTATTTGAATTCAGCCAATTCCTCAAAATTTCCCTCATTTGTCATTAGCTGTCCATTTCCATTATATAATGTATTTCTACGTGTGACCATATATTTAGTTTTACTGATATTTACTTCCAGTCCTAATTTCTTAGTGTTACTCAATAGTGTGTGCGTGTTGGCCTTTAGTATCTCCTCGCTATCGGCCAGTAATACTACATCATCAGCATAAACTAACAGCTTATTAATACCATTCAGTTGTAAGCCTTCCTCATTCTCTAAAGATTTAATGGCATGCTCTAGTACAAAATTAAATAGTAGAGGAGATAGTGCATCTCCTTGCTTCAACCCATTCTGGATTTCAAAAGTGTCTGAAAACTGTTTGCCTACACGCACCCTACTCATTGAGCCATTTAGACACATTCGTTTAAGTCTAACTAACTTTTTAGGAATTCCGAACTCCAGCAGGATACTATATAACTTCTCCCTCTTAATTGAATCATATGCTTTTTTGAAGTCTACATATAGTTGATAATCCCATTTCTTTTCTAAAATCTGTCTTATACTAAAAATCTGATCTGTTGTAGACCTGTTTCTTCTAAATGCACATTGATGATCTCCTAGAATGTCATCAATATAGGGAGTAAGTCTGCTTACTAATATATTTGTTAGAATTTTGTACGAAGTTGAAAGTAATGAGATGCCCCTATAGTTGTTGCAATCAGTTTTATCTCCTTTTTTTGGTCTGAAAAACATAATGTAAATTCAGACACTAAATTATTAAAACAGTTAGAAAATACAAAAGAGCTGACTATTTGGGAAAAAATTATGTTCAGAAGAACAAAAACAGAGTTATGAATTTTGATATTCCAATGGAGGGTGACCTTGTTTGGAGGTTCTTTGGCCAACCACAGGATGGAGCTGACATCGACATCCAGGTGGTGCAACATAATGCAACATAAATAAAACCAGTCTGGGAAAGTTGACGATAAAACAGAATTGTTTTGAAACATGTCCAAGAACAAATCAACATTAATATTGAGGTAAGATGTCCAGACCAAAAATAATATAATAACTATTATGTAATCAATTGAGTTGGTGTTTACTTGATGAAAATCCATATCTATTAATTAAATAAAATAAAACATAGTTTTATTTGATTTTCATATTTATTAAGATATAATTCAGTGACAGCTGTTTCGGTACATTTACCTTCTTCAGACATTTTTTTGTTAACACGTCTGAAGAAGGTACAGTGTACCGAAACAGCTGTCACTGAATTATATAATAAATATGAAAATCAATAAAACTATGTTTTATTTTTATCTAATTAATAACTATTATGAATGTAAGTCTAAAGTGTTTATTTTGTTGTTGTATTTCTTCAGCTTTATCCACACTTGATAACACCAATTGAAACACAGTCAATGTCTCCGGAATTAAAGGAAATTGCAGAAATTTATAAAAGAGATTTACATGCTTTTGTTGTGAAGGATATAACTGAGCACGTACTGAACACGGTGAGTCAAATTACAATATTGTTTAGTTGTTTCTTAACTCCCAAAGCAGACTCGAGTTTTTTTCACTTCATTTGTGACATTCTCAATGCTGTATTACGTTCACAACTGATGTCCAAATTTTTAAATTTAACAAATTCTCAACTTAATTTGAATGAATTGCCTTTGTTAAATTTAGGGGTCCTCATCTAGGGGATATGTGGATGGCGACCACAAGGTGCCCAAGCTGAGCAAAACATTTCTTCCACTTACTTGTGTTTTGCACTCTTTTAACTTTACTATCTAATTTCTCTTGGTTAACTCTTGTTTTTTCAACCCCGACACTATTAGGACATCCGAGGGCTAGGGAGTCTTTCCTTTCTTCCATTTCTTCTTTCCTTTATTTTCTTTTCTTCTCCAGAAAAGTCTGACCAGAGGCTATAAGATGGCAGCCCCATCACTGGTCTTGCCTTCCTTTGGCCAGCAACCAATCGAAGGGACTATTATTATGCTTTCAAGTCTTATACGAGAATTTTGCGGAAGGATCGTACTATTTAGGCTGGAGGGAAAATTTTCTATAGGATCATAACAGGCCTTGGCCTAATACTTGGAAGGAAGAAGAGGAAGAAGAAATTCAAAATTTAAATAAATTATTGTTGTATTGTTGCTTAGATCAGTTGATATGTACTATAATAACACAATTCATAATTTGTTAACATGTCTGAAGAAGGTACAGTGTACCGAAACAGTTGTCACTGAATTATATTTTAATAAATATGAAAATAAAATAAAACTAAGTGTTATTTTTATTTAATTAATAGATTGGATGATGTTGTTTCAGATAGATGACGATCCTTTGAAAGTGCGAAGTCGTTACATAATGGGAGCAAGTTTTTGAAGGACCTGATGACATTATTGTGTGGTACAACGTTGAAGCGTGTCACAGTTTGCCTTTCTCATTGCTTGCTTATGAGAATGTACTTCTCAAGAAATACACTGGCAAGAGGTTGACTGTAGTTAACCATGCACTTCCAAAGACTTTTAACATGGGCAGCGATTCAGTATGTATCTCTATTGATAATAATAATAATATAATAATAATAAGCATGGACACGGGGCACGCCGTAGAGTAGTGGTTAAGGCACTGCACTACAGGCCGGAAGGTCGAGGCTTCAAGTCTGGTGGGGTCAGGATTTTTAAATTGACCCAAACCTTCTGGCGGCACTATGGCCCTGAGGTCGACTCAGCCTCTAACGGAAATGAGTACCAGACGCTTGTTCTGGGGGTAAAGGCGGCCGTCACGCAGGGCTGACATCAAATGCCGAATGTCCAGAAAAAGTGGGAGCCTTAACCTCCTACTACCCAAGGGCCTCCTGAGGCCTGTGGTGGGATTACTTTACTTTACTTTTACTAAAAGGGCAACATGAAAGCAGAATAACGGCTTGTGAAATGAGATTCATGGCTTACACCAGATGGGATCTTAAAAGAATTGAAGACTACGCCAATTTTGGAATATATTAAACAGTACCAACTAATTCAAAGTTAAAATTGGGAAACAAATAGAAAAACCAAAAGAACTTACTGTTTGGGAAAAGATCTACATTCAAAAGAGCAAAAGAAGAAATTGATGAACTTTGAAATTCCCGGTGAGAATGACCTGGTTTCGAGGTTTTTGAGTCAGCCAATGGAAGGAGCAAAGGACAGCTCTTCAAGACGACAGAACAATGGTCGTGACAATACTGAGGATGGAACAGAAACTATGTTCCAAAACTAGTTTATAGTCAAATAAGAAGAACAATATGAGGTGAATGATAAAAAATTCTACCTTAAGAAAAAAATTGTTGGACGAAAATGTGCATTAGACATTTTTTTAACATATATTCTTGAAAAAAAAAGATTTTTGAAAATGTACATAACTCTATTTTTATAAGGCTCATAGTATTACCAGTTTTATAAAAATAAAAATCTCTCTTTTGTAGATTAATCGTTCTGCAGCTGTTGGAAAATATGTAACATTCTTGTGTGCATGTCTTGCATTCTACGTTACCTTCTATGTGCGGGAGAGAAGAATCAGATCAAAACACTTACAGTTCACGTCTGGGGTCCCAGTCGTCATGTACTGGACTGTCAACTACATGTGGGACATCTTCATTTATCTTCTTTCTGTTATTTTTATAATCACTGTACTGTACATCAGGAACATGAACCACCCACACATCAAACAATTTTCAGGTAAATGCAAATGTGATCCAAGTTAAATTACCTCTCCTCTTAATTAATCTTCTAAGTAGGTCTTGGCGACCCATCCTCAGTACACTTATGGTGACTGATGTTATGTCGATCGGAAGAACCACTTCTCCTTCCTCTGTTGGTGGACCGATGAATCTCCGAATCAGGTCAAAATCCGCGGGAATTTCGAAGTTCATAAGTTTAAAATAAAATGAAACCAAAAAAAATAAAAAATTGAAGAAGAAAACAAATCAGGAATTTATCATAAGGAATGCCACGAGTGATTTCCAATTTATCTGGAGAATTTGGAAATCAAGAATGGCATTTGTTAGGACTATTTAACAAATAAAATTAAGCTGTTTACTCACAAATCATTATTTAACTATAGTTATTTTAAAATATTTATATATTTAATGTAAACGGCTATGTTTGAAAACAAATGAGAAACGATTGGTACACTTCATTTTCTTCCTTTGTTCTTCACTGCAACCAGATCATATTATTTATTGCCAAAGGATCGCAGTGTTGTAAGAATACATCCTATGGAGAAATTTATAACCAACAGTATAGGTATTAATTAATTTGACGTCCTCTGATGTAAATATGTCAATTATATTTTTCTGCAACGTCATTTCCTGGAAAATGCTTCGTTTAACAAAGTACAAACAGTGGTTTCTTTTTTTGTGGTATAATCAATTGTTAGAAATGTTTTTATATTATCTATCGCATGCGCTTTCTGCTGACATTCATGCACTATATATACAATCTGGTAGCCGTATTTCTTAGAGAGTCAGTCACTGCAAAATAATGCTATGATCTATTCAGAATGTTAAAAAGGAGGTGCTTTCTTTATTATGATAACTTTAGTTGGTAAATTTTAGGCGAAACACAACTGTGATTGGTTGTAAATAAAAAATCATTGAAATGTGATTGGTCATTGACTCCCATTTGGGGCGTGAGTTAAATAGTCAGATCAAATGCAGGGATTGTGACAAAATTTATATTGGAAGAACAAAAAGAAATTTGAAAACAAGGGTGAAAGAACATGTTAGTAATGTCAAAATGGAGAAGTGGAAAAGTCAGCAGTAGCTGCTCATGCTTGGTCTGAAAAACATCCAATTGAATCAAAAACCAGTCTAATTAAACAAATTGATAAACAAAGGAACTCACAGTTTGGGAATAATCCATATTCAGAAAAACAAGAAAGAAAAAACTTATGAACTTTGAAATTCCTGCAAATCCTGACCTGATCCAGAGGTTCATTAGTCCACCAACAGAGGGAAGAAGAAGTGTTTCTTCAGATCGACATAACATCAGTCGCCAAGATTGTACTGAAGATGGAGACTGTTATGGTCTCAAAATCGTGATCTACTTACAAGATTTATATGAGGAGAGGTAGGAAACATTTAATTTTATCAAAAATTAAACGTGAAAGTAATTAATTGCTGTAAAAGTTAAAAATGTGATGGTATTTCAGGTGGATTTGTGGTAGCTTTAATAACATTTGGATGGTGCATGTTGCCTCTCATCTACTTGCTATCCTTTGTAACCAAGAGTTATCCTGGGTCTTACATCTTCGTATCTGGGCTCTGCTTTCTCTTAAACTGTAAGTAATTGCACATTGAACTGAAGGTTCTTATTCTTGTATCGATTATCCAGTTTTTCAAGTTTTCCAGCAGAATTAATTTCTGTAAAATTATAATTAATTTTTAAAAATAATAAGTAAAACATTATATTTGGATTTTAATTTGGAAAAAATAAGTGTCAATTACAATTTTAAAATTTTAAAGAATAAAACTAAAATTTTAGCATTTAAAGGACATGATACCTTAAGAGCAAAAATAGTAATTGATAATAACATTTTAGAGCAGGTGAACAGTTTTAAATATCTGGGTTTCAATTTATCATATGTTTAAATTGAAGATATTAATGACAAAATAAATAAATTTAATCTAATGTGTGGCACTATTAAAAGAGCCCTTAAAACACAAGAAAGAGAAACAAAAATGAAATTTTATAAAGCATTGACTGTTCCTGTATTGATGCATGGATCACAATGTTGGACGATCGCTAAAAGACAAGAACAAAGATTGGAAGCAGCTGAATGCGATTTTAAGAAATATAGCAGGATATACTCTGCTGGATAAGAAAATAAATGAAGATATAAGAAAGGAACTAAATATTTTCAAAGTTACAGACCGAATAATTAAATATAGGAACGACTGGAAAGAACATATTGATAGAATGCCAGAAGGAAGATTTCCAAAATTATTGTTAAATTATAAACCACGCGGAAGGAGAAATGTTGGTCGCCCACACAGAAGATGGTCTGAACAATTTTAACAATTCTAGCTTTCATGAAACCAGAATGAGCCAACAGGCTTAATCCCTGGATGATGATGATGTTTATATTTAGAGAGAAAAATTATGTGCTCAGACCAAGGTTTGAACCCAGGACCTTTGGCTTTCTATGCAAATGCTCTACCACTGAGCTACCTGAGAAACTCCAATCTAAACACAAATTTTTCTCTTATACATTGTTAATTCCCAATCGCCGAAAGAGAATGTCTTCTTAACACATTGGTGACCTACAGTTGTGCGTTCCACCCACCCCTGCTTGACAGGACATTTCTGTCAGTGGGATGGACTTTTAAATTTTAAACCGCGCTAGCACGGTGTGGCTTTACATCAATATATTTACAGTCAATAACAATAATACATAAGTAATTCTTTATCAGTGTTCTCACCACACCTTCTAGTAGAAATTGAGTGTTGGAAACATTCTCCTTTTTGTAAAGGCACAGTGCAAAAGTAGCATATGTAGCGAATTTCTTTTCTTGTGTTCACTGCAAATGCAGCAAGTTTTGGAGGGGTATTTTTTTTTCCAGTCACAATTGGTGTTAATTTGTGTGTCTTCATGTCTGGTGGGTCTTGACCTGGTGTCCTAGAAGCGGTTTCCTTTTCTCTATGTCTTTCTTCCTCTTCCCTGTCATCTGTTCCTAATTTCATGACTGCCCAACAAGAGGCTGTTTCAAGCAAAAAAATCTGTTTGACATTTTGTTGTTAGGATTTTGAAATTTATAGACCCTGAAAGCATTAAAGAGTGCACAATTCAGAAGTCACAGTACAACTTTCTTATCATTTCACTGTTTTTCTGTGTGAAACAAGAGTGGCATTTGTGATAGGTACTGGTCAGCCCTGTCTACGCCATTCACATACTTATTATATTGAAGTATTGAAAGGGCATTTTTACAACTTTACTCCTCCCTGATGCAATGTGCTAACCATTCTTACGTCTCTTTTATCTCTCCATGTTTAAAGCAAAACTTCGCCCTTACTACAAAATACACTTTCTCCTGATTTGAGTTTATTTCCTGCTTCTACAAATGATTTTTGAAGCCCCCTGTTAATCCGTATTGTTCCACAAACTCTCTTCTTTCTTTCGAGCAAATTTTCAGCTGTAGCCACACTATTATAATAATTATCCTGGTAGACATGGTGCCACAGATATAAATTCGGGTCCAGAACGCAAAATAGTGTTTCTTCTAATTTATTCCCCTCTGCAACATATATTTACAGGTTACATATGTATCCCGTAATCGCCTAACTACCCGCACTATAATTCCATATTTCAGCAGCCGTCTGTCTTGAAACTGTAAACTACGCTTTATGTAAAGACGGAAATTTCATTAAAGAGAAGAGAGGGATACAAATAAGGAAATTGCACGCCTCATTCAAAAGCAAACCATACAAAATGTAAAAACGGAAATCTCCGTGACCGGTCGTCTAGCGCTGGACATTTAAACACGGAGATGTCCGTGGCCCGTCACCAATGTGTTAAATAAGAAGCAGCCATTTGCGTGATTGAGCAAGTGCTCGTAGTTCAGGAAGTAACAATGTATAAGAGAAACATTTGCATTTAGATTGAGAGTGCTCAGGAGCTCAGTGGTAGAGCATTAGCATAGATATCCAAGGTCTTTGTTTCAAACCCTAGTCTGAGCATATCATTTTTCTCTTGAAATAAAATTAATTTATTCATATATCGTAGCAGCTGCATTACTATGAAACAGTTTCAGAACAAACAGTGATACCTTATGGCCTGTCCACTATTTAAGTGATCCTCATCAAAACAAAACCATGTTACCTGCTCGCTTTTCATTGGTTATGGACACCGACATACGTTGTAGAAGCAATAAGTACGCAAAAAAGTAGTTCCCTTCATTAAATTAAAAATATGTCCTCTGAATATACTTGTTATTCTTCGTGAATGAAAATAATAATATTCAAAACATACAAAATATTCTATCATCATCATCATCCATACAAGTATTAGGCCGTGTGGCCTGTTACGGTCTCAAAGAGGAATTTTCCATCCGGAGCTTTTTTGGACATCCCAGTGATCTTTTGCCTGGGGCAGTAACGTCATATGGCTTTTGGAATTCTATGAGACAGCATTTGTTGAAGATGGGCTTTCCAGTTGTTCTGGTAGTTTTGTATATGGTGAAGAATGGGTTCTATTCCAATTTAATCATTGTTTCGATCCAAATTTTGAAATATTACGTGTTTGTGATAAGGGTAAGAAGTTGGACCTTTTGGAGGCTGTAGAAATAAATAAATTGAAAAGTAGTAATAAACTATATTTGAAGAGAAAAATTTTCGCCTAGACCGAGACTCGAACCCGGGACCCTTGGCTTTCCGGGCCAAGTGCTCTACCAACTGAGCTACCGAGGCGAGTTGCGATCTAGATGCAAATTTTTCTCTTATATACGTTGTAATTCCCTCATGCCAAATGCTTGAAACCATTGCTTCTATCTTTGCAAATGGCGGCTTCTTAGTTAAGAAAACATTTATTGGGAATTTCACACTACTTTATAAAGCCAGTAGGGCTTCTTTTGACGATTTTATTATTAATTTAACACTTCTCATTGAATGATAAATTATATTTGAAGAGAAAAATTTTCGCCTAGACCGAGACTCGAACCCGGGACCCTTGACTTTCCGGGCCAAGTGCTCTACCAACTGAGCTACCGAGGCGAGTTGTGATCTAGATGCAAATTATAATAAACTGTTAAATTCTCAACTTGATTTGAATGAAGCGCCTTTGTTAAATTAAAAAATTTAAATAAATTATTGTTGTATTGTTGCTTAGATCAGTTGATATGTACTATAATAACACAATTCATAATTTGTTAACATGTCTGAAGAAGGTATAGTGTACCGAAACAGCTGTCACTGAATTATATCTTAATAAATATGAAAATCAAATAAAACTAAGTTTTATTTTTATTTAATTAATGTATATTATTTTTACTAATCTGTTGCAGATTTTTATTACACCACATTCAGTTACGACAAATTGAATATAGAATCTGTTCATAAATGGGGTTTCATTTTTATACCCCATTTGTTCATTTATGGAATATTTAGTAAAGCTTCAAGAATCTATTACATCAGGTAAGATTTTTATTTATATTTGAGTTGAGTGTTTTGACTCACCTCATATTTCTTGATTTTATGCAGCCGGTTTTGTCGTTAACTGTGCGACATTCTCGATGCTTCACAACTGTTGTTTTGCAGTTGTCCCTCCTGTAAATTGATTTCAGCACCCTCTGTTGGTTGACCGATGATCTTCCAAATCAAATTTTCATCACTTTCAACAGGACTTTCAAATATATTAAATTAATGTTGGGAAGTAAACATTATGAGGTATAATCATTAAAATTCATCGGAGAACATTTTGTTTAAACAACAACTCACCTCATAGGATTCATGCTTCCATGATACCGCGGTTTCAAACACAGTTGTGTTCATCCTCAGCCATAACTCCAACTGACGAAATTCTTTGACCATCAACTGTTCTATTGTCACCATCTTCAGTGCTGCCATCTATGGTTGAATTTATGAACTTCAGTGCTGCCATCTATGGTTGAATTTATGAACTTCAGTGCTGCCATCTATGGTTGAATTTATGAACTTCAGTGCTGCCATCTATGGTTGAATTTATAAACTTCAGTGCTGCCATCTATGGTTGAATTTATGAACTTCGAAATCAGAGTTATGGCTGAGGATGAACACGACTGTGTTTGAAACTGCAGTATCATGGAAGCATGAATCCTATGAGGTGAGTTGGTTAAACAAAATGTTCTCCGATGAATTTTAGGAATTTCAAAATTCATGGTTTTCTTTTTATTCTTACATATGTAATTTTCTCCCATATTGTGAGTTCCTTAGATTTATCTGTTTTAGTAATTTGGCCTTGGTTTCAATTCTGTGTTTTTCTGACCCTCAGGCATGTACAGCTATTGCAGACTTTTCTATTTCTCCATTTGTAACATTTGTAAGGTGTTCTTTCAATCTTGTGTTTAAATTTCATACGAAAATTTACATATGCAAGAATAAAAAGAAAACCATGAATTTTGAATTTCCCGGTGAGAGGGAAAAAAATTGATTTTGAATTTCATCGGTCAGCCAAGAGAGGGAGCAGAAATCAATTTACAGGAGGGACAACCTTAAGACAATAGTTGTGAAGCATCGAGAATGTCACACAGTTAGCAATGAAACCGGTCTGCATAAAAATCAAGAAATATGAGGTAAGTAAAAAAAAAAATGTATATATAATTTAAATTTATTATTGAAAATATTTTTAGCATTATTGAATAAATACATTTATAATCGAGGGGTTACATAGACTAACAGATTAAGTGCAACAACATACTTTTGAGTAAACTGAAATTGAAAATTATGTGGGTTTCTGTGATATTGCATCCAACTTTAAGGGTCGTATCTATGAATACATTAGACCATAAAAGTCGTTCTCTGTTGAGAAAGTTGCATCCAAAGACTTTTTGTGTTCTCAAAAATCTGTTCATGCGATAATAATTGTTGAAATTCCTAAGCTACCTGGCAAGGTGACTTTGCAGAGAATGAATCGTGAGCAGCCCGATGGGAACCGATGTACTTTCAAACCTTGCTGCTTTATCCAAGATGTCGGACCTTGAAGACTTTGATCACGTCTTTGATATACGCGGAGAAGAGGAATTTGATAGAGTCTACCAAAGAATTCAACTGGAAGAACAGGAGAATCGGTGTAATATCGCGCAATGCAGACGTCGTCGTATACGGTTTTATTTGTGGTACGCAAGTGTAAATGTGTTCCTCTAGCAGACGAAAATAACGGAAGTGGTTTTATCGTTGAGAATTCTGGGTAATTTCTTGCCAATATTACGAAGAAAACTACTTTCATGCATGACCAGTCAGTGACTCGCTAAATTGAACTTTGCACGTTGTCACGGGAAACTCAACTCACCAGAGACTAATGTATTTGCATGCGGCCCTAAAAGTATACGTTATCAATATAACATTCCTTAAAAACAGAAATTAAACAAATTATTGGCTATTATTGAAATACGACATTAAAAATAAATGCTAATATTGACTTTCTTTTTAACATCACTCCATGTCATATACCATCTCCACTTCTCGCAACTGGAATTCCCTACCACAAGAAATAAGGGGCTGCCGGACATTGGCATCTTTTAAAAGAAATCTAAATTTATATTTGCTCTAAACTCGACTTCATTATTATCCAGTGTAAGATATATATATATATATATTAATTGGTGTTTCCCATATAATGTATCATATTTATATTATTATTATTATTATTATCATTATTATTATTACTATTACCGTATCATTATTGTTATTACCCTATAAAATGTTGTTTGTACATGACATTTACATTGCTACATTTATTGTATCTTTAACTGTTTATAATTAGTATAGTGTATATCTATATTTGTCAAATATTTATTTGTATTTGTGCTGGTTGAGTGGAAGAGAGGGCCTTATGGCCTTAACTCTGCCAGAATAAATAAAGTATTATTATTATTATAAGTTGTTAGTCCACAGAACACCAAAAAAACGGTTTCTATTGGCGAATATTATGTGAAATAAGAATGTAGACACTTTGTACTTAACTGCACAAATGTAAAAATAAACTCTAACCTTTTGTACAATACTCTGGAAATAACATATAATCATTAATTAATTATGTGTAAGTTAAATTAAAGAAATGTTAATATTTGAACTATAAGTCTAACTAACTCGAAGGTTCATGGCCACGTGGACATAAGTTCTCCATACATCTTACATTCTTCACATTTAATTTGATTTGTACATAGGAAAAACTAAGAGAAATTTGAAAACTAGAGTGAAAGAACATCTCAGGAATGTCAAGAAAGGGGAAGTAGAAAAATGTGCAGTGGCTGCCCATGCATGGTCTGAAAAACATCTTATCGAGAAAGAAGCTAAATTATTAAAACAAATAGAAAATCCAAAAGAACTTACTGTTTGGGAAAAGATCTACATTCAAAAGAGTGAAAAGAAGAAATTGATGAACTTTGAAATTCCTGGTGAGAATGACCTGGTTTCGAGGTTTTTCAGTCAGCCAATGGAAGGAGAGGACAGCTCTTCAAGACGACAGAACAACAGTCATGATGATTCTGAGGATGGAACAGAAACTATGTTCCGAAACTAGTTTATAGTCAAATAAAAAGAACAATATGAGGTGAATGATAAAAAATTCTACCTTAATGACTTGGGTTGTTAGTCCACGTAACCCCTCAATTGTAGTAAGTGAAATATACTAGATTTTCCATCAATATTAAGATTTATATAATTAGATATAGATTGTATTTTCCTGACCATCATTTATTGTTTAACCAATGTTTCAGAGTGTTGTGCTATTTTAATTGCAGGAGATTGGGAAGGATTCTATGATTTTGGAGACGGTGTAGGTCATAGAATTGTCTTCTTTATTTTTGAAGGAATCTTTTTCTTCATCATTTTGCTTCTTATAGATTATGAAGTATTCAGAGCATTTTCTTATTATTTAAAATCTGGAATTAAAGCTACAGGTAAACATTGAAACATTTTCTATTAATTAAGTAATTCTATTTTAAAATCATTAGGAAGTTACATTATCAGGTATAAATTAATAATTGAGTTTGTATTTTATTCAAAGTTAAAATTGGGAAACACATTATGAGGTTCTTAATTATAAATTAATGAGTCATTTTAACATCTTACCTCATATTTCATGTTTTTCAAACACGGTAACTATAGTTTTCAAATGATCTTGTCATTCATTTTCAACCGCCATTATGACTACCGGATATTCGTTGGAATCTCCCTCTATAACGTTGCCATCTGGTGTTGATTTGACGAACTTCGAGATATCGTTGCCATCTGGTGTTGATTCAATGAACTTCGAGTTGAGGTCACGTTCATCCGGAATGTCGAAATTCATAGATTTAAATTTGTTCTTCTGTATAAATATTTTCTCCCAAACTGTCAAATCCAAAGGTTTTTCCAAATGTTTTAGAAGTTTAGCTTCTTTTTCAATTCTATGACCTTCCAACAAACTATGTGCTGCAATAGCTGATTTTTCAATTTCACCATTTTTAATATTTCTAAAGTGTTCCTTTGTGCGAGTGTCCAAATTTCTTTTTGTTTTTCCTATGTATACTTTATTGCAATCTCGACAATCAATTTGATAAATTCCAGATTTTTTACTATCTGGGGTGTTCATTTTCTTATTGGTTATTAATAAGTTACCAAGGCTGTATTTTATTACTAAGTAATTGTATAGTGTTCTGTCCCAGGACTATGCTTTGCAGCTTTACTTATAGGTGTGGTAGCTTCCCGTTGCTTTACACATTATGGATGATAATGATGATGGCCATATGATGTTCGGGGACCATTTGGGCCTCAAAGCTTTTCTGACATTTGTCTTATAGATGAGGAAAAACCCCAAAAAAAGCCTCATCCAGGAAGCTTGTCCTGTCCGGGAATCAAACCGCGGCCACTGCGTGACACGGCAGCACGCTACCTCAAGATCACAGCGGTGAATATTGTAAAATAAATAAATTTAACAAATGAACTGCAGCTATAATTATAAGTGAAAATATTTTCATGTTGATATTTTCATTCTTCATTTCATACATCTCAAGATGATTAAATCATATTTGAAGAGTACATTTTTTGCCCAGACTGGGACTCGAACCCAGGACGTTTGCCCGGAAAGCCAAAGGTCCTGGGTTCGAGTCTCAATCTGGGTAAAACCTTTTTCTCTTCAAATATGATATTTTCACATATTGTCAGCTGACAATCAAAACTCGATAATTGAAAAAGAAAAACAATTCTGGAGAAACAAGAAACTTGACGTCTGGGAAAGCTGACGATAAAACAGAATTGTTTTGAAACATGTTCAAGAACAAATCAACATTAATATTGAGGTAAGATGTCCAGACTAAAAATAATATAATTAAAATAACCTCAAAATATAACTTCCTAAAATTAAATATTAAGAAACTTGATACCTGGTTGAGTTTTAAGGTTTTTAAATAAAAATATATTATTTGAAGAGAAAAGTTATATGCCCAGACTGAGACTCGAACCCAGGACCTTTGGCTGGGTTTGAATATCAGTCTGAGCATACAATTTTTCTCTTCAAATATGATTTATCCATCATTGAGACGTATGAAATGAATAATAAAACATCAAAATCTATTATATTTTTAAATTAGTTTCTGAAAAATGATGGAGATGCGAGTTTTTGGGTCTGAGGTTAATAGCTGAGGAAATGGTTTTTGTAATCATTAATAGATGGCAACAAAATCATCTTGCGAGTTACAAGACAACAGCATGCAGACGATGCCTTTGTCTGTTGAATAATGCAAAAATGCACATTTTACTCTTGAATGGAATTACGAGGATTTGATAAGTCATTAACTTTTCTTTAATTGAAACATGCTTCAAAGAAAACAGAGAATTGGATGATTCTTGTAGTTCACATAAAGCTTGAATATCGAGACTTTCTTTATTTTCAATTTTTATAGCAAGAAATCATTATGAGGTTTAATTTAAGATTAAATTAAATGTTTCATTTATATAATAAATTTGGGAATTTTTAACATTATGAGTTTATCTTAAGTTTACAAAATCTTTTATATCACATCCAAAAATTTACAAAAGTTGTAATTCTATGTGACTCCAAAGCAGCCATTCTTGCTATAACACGAGACACAACACCCAAAAGCATCAAAATTATCAAATGTCACAAAATGATAAAACATTTAAACAGTGATCCCGTCTACATAAAAAAGTTGTACTTCGATGGATTCCGGCCCATTGTGGAGTGACAGGCAATGAAATAGCCGATTTTCTAGCCAAGAAGGGTAGCAAAATTGTTTCAAACCCAACTTCTGCTCCAGTTTCCTTTCACTCTATCAAAAGAATTATCTCAAATAAATACATCAATAAACTTAGAGAAGAATACACCACCAAAACATCTGGAAAGGAATGGGAAAATCTACAAGCTTATGACATATACTACATTACAAAGAAAATCTGCAGTAGCAACATTCAGACTGCTAACGGGACATGACTGCTTGAATAACAACCTACACAGAATTGGCATAACAGATTCACCTAAATGCCCTTTTTGCAATTTAAATGAAGATATGGAAAGAAACCATCTCCTCCGTTGTCCAGCTTTTGTAGAAGAGACCAGCCTTTCTGCTAAATATTGGAGTGCAAGAGAGCGAATGATTTCATTATCAAGTGCTCGACATTAGATACCAACCAACCAACATTATGAGGTTTTATTAATAAGAATTAAATGAATCATGATTTCTTCTTACCTCATACTTCTTTGTTTTTTTAAACACAGCACTGCAGTATCAGCGACCATTCTCACCATCCTCAGCTGTTTTCACGATTGTTAATTTTTTCTTTTGCCAGTAATTATCCAAACTGCCATCTGGTGTTTTTTGAAGCAATTATTTTCTAAACTGCCATCTGGTGTTCTTTTGAATGAATCATTTTCTAAGCTGCCATCTGTTGTATTTTTGAAGAACTTTGTAATCAAGCTCGGTTCGTCTGGAATCTCAATGGTTCTAGTATGGTTTTTTTGAATATATATTTTTTCCCAAACTGTTAAATCCAAAGGTTTGGATAGATGTTTCAAAAGTTTTGCTTCTTTTTCAATTCTATGGCGCTCTAATAAACTATGTGCTGCTATAGCTGGTTTTTCAATTTCTCCATTCTTTATGTTTTTGAAGTGTTCTTTTTTATGAGTTTCCATGTTGCTTTTTGTTTTTCCTATATATATATTTTGTTGCAATCTTTGCAATCAATTTGATAAATTCCAGTTTTTTTGTTGTCTGAGGTGTTAAATTTATTATTAGTTAACAGAAGATTACCCAGGCTGAATTTGTTAATTGGAGCCAATGTTATATTAAATTTTGTGAAAATTTTTTGAAACTTATTATGAACTTCAGGATGATAAGTAAATTTCTTGAATTTTACATCTTTCTTGGAATCATGTTGTAAGATGCTGTATTCCTGTAATCTTTTCTGTTGTTTATAAAATATATATTAAAAAAAACCATACAAGAACCATGAATTTTGAGATTCCAGACGAACCGAGCTTGATTACAAAGTTCTTCAAAAATACAACAGATGGCAGTTTAGAAAATGATTCCTTCAAAAGAACACCAGATGGCAGTTTGGATAATTAGTGGCTAAAGAAAAAAATTGACAGTCGTGAAAACAGCTGAAGATGGTGACGATGGTCGCTGATACTGCAGTGCTGTGTTTAAAAAAACATAGACGTATGAGGTAAGAAGAAATCACGATTCATTTAATTCTTATTAATAATACCTCATAATGTTAAAAATTCCCAAATTTATTATATAAATAAAAAATAATTACTTTCTAGTTACATTTTTTATTTGAATTTAATTTGTGCACTTGAATGTTTGTTTAGGAATAAATAGTTATGTGGACCCAGATGTTGGTGAACATGCTCAAATGATTAACTCAACTGATATTAATGATCTGAAGGAAACATATGACGTAGTTCTCAAGTAAGTACATGTAACCAGGAAAAACTTGTAAACTTTGAATAATGAAAAATGTAGAAAAATATTTTGATATATTAATTTAAATTTAATATTCGCAATGATTTTCGCAATTATTTTGAAAAGGAAAATTAATGTCTGAATGGGCATTTGAATCCAAAATCTCTAGCTCTTTATGCTATTATGTTAACAGGGTTATTCAGAAAGAATGAACAGACTTCAAACATTTGTTTCATCCAAATTACAAAAAATATAAACACAATTCCAACGTTCCTGGAAAGTGAAAAGTTCAAATTTCACTATGTTATGTATTCAATATGAGCACCATGTGTTACATGACAAATGTCAAAACAGTGGCTCATTTCTTGCCACACACAAAATCAGCTGGTCTCTAGTTATCGAATTCACAGCTTCAACAATTCAATGTCGGAAATTTTCAAGTGTGTCAGGCATAGGGGGGATAAAAACATGGTCTTTTATGGTAGCACCACACATGAAAATCACACAGGGTTAGGTCTGATGACCCGGGAGGCCACCGGTGATGAAGTTGATCTTCTGCTCCTCCTCTTCCAATCCAACAGTGCCAATGCGACCAAGATCGCAACTTCAAGCAACAACGTCAAAGCGGTCGTGATCGGTACTTCAAACTTTTCCTTTTCTAGGAATGTTAGAATTGTGTTTGTATTTTTTCTAGTTTGGAAGAAGTACATTTTTGAAGTCTGTTCCTTCCTTCTGAATAGTCCTGTATTAATTTAAATTTAATATTCACAATGATGGATCTTTATTATTTTGAAAAGAAAAATTAATGCCTGAATGGGGATTTGAATCCAAAATCTCTAGCTCTTTATGCTATTATACTGTTTCACGCTTCCGATGTAAATCTTAATTTTTCTTCCTCACATACAATTTTGTTTATTGTCAGAAGCAAGTAGCCATTGCTACGAGTTTCTGATTTGAAAAAGTCACATTTCACGAGAAATCACGTAATTTTTATAGCAGTTAAGCATTAAGTAAGTGTTAATTTTTCTTTTCAAAATAATAATTGTTCTTCATTGTAAATGTTAATTTTAAATTAACGAGGTACTGTGCTGTCTTGTTCGGTACCTGGTTGGAACAAGTTTCCTGAGTGATGGTTTCTTTTTTGGGGTTTTTCCCCACGTGTAAGGCAAGTGTCAGGAAACTTCTAAGTCCCAAACGGTCCCTGAACATCTTCTGGCCATCATTATCATATTCTTGGGGACCAAAAAATTACAAAGTAGAAATGAACTTCCTTAGAAGAACAAAAGGCTGCACAAGAATGGATTGGGTAAAGAATGAAGATATAAGAACAGAGTTAAGTATATATCCATTGAATGATACACAGTTTATGAGGAAGTTCATGGTGTGGCCACTAATGGAAGTAATAGATGAATAGATATTATTGCATTTAGGCCGTCTTCTAAAACTGGTATGATATTAGATCCCACAATTCGTTTTGAGACTCATAGTGGCCAACCTGAGGAAGTTGACTCTGAAAAGAAAGCCATATATGAGCCAACAGTTGACTATTACAAAGATAAATACCAACTAGATAGTATAACTGTCACAGGATTGATGATCGGGGCAAGAGGTACTATACCAGGATTCTTACCCAAATTTTGGAATTCCTTAGATTTGGACAGGGTGAATCTTTCTAAAATTTCCATCGCCGCCATTACAGGATCAATTTCAATTTTAAGAAACCATATTTACAACATTTCTACTTTATAGTATGTATACTTCAATTAGGCCTACAAGTTGATTTTTTTAAATGTATTTACAAAATGTATTTCATCAATTCCAAAAATTAATTGTCTGTATCACTTTGTCCTTGAGGCAATCCTCTAATGAGGAAAGTTGTACCTAATAAAAAAAAATATAGAGATAAATGGTTTAGACAAGTAGAAAGAATGAACGTAACAAGATTACCAAGAGCAGCATTTATCTACAAGCCAAGAGATTCAAGGAATGTAGGAAGGCCAGTGAAAAGATGGACAGAACAACTGTGAGGTGGAACAGGCAATTTGTCTAGCCCGTGAAGCGAAGAAGAACATATTCATTTAGTTCAGGATTAAGGCCTGTCATGGTGCATCATTACCATCATCATATATCATGAGGGCAGCATAACTCCGCCTTCCAGGTACCCCAACCTCAGAAATGGTTTGCAATAACGCCAGAGAGAATATCAGATTGTCGAAATGACAATGTGGTGGCATTGAAAAAAAAAAATGAAAATGAATACATCAAAGTATAATGGTTAACTGTTATAAATGTATTTAATGTTTCAGGAATGTAAGTAAAGAATATAAAGACAGTAAAGTTGTGAATGATGTAAATTTGGTTGTGGAGAAAGGAGAATGTTTTGGTTTTCTGGGTGCAAATGGAGCTGGTAAAACTACTACTTTCAAAATGACATTAGGGGATATAAGCATGGGAGGAGGGGAAATTTATTTGTATGGTCGTTCCATGAAGGCCTGCAGATTCAAGGTATAAAGCAATTAATTTAATTACAGTTAAATATGTGAAATAACATCATGAAGAATGAGTCATTTTTAGATCTTACATCATAGCTTATGTTTTCTTGAGTGCGGGAACTGCAGTTTCCATTTTCACCCGATATTACGACTGTTATAACATACTTATTTTAGGAATTCTCACTATGAGGTATATTCATTAAGGTAGAATATTTTTTATCACTCACCTCATATTGTTCTTCTTATTTGATTATAAACTAGTTTCGGAACATAGTTTCTGTTCCATCCTCAGTATCGTCACGACCGTTGTTCTGTCGTCTTGAAGATCTGTCCTTCTCTCCTTCCATTGGCTGACTGAAAAACCTCGAAACCAGGTCATTCTCACCGGGAAATTCAAAGTTCATTAATTTCTTCTTTTTGCTCTTTTGAATGTAGATCTTAGAAAAACCAAAAGAACTTACTGTTTGGGAAAAGATCTACATTCAAAAGAGCGAAAAGAAGAAATTAATGAACTTTGAAATTCCCGGTGAGAATGACCTGGTTTCGAGGTTTTTCAGTCAGCCAATGGAAGGAGAGAAGGACAGCTCTTCAAGACGACAGAACAATGGTCGTGACGATACTGAGGATGGAACAGAAACTATGTTCCGAAACTAGTTTATAATCAAATAAGAAGAACAATATGAGGTGAGTGATAAAAAATATTCTACCTTAATGTTATAACATAGACTAGCAGGAAGCCTTGGCGCAGAGCTACGGAACTTGCGCTGGTTCGAGTCTCCATGGGAGAAGACATGGAATTTCGGCCAGTATGGGACCGGTGGCCACCCAGCATCGTTAGGCATTTGGGAAGCTACAATAAGTAGCGACTCCAGGTTGAGAAGACCAGCTATGCTGACCACATGTCACCCCTACACTGGCTTATGATCGTCTACCTCTGTGATTAACACATGTGGACGTGAGGTGTGCAGCCAGCTGGTAGGTCTAGGGCCTTCAAGGCCTGTCGCGCTTGGAGAATAAAAAATAACATAGACTATGAGGTAAGATATAGAAATGACTCATTCTTAATGAATTAATTTAATATTGACATTAAAAAGTAACAGTAGTAAAAAAGTGTCGATCCTTCCATCTAGTTGAGTGCTTCTCTTCTGACTGTGAGACGAGATTTGATACTTGGTAGTGTTGGATATTTATATCTGGGAAGGTTGTGGTTTTCAATTGCTAACTGCTAGATATTGGAATTAAAATCCAAACCACTCCAAAGTACATTTGTTGAAATGATATGTGGGAGTACTGTATGTTGGTCAAGTGGGGGCGCTAGGTCTCACCTTCTCCTTTTGATACGTATTTAACTTAACATCAACACCTAATATTTGAGTTTGTCTTACCTCATATGTTTATTTTGTTGGACGATCATTTCAAAGCTATTGCTCCATCTTCAGCTTGTTCAAAAACTGTTTTTTTTCAGTAGCTTTGAAATGATCGTCCAACAGAATAAACATATGAGGTAAGACAAACTCAAATATTAAATTAAAGTAGCAAAATTCAGACTGATGTCAGGACACGACTGTCTGGCTCACCATCTCCACAGAATAAACGTTTTCCAATCCGACAGATGTGTCATATGCAAAGACCCAGACCTGATCATGGACAAACACCACCTTCTAGTCTGTCCAGCCTTAAATCCAACTGCACAACACTCTAAGGACATTGTTCGCTTGTACTGGGAAGCCAGAGAGAAAATGACTTAAGCATCAAATCTCGCCATTAGAAAACAACAACAACAACAATATTAAATTAAACCTCATAATGTAACTTGCTAATGATTTTAAAATCAACTGATTGTAAACTCAATCTGGCAGTGGTTTTATGTACTTAGTTGCTAAGGTATTCTTAGATGGGATGTTAAAATTCTTGATAATATTTTTTTATGATCACTTTTTAGCATACTGACAGTTGGCTAGGATTAACAGTATGTTTAATTTTTTTAAAATTTTAATCAGTTGGTTATTTTGACTCACCACATATTTCTTGATTTTTATGTGAGACATTGTGAATGCATTCCAACTTGGGATGAAGTTTAATTTAAGATGAAATTACAATACCTCACCTCAGTCTTCTGATTGTACTGAGGCGAGGTGTAATTTAATGAACTAAATTGTTTTCAAAAAAAAAATGTGACACCCCTTTGTTTGTAACTAGCTCAATTGAAAGATACATCCATATTTCCTATAATTGTTTTATTGCATAAATATAATTTTGCAGGGTTATTCAGTTGGTGTGCTTTTACAGAAAGTGTATAACAAAAATTGACATTATACAGAGTGAATGGTAATTAAACCGACAAACTTCAGGAATTGATTCCTGACTGGAAATTAAGGAAAAAAGGTCCTATAAACACGTGTCTGGAAATGAACAATGTGCATGCAATGACAAATGACAGTACATAGCATAATCACATCCACGTCACAACAGATTTTTCAACATGGCCTCCATGGAATGTAACGCATGCGGTCACACGTTGTATCATGGATTGTCCCACTCTTTCGCATGTTCCGGCCTCTCTCCGAATAGCGTCACAGGCGACGTGGACACTCTGTTGAAGGGTAAGCACATCAGAAACTGGTTCAGCGTACACAACGCCCCCAGTGGGTTTAAGTCAGGTGATCTAGCAGGGCCGAGACAATAATGCCATTCATCAGTGCCATCTACTGTGGCAATGATGCATTTATGGACACTTATTCATAGGACATTTTTCCTTCCATTTACAGTCCCTGCAGTTTGTCGGAGTAATTTAAACTGACTCTGTATAACTCTAAATAACACAACAAGAAAAAGATTTCTTATCATTCAGTTTTTACTTAATGCAGACTTGTAGCTTTTTATAGGTAACAGATTTAATTACATTAAATAATAAGAATCAAATGAATCGTGAATTCTTCTTACCTCATGCATCTATGTTTCTTAACACACAACTGCAGATGTATCAGCTAAGAAGAATTCACGATTCATTTGATTCTTATTAAGAAAACCTCATAATGTAAAAATTCCCAAATATTAAAGTAGAATTAAGGTAGAATATTTTTTATCACTCACCTCATATTGTTCTTCTTATTTGATTATAAACTAGTTTCAGAACATAATTTCTGTTCCATCCTCAGTATCGTCACGACCGTTGTTCTGTCGTCTTGAAGATCTGTCCTTCTCTCCTTCCATTGGCTGACTGAAAAACCTCGAAACCAGGTCATTCTCTCCAGGAATTTCAAAATTCATTAATTTCTTCTTTTCGCTCTTTTGAATGTAGATCTTTTCCCAAACAGTAAGTTCTTTTGGTTTTTCTATTTGTTTTAATAATTTAACTTCTTTCTCGATAAGATGTTTTTCAGACCATGCATGGGCAGTCACTGCAGATTTTTCTACTTCCCCTTTCTTGACATTCCTGAGATGTTCTTTCACTCTAGTTTTCAAATTTCTTTTAGTTTTTCCTATGTAGAATTTCTCACATTCTTCACATTTAATTTGATAAATCCCTGATTTGTTTTCTTCTTTAATTTTCTCATTCTTATTAGGTCTAATCAGTCTACTGATGCTGTAGTCATTTTTGGGTGCTAACCTTATGTTGAAATCTTAAAAATTTTTGAAACTTGTGGTGTTTTAATGGATGATATGTGAATTTTCTAAATTTTACATTATCTTCTTTTACTTTTAGAAGAGTGCTTTGATTAATAAATTTTTGTCTTTTGAACTTGTTTGTTTTTTTTTGACTATCATTTTTATTGCAAAACCATTTTTCGTGGCTACGTTGATTATGTGTTCTTTTTCTTTTTCATAATTTTCTTTGTTCATTGGTTTGTTCACTAATCTATGTGTCAAACTATTGAAAATTGCTTCTTTGTGAGCTACGTGATTGAAACCTAAAGCTTTTATGTAGTTATCTATATGTGTCTTCTTTCTGTAAATTTCAAATTCTATCTTATTTTCTTCATTCCTTTTTAAATTGAGATCTAAAAATGGTATTTCTCTCCATTGATTTCCTTTTCCATAGTGAACTTTATAGTTTGACTTTGAATGTTCAATAATTTTAATGCATCATCTATCTGTTTATGATTAACTATTGCAATTATGTCATCCACATATCTGCACCAGAACTTGGACATTGTTTAATTTTCAAGATAAAAGGTCTACCAGTCTATCCTATATAGACATTGTCACATGTGCCACACTTCAATTTATATACACCTGATAATTTGTCTTTTTTTATTTTGGTTTTATTGTTTTTTATTATATTTTGTAAAGTTTTATTAGTTTTAAATGCCACATTAATGTTCAACTTTTTAAAGTGTTTAGATATTTTATTTGAAAGTTAGCCTATGTTCCTTTTTGTTTTTCCTATGTATTAAATAAAGGTTTACTTACATTTGAAGAGAAAAATTATACGCTCAGACTGGGGTTTGAACCCATGACCTTTGGCTTTCTGGGCCAATGCTCTAGCACTGAGCCACCTGAGAAATTCTAATCTAAATACAAATTTTTCTCTTATACATTGTTAATTCCTAATTGCCAAATGCTATCAGCATTTGCTCGATTATGGAAATGGTGGCTTCTTTTTTAAGAAGACATTTATTGGGAATTTAACACTACTTTATGAAGCCAGTAGGGCTTTTTTGATGTTTTTGTTATTAATTTAACACTTGTGACTGAAGGATAAATTATATTTGAAGAGAAAAATTATATTTAAATTGGAGTTTCTCAGGTAGCTCATTGGTAGAACATTGGGTTTAAACCCCAGTCGGAGCGTATAATTTTTCTCTTCTAATATAATTTATCCTTTAGTGAGAAGTGTTAAGTTAATAATAAAAACATGAAAGATTTATATATTAAATTTGGGAATTTTTAACATTATGAGGTTCAATTCAAAAGAATTAAATGAATCGTGATTTCTTCTTACCTATTACTTCTGTTTTTTTAAACACAGCACTGCAGTATCAGCGACCCATTGTCACCCATCTTCAGCTGTTTCCACGACTGTCAATTTTTTTCTTTTGCTGGTAATTATCCAAACTGCCATCTGGTGTACTTTTGAAGGAATTATTTTCTAAACTGCCATCTGGTGTTCTTTTGAATGAATCATTTTTTAAACTGCCATCTGTTATATTTTTGAAGAACTTTGTAATCAAGCTCGGTTCGTCTGGAATCTCAAAGTTCATGGTTCTAGTATGGTTTTTTTGAATATATATTTTTTCCCAAACTGTTAAATCCAAAGGTTTGGATAGATGTTTCAAAAGTTTTGCTTCTTTTTCAATTCTATGGTACTTACTTACTTACTTACTCACTGGCACTATCGAACCCGAAGGTTCATGGCCGCGCGGACATAAGCTCTCCATACATCCCTATCCTGAGCTAATGCTTTCCAATCATTCCCTGTATAATCTACTTCCCTCAAATCATAGTTAATGTTGTTCTCCCACCTCATTCTTGGCCTACCAACTGGGCGTTTTCCCTCTGGCTTTCCTACAAGAAGCTTCCATGCACGTCTTTCATTCCCCATACGTGCACATGTCCTGCCCATCGCAGTCTATGAGACTTAACTGTTCTTATTATATCTGGCTTCCTATAAAGACCATGTAGTTCATTGTTATGTAGTCTTCCCCATTCACCTGTCTGTTCATCTCTCTTTGGTCCAAAAATTTTCCTAAGAACTTTATTCTCAAATACTCGTAATCTCCTTTCCTCCCTTAAAGTAAGAGTCCATGTTTCGCACCCATATAATATAACTGGTAGAATAATAGTTTTATATATCTTCAGCTTAACGTTTTTTGAAAGGAGTTGGGACATCAAAAGTCTCTGCAATGCATAATAGCATGCATTTCCAGAATTGAGCCTATGTTTAATTTCTTTGTGCATCTCATTCCTATTTGTGATTATTGTTCCTAGGTATTTGAATTCAGCCACTTCCTCAAAATTTCCCTCATTTGTCATTAGCTGTCCATTTCCATTATATACTGAATTTCTACGTGTGACCATATATTTAGTTTTAGTGATATTTACTTCCAGTCCTAATTTCTTAGTGTTACTCAATAGTGTGTGCGTGTTGGCCTTTAGTATCTCCTCGCTATCGGCCAGTAGTACTACATCATCAGCATAAACTAACAGCTTATTAATACCATTCAGTTGTAAGCCTTCCTCATTCTCTAAAGATTTAATGGCATGCTCTAGTACAAAATTAAATAGTAGAGGAGATAGTGCATCTCCTTGCTTCAACCCATTCTGGATTTCAAAAGTGTCTGAAAACTGTTTGCCTACACGCACCCTACTCTTTGAGCCATTTAGACACATTCGTATAAGTCTAACCAACTTTTTAGGAATTCCGAACTCCAGCAGGATACTATATAACTTCTCCCTCTTAATTGAATCATATGCTTTTTTGAAGTCTACATATAGTTGATGTACAGTACCATTATATTCCCATCTTTCTTCTCTAAAATCTGTCTTATACTGAAAATCTGATCTGTTGTAGACCTGTTTCTTCTAAATGCACATTGATGATCTCCTACAATGTCATCAATATAGGGAGTAAGTCTGCTTACTAATATATTTGTTAGAATTTTGTACGAAGTTGAAAGTAATGAGATGCCCCTGTAGTTGTTGCAATCAGTTTTATCTCCTTTCTTATAAATTGGTACGATAATTGATTCCTTCCATTCATCTGGAAGAGCTTCTTTTTCCCAAATCATACTAAGCAACCAGCGTATCTTGTCCATCAATTTTTCTCCCCCTGATTTTATCAGTTCTGCTGGGATCTCATCTGAACCTGATGCTTTATACATCTTCAATTTTTCAATCGCCATTTCAACCTCTAATGCACTTGGCTCTGCGACTAGCATTTCTGCTGTCTGTAACTTATCCTCCTCAATGTCCTGTTCTGTATGTACATTTAATAGCTGATTAAAGTAACCTTTCCATCTATTTAATATACTCCTAGAATCTGCAATCATATCCCCATTTTCATTCCGAATTATGTTTGTTCTAGCCTGAAACCCCTTCTTCTCTATACTAATTCCCTGATATAATTCAATTCTATGGTGCTCTAATAAACTATGTGCTGCTATAGCTGATTTTTCAATTTCTCCATTCTTTATGTTTCTGAAGGGCTCTTTTTTACGAGTTTCCAAGTTCCTATTTGTTTTTCCTATATATATTTTGTTGCAATCTTTGCAATCAATTTGATAAACTCCAGATTTCTTGTTGTCTGGGGTGTTAACTTTATTATTAGTTAACAGAAGATTACCCAGGCTGAATTTGTTAATTGGAGCCAATGTTATATTAAATTTTCTGAAACATTTTTGAAACTTGTTATGAACTTGAGGATGGTAAATAAATTTCTTGAATTTTACATCTTTCTTGGAATCATGCTGTAACCTTTTCTGT
This sequence comes from Diploptera punctata, assembly GCA_030220185.1. NCBI lineage: Eukaryota > Metazoa > Arthropoda > Insecta > Blattodea > Blaberidae > Diploptera > Diploptera punctata. The sequence goes on from JASPKZ010002324.1 coordinate 596,499, forward strand.
TGTTTAAATTTCTTTAATTTATTCTTTATTATGTCTTCATCAAAACCATTTATTTTAGCAACATGTACAATATGATTATATTCATTATCAAAATCTTCTACATTAAGTTTGGATAATTACCGGAAAAAGAAAACAATTGACAGTCGTGAAAACAGCTGAAGATGGTGAGAATGGGTCGCTGATACTGCAGTGCTGTGTTTAAAAAACATAGAAGTATGAGGTAAGAAGAAATCACGATTCATTTAATTCTTATGAAAGATTTACTTGTTTATAGCGTTGTAACTATGTTGGGTACTGCCCCCAAGATGACGGTGTACTTCCTGAAATGACAGTAGGAGAGACCTTATACATGTATGCACTGTTCAGAGGCATTCCAGTCAGGTACATCGGCGATGCTGTGTATGAACTCGCAGATGCAATGCTCTTTGCTGAATACTTAAACAGGAAAATAGAAAAATGCAGGTAAGAAAGAATATTAAATTAATATTGGGAAGCTAAAGCTATTACTTTGATAGAAATAAGTAAATTAATAAACACAATTAAATTATTGTAAATCAATGGTAAAGAGGCAAAAATTTTTCTCTTTACCATTGATTTACAAGAAAGAATATATTCATCTTAACTTTGTCTCACGTTGTTCCTTCAGTTTTCAAAATATAAATTTATGGTATTTCTAATTATATTATTTTTAGTCTGGTCATCTTACCTCAATATTAACCTTTTGAACGCCATGCCCGGCGTGCGCCGGTGAAAGTGTGTGTACAGCTGTACGCCACGCCCGGCAGGCTCCGGTTTTCAATCTTAGTACTTTAAATATTTTTTTCCCGAAATTTTTACTTCAATAAACTAAAATTATTGTTCGTTCTATGTTTGTCCATCCTTTCTTAGCAATACTTTGCACATCCCTTACAGAATAACGGTACAGGCTGGTTGTAAATCGGTTTTCTAAAGGAGGGTGTACATTCATGTTTCAAGGCTTTTTTTTTTGCTATGGAATATTGCAATTTCAGGATTTTCTCTTTATTTATTTTATTTTTAGTAGAAAAGATACCTGAGCAAGGGATAGGTCGTGTTGTGAATACAGTGATTCATGTCTCGAAGTTGATGAAAATACAATACGCGAGTTTATTGTGACAGTTTTATCAGAAGATGAGAGTGACAGTAACAGTTCATCAAATGGTTATTCGTATGATGAATGTGATAGTAGTCCTATATCTAAGAGAATATTATTCCAATCTAAGCCTGTAAATAGTAAAGCAAGTGATGTAGACCTAAATGAACAGAGTGTGACTGACAGTGGTTGGCGTGTCGCGCCAAACGAAACACGTGGCATAAAACAGCTGTTTGACTGGAATTGATTCGAACCCAGGACAACAAAAAATGTTCAACAATATTTAATATTATAAGTGTTTAGTGATAATACCATCAAAATTATTCAGTAGAATAAATGTTTCAGTGATAACAAATTTCAATAAAGTCACCGTGCTGAATTTGAACCTGGGATCTTTACAAGTGGAAGCAACACCACCTAACCTTCAAATAAATGTAAAATAGTGAGTTTAAATTAAATTTACCATGGCATGTAGATAGTTAAATATACTTTATATAGGTTTATATTATATAGTATGGCGTAGTACTTTAAATTTAAAAAACCTGGCACCCACAGCCCAGCTGGCAAAAGGAAAACTCGGCAGTCAAAAGGTTAATGTTGATTTTTCTTGGACATGTTTCAAAACAATTCTGTTTTATCGTCAGCTTGTCCAGACTGGTTTGATTTATGTTGCATACCCTGGATGTCAATGTCAGCTCCCTCCTGTGGTTGGCCAAAGAACATCCAAAAGAAGGTCACGCTCCATCGGTATTTCAAAATTGATAACTCTGTTTTTGTTCTTCTGAATATATAGATTTTTTCCCAAATAGTCAGCTCTTTTGTATTTTCTAACTGTTTTAATAATTTCGTGTCTGAATTTATATTATGTTTTTCAGACCAAACATGAGCAGCAACTGCAGATTTTTCTATTTTCCCATTTTTAATATTTCTTATGTGTTCTTTGGTTCTAATTTTTAGGTTTTTTGTTTTTCCTATATATATATATCTTTTCACAACTCATGCATTCAAAAATGATGAATTTTGAAATACTGACGGAGCATGACCTTGTTTGGAGGTTCTTTGGCCAACCACAGGATGGAGCTGACATCGACATCCAGGGTGTGCAACATAAATCAAACCAGTCTGGACAAGCTGACGATAAAACAGAATTGTTTTGAAACATGTCCAAGAACAAATCAACATTAATATTGAGGTAAGATGATCAGACTAAAAATAATATAATTAAAATAACCTCAAAATATCACTTCCTAAAATTAAATATTAATAGTAATTTCTATTCAATTGTTCTAAAACAAAAGTTTTTACCCAAGTCAAGATTTAAACTACATTCAACTGTTATATTAAATTAATGTTGGGAAGTAAACATTATGAGGTATAATCATTGAAATTCATAGGAGAACATTTTGTTTAAACAACTCACCTCATATGATTCATGCTTCCATGATACAACAGTTTCAAACACAGTCGTGTTCATCGTCAGCCACAACTCCGACTGATGAAATTCTTCGCCCATCAACTCTTCTGTTGTCACCATCTTCAGCGCTGCCATCTATGGTTGAATTTATGAACTTCAAAATCAAATTTATTTCATTAGGAATGAAATAAATTTGATTTTGAAGTTCATAAATTTAACCATAGATGGCAGCGCTGAAGATGGTGACAATAGAAGAGTTGACGACTGAAGAATTTAATCAGTTGGAGTTGTGGCTGAAGATGGATGTGATTACATTTGAAACTGCGGTTTCATGAAAAACACAAAATTGATGAGGTAAGTTGTCATAAAATGTTCTCCGATGAATTTTATTATATTGATTATATTAATTATTTTAATAAAATTGTTATGATGTGTGTTTTATATGTTTTAGTGGAGGCACAAAACGTAAAGTTAGTGCTGCTATTGGAATCTTGGGAAATCCTCCTTTAATATTTCTTGATGAACCTACAACAGGCATTGATCCTGAGGCTAAAAGAAAAATGTGGGATTTATTGTCAGCAATCAGAGAGAGTGGCAGCTGCATTATACTCTGTTCTCACAGGTAATTCAAATATTATATTGATTTATTTATGTATGATGATAATAAAAATCATCTCCTAAGACGTGATTTGCCTCTTTTTTGAATATAAGCATAAAATGGAAATAATATGTATGCTTTAATTTACATTAATTTCTGCTCCCTCTGTTGGTTGACCGATGAACTTCCAAATCAAATGGTAAAGAGAAAAATTTTTGCCTGAACCGGAAATTGAACCCCGAACCTTCAGCTTTCCATGCTGATGCTCTGACCACTGAGCTAATTCAGGCTACATTCTCATCCAAGCACAAATCCTTCCTTTACCTCACTCTCTTGGTTCCACATTCAGTGCAATGATACATCATCATCACCCATGCAA